>JACEEZ010003716.1:389574-427074 GCA_016584305.1 Chionoecetes opilio | reverse complement strand
AACCGAAAAACGAGGCAGAGAAAACAAAAGGAAAGAGGAGGAAGGTAGAGGAAGAAGCAATAAGAAACAGAAGTAGAAGAAAATAAAAGGAAAGGAGAAGAGGTAACGAGGAGTAAAGGAAGAAGCAAAAAAGACGAGGGAAGAGAAAAGAGAAGGAGGAAAACGCAAAAAACGAGGAGAGAAGAATACAAGTAAGAACAAGAAGGAGGAAGGAGGGAAGAAGCATAAAAAGGAGGAAGGAGGGAAGAAGCATAAAAGGAGAAGAGAATAAAAAGGAAGAGGAGAGAAAATAGAAAAAAATAAACAGGAGTAAGAAGGGAAAAACTGAGACGAACAATAAAAAATGCAAGGACAAAGCAAAGAAATAGGAGTAGTAGTAGGAGTAGAAGGAAGAAATAAAGGACTTGGAGTGTTAGCAGGAGTAAGAAGGGAAAAACTGAGGCGAAAAAAAGGCAAAAACCGAAAAAAGGAGCAAAGATACAAATAAGAACAAGAAAAGGAAGAAAGGAGGTAGAGTAGGAGTAAATATATGAGTTGGAGTGTTAGCAGGAGTAGTACAGAGGAGGGAGGAAGGAAAGGCGGGCAATAATAAACACAGTACTCAGTCTTGGGCGGGCGGGCGGGCGGTTTGGGCAAGCGGGTCGGGCGGGTTGGGCGAGCGGGTTGGGCGGACGGGCGGGAGGTATTGACGCCCGCTGTGTTATAAATGGGCGGAATTAACCTGGCGAGCAACGTGTCGGGCCCAGATGAGAGGCATCAGCCATGTAAATTTTCCCTCGTACATTATCAGCAAGGGTGGAATAGCAAGACATTTGTATACATTATTGTGGCTATTATCATTATCATTATTTTTTGTTATTAGTATTATCATTATTGCTGCTATTGTCATTATCATTAGTATTGTTGTTTTATTATTAGTTATCATTATCATCTACATTGCCATTGTTAGTAGTAGTAGTAGTAGTAGGATAGTAGTAGTAATATCAGTGTAGTAGTAAAACAGAAAGTACAAGTAGTAATATGAGTAATAGTAGTAGTAGTAGTAGTAGTAGTAGTAGTAGTAGTAGTAGTAGTAGTAGTAGTAGTAGTAGTAGTAGTAGTAGTATATATAGTGAAAGTACATAGTAGTAGTAGTGTAGTAGTAGTAGTAGTAGTATATAGTAGTAGTAGTAGTAGTAAATAGTAGTAGTAAGTAGTAGTAGTAGTAGTAGTAGTAGTAGTAGTAGTAAAAGTAGTAGTAGATAGCAGTAGTAGTAGTAGTAGTAGTAGTAGTAGTAGTAGTAGTAGTAGTAGTAGTAGTAGTAGTAGTAGTGATAATAGTAGTAGTAGTAGTAGTAGTAGTAGTAGTAGTAGTAGTAGTAGTAGTAGTAGTAGTAGTAGTAGTAGTAGTGATAATAGTAGTAGTAGAAGTAGCAGTAGAAGTAGTAGCCTTTTGAAACAATTTGTCTATTTTTTACATTAGAATTACGACTTTCATATAATTTTGTAAAGAGGTTCCCAGGTCGTGAAAGGCCAAGATGAAAGAACCGAGTACCGTGAGAACCCACAGTACAATAAGAAGATTAAGAAGATAAGAAGAATTAAAATAAGAATAAGAAATAAGAACACCAGCTGGAAATATGCGTTCTGAAAACAAGACAAAATATATTGAAAGAAAAAGTTTGGGTAACTTGTAAAAAGTCATCTTGATATTTTTAGAAACAAAATAGCATCCAGGATTGACACTACTAAGGTAAAGATTGGGGCATACGTTAAGATGCGCGTGGCCTCGGTGCTCATCTCCGTCACCCTAGCCTTTGAACTCTACTAAGGCTATGTTATAAAGGCTTAGAGTCAGATGGCAAAATGATTCTACTATAAAAGTTAATTTCCTGCAATGTTGTTCAGATTTCAGAGTATTCCTGAAAAGCAACGAGAAAGACAAAGCAGGAGATTGACTGAAGGCACAAAGACGGCTGGATTAATTACATGAGCGTTAAATACAGTTATTGATGAATTAAAAATAAAGAAGCAAGAAGGAAATAGAAGGCTGGATTAATTACATGAAGGTTAAATACAATTACTGATGAATTAAAAATGAAGAAACTGAAAGGCTGGAAATAGAAGGCTGGATTAATTACATGAAGGTTAAATACAATTACTGATGAATTAAAAATGAAGAAACTGGAAAGGCTGGAAATAGAAGGCTGGATTAATTACATGAAGGTTAAATACAATTATTGATGAATTAAAAAGCAAGATACACAAGTGATGCACAAACCTAAAGGACATTATCAACATCAACAGCAAACATGGCAAGGGAGATTAAGCGTTTTGTTAATTCTACTGTCACAATTCCCCGTATTTTCTAAAGCATTGAATTATATATAGAATAATATTATATTCTGTATACGTTATGTTTGTAATACTTTAATGATGAAAGTGAATATACGTTTGTGTACTATACTATACTATATATGAAATGCATGTGTGTGTGTGTGTGTGTGTGTGTGTGTGTGTGTGTGTGTGTGTGTGTGTGTGTGTGTGTGTGTGTGTGTGTGTGTGTGTGTGTGTGTGTGTGTGTGTGTGTGTGTGTGTGTGTGTGTGTGTGTGTGTGTCTGTGTCTGTGTGTGTGTCTGTGTCTGTGTGTGTGTGTGTGTGTGTGTGTGCGCGTTACCTTACCGACAGGATACATATATTTACCATACAATAAAGACGGACAGAAAGGACTCGCATCTCCATACACAAGACTTTCATCCCCCACAAATACAAATATCAACACCACGGAGTTGAGTACCGAGGCGACGCGTACCCCAACACTCCCTACACTTTACCTTTAATCACACCTACACACATATACCTATTCCCCCTTTCTCTCCACCACCCCCCCATTCCCCCCTCTACAAAACCACCTCACTGCTGTAAAGGTCCTCACTCCCTTCATTACATCTCCAATACATACATACATAGACTTTCTCTACCTTGCATTTCATTTCCATGTCTCACACCCATACACGCCGCTGCTACAACAATCCCCTCAAACATTTACATATTACATTTTACTTCCACACACATACGGTCTCTTCTCTCTCGTCTCTCCTCCCCTCTCTCTCTCTCCTCTCCTCTCCTCTCTCCTCTCTCTCTCTCTCCTCTCTCTCTCCTTCTTCTCTCTCTCTCTCTCTCTCTCTCCCTCCATTTTTCTCTCTCTCTCTCTCTCCTCTCTCTCTCTCTCTCTCTCTCCTCTCTCTCTCTCTCTCTCTCTCTCTCTCTCTCTCTCTCTCTCTCTAAAGTGTCCCCCAAGCCTCATAACACTTCCCTCCTTACACACACACGATACCTGGACTCTCTCTCTCTCTCTCTCTCTTCTCTCTCTCTCTCTCCTCTCTCTCTCTCTCTCTCTCTCTCTCTCTCTCTCTCTCTCTCTCTCTCTCTCTCTCTCTCTCTCTCTCTCTCTCTCTCTCTCTCTCTCTCTCTCTCTCTCTCTCTCTCTCTCTCCAATGACGACGCTGCATCAACATCAACACGCAAATGACGATACTTAACACCCGGTTATTGTTTTAACACCCCGGCGCAACACCTCAACACCTCAACACTCCCACATTCTCCCTCTCTGCTGCACTACCACGCTTTGTTCTTTGCCCTATTCGGTAATTCACATTCACATTCACATTCACCCCCCTTTCTTGAATCTCTTACTGTCTACTTTATAGGGACTGGCAGCTAGCAGGCTTTTTGTTCTTGCTTTATTTTTTTGTTTGCCTTTGGTCACTCCCTTATAATGTAAAAATAATAATAATAATAATTCATACTTTCATTTTCGTATGTTTGTTCAAATTCTATGACTATACATTTTTTTAAAGTTTTTTTTTCCATCGTATTTTACGTTCTGATCCACTAACAAAACGTGTCTTATTTATCATTTTCTCTACGTTCCTCTTTACTTCTCTTTACCTCTCTTTATTCTCTACCGTTTGCTCTACGTTCCTCTTTACTCTCTTTACCTCTCTTTATTCTCTACTGTTTTCTCTACGTTCCTCTTTACCTCTCTTTATTCTCTACTGTTTTCTCTACGTTCCTCTTTACTCTCTTTACCTCTCTTTATTCTCTACCGTTTGCTCTACGTTCCTCTTTACTCTCTTTACCTCTCTTTACTCTCTACCGTTTTCTCTACGTTCCTCTTTACTCTCTTTACCTCTCTTTACTCTCTACCGTTTTCTCTACGTTCCTCTTTACTCTCTTTACCTCTCTTTATTCTCTACCGTTTTCTCTACGTTCCTCTTTACTCTCTTTACCTCTCTTTATTCTCTACCGTTTTCTCTACGTTCCTCTTTACTCTCTTTACCTCTCTTTACTCTCTACCGTTTTCTCTACGTTCCTCTTTACTCTCTTTACCTCTCTTTACTCTCTACCGTTTTCTCTACGTTCCTCTTTACTCTCTTTACCTCTCTTTACTCTCTACCGTTTTCTCTACGTTCCTCTTTACTCTCTTTACCTCTCTTTACTCTCTACCGTTTTCTCTACGTTCCCTGCATTGACAAACATTAACTTTTACTTTCTAACGTCATCCACGGACATATCAAGACGTAACCCTATTAGTGATATCAAACACCCTTGTCGTGAAGGTCTTTGCTAGAAATATTCCACTCGCTTCCTATTAACCCCTTCACGCCCAGATCTTTCCTTTGCAATATAAAATCATCTGTTGTTAGCCATAAATTTACGAAAGGTAACTTAATATATCAAATTAGTTAGTGGAAAAGGACACTAAACAGTCAAAGCTATAGAATATTGCATATATTAATTAAAATCGTCTAATGGGACCCAAATTACAATGTAAATTATGTACTAGGCCTCAAGGGCTTAACTATAACGTGTGCCGACTTTATCGTAGTTGACGTTGATCACTCCAAAGACTTGCAGTAACATCCATATAACTATTATATCAGTCTATGGCAGCGGTTCTCAACCTGGGGGACGTGGGTTATTAATTACCTAGGGGGGCGTGAGCTAAGAGAGAACAAGGAAGAACTGTCAAGCCCGTTTGCCTGAACTTCGCTCGCCCTTCACTTTAACATGAAGCTCGTGCGTGGGGGTGAGCGTCGCGACAGATAAGCAAGGGTGGCTGAAATTCTCTGAAGGCAGACATTTCAAATGTCCTGACAATTCCCTGTATTTTCTAAAGCATTGAAATATACACATATAGAATAATATTATATTCTGTATGCGTTATGTTTGTAATACTTTAATGATGAAAGCGAAGAAAATAACAGCAATTTCACAGTGTCCCTCACGTAGTGTACATCTTTGGCGCCAGATCCCGCAGCCTGGGTGGAGCGGACGCCTTCGACACCCACATGCGGAACACAAACTGCCTTGCGTCAGCGACAAGCTTGGTGAGGTAGCAGGCGAACACGCGGGCCAGGACGCGGCTAACCCTCCACACTGTTACCTTGTGCGCCACTTTGTTGTCGTGTACGCAATAGACACCGCATTTGCTCTCAATCCTCTCAACGCACCGGAAAAGGCTGCACATTGGGTTAATAATGACTTTATAAGGTGGATCAGGACTCCTTCGAAGGCGGGAGATGCGAGGCACTGAGAGCAGGCCTGGAGGTTACCTTGGACCTAAGGGCAGTCCGAGACCGCATATCTCCGCCAAGACTGATTTTTTTTCCATATATACCAAAGTGACATGTATTTGTAAAGATATAACTCAAATATCAAATTGTGTCCTATCTAGCAATGTTAAAGAACCTTCAAAAAATGTCCTGGATTCGGATCCGGATCGATTCCAAAAATTGATATATTCTTAATTGGGCCAACCTCCACCTCTGGTAAAATGTTCACGTAAATACGTCTGTAATCTAACCGTTCGTAACTAATTTGCGTCATCCTGCTAGAAAACAGACAAACAAACCAAACCGATCACATCACCTTCTTGGCGGAGGAGGATAATAACAATAATATCAGTAATAATATCAACAATAATAATAATAATAATGATAATAATAATAATAATAACAATAGCAATAACAACAAGAATAATAGTAATAATACCATTTCTTCAGTTATTACCATTACAAGTATCATTTCAACCCTTCACATCGTTGCCGCTCTTGTCCTCACCATGCAATGACGCGGTGCACTGCGAGGTGGTGCCGCTCATGGCGATAATTACGCTAATACAAGAAACTCGATCATAAAAGTAAAGTGTTCCATGTTGACCCATTTTTTTTCATGGTCATGACGCCTTACGAGAAAGAGAGAGAGAGAGAGAGAGAGAGAGAGAGAGAGAGAGAGAGAGAGAGAGAGAGAGAGAGAGGAGAGGAGAGAGAGAGAGAGAGAGAGAGAGAGAGAGAGAGAGAGAGGAGAGAGAGAGAGAGAGAGAGAGAGAGAGAGAGGAGAGAGAGAGAGAGAGACAGAGATACGAGAGAGGCAGGAGAGAGCTAGATGCGAGAGACGGACGCAAACACATCAAGGGCCAAACAACAGCGTAAGAGAGATCCTGAGGTAGAGAGCATTTCCGTCATTACGAGAGAGAGGGAAGACAAGAGAAGAGAGACAGGATAATACAAGGCGCAGGTGCTAAATAACAGAGATTCACGCCAGATCTTATTTGCTAAAAAAGAAAATGACGACTGTAGTAGCCAAAAATGCAAAGAAATTAAAATACAACCAATTAGTAAGACGACAGAGATGCAAAGACGGTCATATCTATAAATTATTGCTTCTATTCATTAAAATCCTCGACAAAAAAATCGTCTAAAATCGGCCTCAAGGGGTTAAATAGCGTGATAAGCTAGAAAATCTTCAAACAAATAATATCCTACCCGCGTTTGACAATGTTTCAGAGGAGCAGACGAGGCCAGGGAACACATGTAATTAGCTGTGTTATTGTTGTCGCCGTTATGAAAACATGACAACCGCCTGGGTAATGGCCGCGCCCCGTCGCTAAGTACCCTCTGTGTCTCCCTCGCCGCCGTCAAGTAGGTGTGTCTAGGTGCTTATCATGCCTGCTAGAAGTGCTAACAGGGCTAACATAGGACAAGGAAGCGCTGGTGTGTTGGTTATCCTGCTTGTTCTGTAAGAGTGTGTGTCTTTTTGTGGGTTTTTTTACATCACTGGACTGGCCAAGGGCAAAAAAAAAAAGGAACAAAAAGGCCGCTTAGTTGCCAGTTCCTATAAAGAAGACAGTACGAGAATATAAAAAGGGGGTTGGGCCAGTTTAGTTAGTTCGGGAGGTGTCTTGTTACTCCTCTCTTGAAAAGATTTAAGTCGTAGGAAGGTTGAAAAATTGAAACAGAAAGAAAGTTCCAGAGTTTACCACCAGAAGAGTGGTTCTAGATAGTGTTTTGTGACCACTGTTTTCACACATCAAGATTGCGCTTATATCCAACCATTTTTTCAGGTAAAAAGTTTATGTTCTCTGTAAACATGTACTTATTCTTCTCTTTTCATGTGCTCTCTATTCTTATTATGTTACAGGGTGAATCTATATCGTAATTGTGACCACTGTTTTCACACATCAAGATTGCGCTTATATCCAACCATTTCTTCAGGTTAAAAGGTTATGTTCTCTGTAAACATGTACTTATTCTGCTCTTTTCATGTGCTCTCTATTCTTATTATGTTACATGGTGCTTCTATATCGTATATGTGACCGCTGTTTTCACACATCAAGATTGTCATATTTCCAACCATTTCTTCAGGTAGTTTATGTTCTCTACAAATCATAAACCAACGATTTCTTTAGAGTAAGGTACTTCATGTTCTCTGTAGACCATAAACCACATGCTAAAAATTTAAACTGTATGTGATAGATGTAGACGTAGGAAACCAGAGCAAAGAGTCACCCTTTCAGGCTGTAGAAACGTAATGAAACTTCTATTGAAAGATGTGATTTATGATGTGTGTATATCAAAGCAACGGCCTCTCCGCTGATTTCTAACAAGGGTTTCATGCATATTTAAGCAAGGGTTCTGAGTGCGTTGCTGTGTGGCAAACAGTGACAACAATGTCCCGGGTGATGCATGGCCGCAGGCAATCTGGCTGCCTTCGATCCAAAAAGATTCTCGATTTTTTTTCCTCTCTCTCTCTCTCTCTCTCTCTCTCTCTCTCTCGTCTCTCTCTCTCTCTCTCTCTCTCTCTCTCTCTCTCTCTCTCTCTCTCTGTGTGTGTGTGTGTGTATGTCTCTCTCATTGTGTGTGTGTGTGTGTGTGTGTGTGTGTGTGTGTGTGTGTGTGTGTGTGTGTGTTGCATTAAACACGGGTAATCAAGGTGCGAAAAATCCATTCTTCCAATTTTATCTTTTGACACACACACACACATATACATAGCACACACACACACACCCATATACATATCATACACACACACACACACATATACATAGCATACGCACACATATATACATAGCATACACACACACACACACATATACAATTATACATAGCATACATACAAACACACATATACATAGCATACACACACACACACATATACATAGATTACACACACACACATATATACATAGCATACACACACACACATATATACATAGCATACACACACACACACATATACATAGCATACATACACACACATATACATAGCATACACACACACACACATATACATAGCATACACACACACACATATATATACATAGCATACACACACACACACACATACATAGCATACACACAAACACACATATACATAGTATACACACAAACACCCATATACATAGCATACACACAAACACACACCGGTAATTTAATTTTACCGGTAATTTCCCTCTTTCATCCCTTTCACTTGTTAACTCTGTAACTCTCTTTCTGTATATATTTTTACCCTTCCTACGACCAGAACTCTTTAATGTAAGAGAAGAGTGTCAAGACATTTCCCAAATCAAATTGGCCCGCCTCTTTTTGAAGTCTCTTCCTTGCTACTATCCTGGGGGTGGCAATTAGCAGGCTTTTTGTTGATTGATTATTTTTACCGTCCTTGGCCAGTTCCTTACGATGTAAAAAAAAAAAAAAAAATCTACATCCGATCGGGGTTACTCTTACTTAAACAAATATATTTTCAGTCAATTGTCGAGAAATTTACGCAATTAGATAAGTTTCTCACAACTTTTCTAGACATAATAGTATAATATGCCACCTTACAAAAACACCTAAAGATAATCTGATAGCTGAATGAGTATGTGCGTTGTGTGTGTGTGTGTGCGTTGATCAGAAAACATAAAAAGACAGCAGTGTCGAAAAGTCATTCAAAACTCATGTCTTTCCTTCGCAGATGTAAACAAGAGAACTGGGTGAGCCGCAGCCTGACGCCCCAAGGAGCTGCATCCACCTAGTCCTGTGCAGTGCTGAGCGAGGGTGACGAGGAAGGAGTGACATATAGAGGTGGTGGGAAACATTATAACACGAGGGAGTACACTTAACATTATAACACGAGGGAGTACACTTGATCACGTGTTTCCCCAGTACCGCTGATTGGCAACTTGATCACGTGTTTCCCCAGTACCGCTGATTGGCAACTTGATCACGTGTCTCCCCGGTACCGCTGATTGGCAAAAAGAAAAAGACGAGGAGTGATATACTAAAGGTGGTGGTGGACATTCTAACACGAGCAGGTCCATTTTAGCACGTGTTTCTCGGTACTGCTGCCTGGCGAAAAGAAAAAGAAAAAACATTGTAAGCTCCACCAAGGCGCCAACACGAGGGAGGAACGGGGAAGGACAGACAGACAGAGGCGCTGGCAGACCTTATAACAAGAGGCAGACCGTATAACAAGAGGGTAGACCTTATAACAAGAGGGCAGACCTTATAACAAGAGGACAGACCGTATAACAAGAGGGTAGACCTTATAACAAGAGGGCAGACCTTATAACAAGAGGGCAGACCTTATAACAAGAGGGCAGACCTTATAACAAGAGGGCAGACCTTATAACAAGAGGGCAGACCTTATAACAAGAGGGCAGACCTTATAACAAGAGGGCAGACCTTATAACAAGAGGGGGTCCAATTTATCACGTGTTCCTCGGTACTGCTGCCTGGCTGAAAGAAAAAGCCGAGACGTTATAAGCTCTCCAGGCATTACAAAGGACAGTTATCCATCTCACGACGTCCTGAAGTTCTGTTGCCCGGTTCCACGACGCTGTTTGGCAAAAAGAAAGTTCCACCAGGGGGCCAACACGATGCCTGAGTCCCTGCAGCCACAGTATCTTCCCCACACCCCTACAGGAGGCATGGATACCCGCTGAGGATTAATGCAGGGCGTCAGGCACAATGGTTGGACTCAGCACTCGCTAATGTAAGTACGGTCAATACTTCTCACGGTGAAAATAGTACCGTACCCTATCTATCCCATTGTCACATGTAACTATAACTCACCGCACGTTAAGTTGGCGAAAATGGGATTCCCTCACTCCCCCTTCCGAACGCACGGGATTGGCTGAGGTGTTGGATGTTGGGTGAGAATGCTTTGCTCCAAGTTCCGCCCTAAAGCCCCAACACCCAACCTCAGCAAATCCCGTGCGTTCGGAAGGGTGGAGTGAAGGGGCCCCATTTTCGCCAACTTAACGTGCGGCGAGTATATATAAGAAGGTGGAAAGAAATATAATGGGTGGACTGAATTGAACAGGTACGTGTGAGGCGTGTCTCGAGACCATCTTTGTGGCCTCGCGATGCCCCTGTGAGCCTGGATTCCGAGGCCACCGAGGACTGCGTAAGAGGGAGGTGCGAGACATCCAGCAACCATGAGGCTCGGCTTTGTCCTCGTCCTGTCCTCTCTCCTCAACAGTAAGTACAATATTGAGATAAATGTCTCCTTGAAATATGATGCTTTTGTTGGGTGAATGAATGGTTCTGTGAAGAGATTCGGCGCTTGTGCATTAATGGTGTGTGTGTATTTGTATTTGTATTTGTGTGTGTGTGTGTGTGTGTGTGTGTGTGTGTGTGTGTGTGTGTGTGTGTGTGTGTGTGTGTGTGTGTGTGTGTGTGTGTGTGTGTGTGTGTGTGTGTGTGTGTGTGTGTGTGTGTGTGTTTTGTCTGTCTGTCTGCATGCACGCATCTAAGTATAGGAGTTAGATGCCGTCCATTATACACAATTTTGTGACACGCAAGTCAATATCAATTATTTGCCATCAACCATAAAACAGAAGACTCTTTGCCATCAACCATAAAACAGAATACTCTTAGCCATCAATCATAAAACAGGATACTCTTTGCCATCAATCATACAACAGGAGACTCTTTGCCATCAGCCATAACACACGAGACTCTTTGCCTCAGCGACGTCCAGAGTCCATCATCGTGACACAAGTATAGGCAAGTTTCCTCATCAACTGTTAAGTCTTTTTACAGCCAATTTATACCCAGGCGAACATTATCCGTGATTGGCTCAACATTCATATCCGATTAACTCTGGTAATCGCTGGAGATTGGACAACATAATCATCTAATTCGGGGCTCTAAACTTTGTGAGGCAGGAGGAGACATGGGGCTCGTCCGGACCATCAGGCAGACTGACGGCAGGATTAATGGGAAAGGAGAGAAGGAAATAGGATAAAAACAAAAAAAGGACGAAGAACGGGGAACACATTGCAAAGTTTTCGCTTGCATTTCGCATACAAGGGAATGAAAGGGTGGCATTGCAAAGAGGCGTAGAACGAAAACACGAGCACGAACGGTAAACCTAGAAAAAGTCTTGTTGTTCTAACGAAATTTAACCGGGAGAGAAAACACATCAGGGACAATGGCGGTGCCCACACGGATATATGTAGCCCAACGGCCCCCTCATGATGACCAACGTGGGTTACAATATAAATACAAAATACAAAATATACAATAAAAAATAGTTCTTGTTCTTCTAACGAAACTCGGCTGGAAGAGAAAACACATCAGCGACAATGACGGTGCCCACACGGATATATCTAGCACAACGGCCCCCTCATGATGACCGGCGCGGGTTACAATATTCCCCCACAAAGTGTTGGCGACCGATTACCGAGCCGTGTAGAGCCATGAGCCCAACAGCGAGGGTCAGGCAGCGGCAAGTGTTGGGTTTGCAAAGTCACGTTTCACACCTACAAATGACGAAAGAGGGGCTCACCATGGCAGTGTTTCCAAGCTTCATTAATTCTGGCGTGCTGTTGCGTTGCCATTCCCCTCCCCCGCGTCCCCTCACCTCCCCTTACATCAGGAATGACCCTCGCCTCCACAAAGTCTCTTATTGAACTTTGGCTCCCATTGCAATACCCACCACCATCACCGCCTCTCCCTCAGTGCAGGAATTTTCACCCTTGCAATATCCTCCACTGCTTTTCAAGATGATCTCTTTAAGCTTGCCGGTACAGTTATTGACCCCATCGCTGAGCTGCAATACATGATGCTTCCAGACATTATGCAACATTCTCTTACAGGTGGAAAATAAATTGAGCTTTAACGGATTCTGTGCGTGCAAGGGATTCCTAACACACCTCGCAGTAAAGACAACCGCGACCTCACTTGGCTTACACCGAGTCTCAAACAAAGCTTTTCTCTTCCCCTGCATGCATTTAAAGGTAGCATTAGACTTTGATCTGGAATTTTATTTCGCGGTCTTACACCATCACTCTCCTTGCCTTAGGTGACCGATAGTAGATTATTTCCGATACAGAATTCTCTTTCAAACACTCAGTCTAAAGTGAAGTGTTGAAGTGAAGTGTTGAAGTGAAGTGTTGAAGTGTGTTGTAAGTGTTGAATTACAAGGCTGAACTATAGTAGTAATCACCTTTGTATTCTCTTTACTATACTGTCATGTGTAATTTCTAGTTCCATTTCATAAAGAGGGTCGATCTTTTTGTATTACTTTGCTTCGATACACGTAACAACATGTCGTGAACGCGTACGTGACGGCGACAACGGCAGCGTCAGGAAGGAACGCCTGCCAGGGCCCCCTTATGGCAGGTTAGCGATGCTGTGGTATTCGTATGTTAAGAAGTTTAGGTTAGGTTGGGTTAGGCAAAGACTAATGTAGATGGCACGCAGTCTTTGTGTTAGGTTAAGTTAGGTTAGGTTAAATTGCGTTGTTTTTCGTTTGCTTAGGTTAAGTTAGGTTATGTTTTAGACTGCGTTAGTTTTGGTTAGGTTAGGTTAGAATAGGTTCGATTGGGCTAGATTACTAGACCGTGTTGGTTTTGGTTGGTTTATTTACTTCAGCGGCAAGTGAGGTATGGGTGGGGGGGAAGGGGAAGGAATGACCTAACCTAACCTAACCTTACCTAATTGAGATATGGGGGGTGGGGAGGGGAAGGGAATAACCTAACCTAACCTAACCTAACCTAACTTAACTTAAGTGAGATAAGGGGGGAGAGGGGAAGGGTATAACCTAACCTAGCCTAACCTAACCTAACCTAACCGAAGTGAGATATGGGGGGGCGAGGGGAAGGGAATAACCTAACCTAACCTAACCTATGAAATAATTCATCCTATCAGACCTTGCAAGTACCATACAGGTTATTGCTAAGCGCCGCCACGTAGCACGAACTAGGGGACTCGACCGCGACCGAATGCACAGGACCTGCACATTGCGAGCAACGTCTTACAACTTGCCACCTGACGGCTACCTAGTAGATAGGGGAAGAGGGTGAGCCTGCGATAGTGTTAGTACACTTTCGTCGGAATTGGATGTCAGTGCAGTGGAGTGGATAAAAAAGTTTGGATTATGATACCATGAATATAAAGGCGTGGAGTTACAGTGTAGGATTACCGATATTAGTCGCCGGTGTGACCTGAGTTTGGAATATTTGAGAGATTAATTCACGTTTGTTGCATAATGAGCCGTCGTGTTGGTGGAGCTACAATGGGTAACTGCTTTAAAGGCACGAGTAACTGTTTTAAAGGCACGAGTAACAGTTTTAAAGTCACGAGTAATAGTTTTAAAGGCACGAGTAACAGTTTTAAAGTCACGAGTAACAGTTTTAAAGTCACGAGTAATAGTTTTAAAGTCACGAGTAACAGTTTTAAAGTCACGAGTAATAGTTTTAAAGGCACGAGTAACTGTTTTAAAGTCACGAGTAACAGTTTTAAAGTCACGAGTAACAGTTTTAAAGTCACGAGTAACAGTTTTAAAGTCACGAGTAACAGTTTTAAAGTCACGAGTAACTGTTTTAAAGTCACGAGTAACTGTTTTAAAGTCACGAGTAACTGTTTTAAAGTCACGAGTAACAGTTTTAAAGGCACGGTATGTTTTAAGTCACGAGTACATTTTAAAGTCACGAGTAACAGTTTTAAAGTCACGAGTAACTGTTTTAAAGTCACGAGTAACTGTTTTAAAGTCACGAGTAACTGTTTTAAAGTCACGAGTAACTGTTTTAAAGTCACGAGTAACTGTTTTAAAGTCACGAGTAACAGTTTTAAAGTCACGAGTAACTGTTTTAAAGTCACGAGTAACAGTTTTAAAGTCACGAGTAACTGTTTTAAAGTCACGAGTAACAGTTTTAAAGGCACGAGTAACTGTTTTAAAGTCACGAGTAACTGTTTTAAAGGCACGAGTAACTGTTTTAAAGTCACGAGTAACTGTTTTAAAGTCACGAGTAACTGTTTTAAAGTCACGAGTAACAGTTTTAAAGTCACGAGTAACTGCTTTAAAGTCACGAGTAACTGTTTTAAAGGCACGAGTAACAGTTTTAAAGTCACGAGTAACTGTTTTAAAGGCACGAGTAACAGTTTTAAAGTCACGAGTAACTGTTTTAAAGTCACGAGTAACTGTTTTAAAGTCACGAGTAACTGTTTTAAAGTCACGAGTAACTGTTTTAAAGGCACGAGTAACAGTTTTAAAGTCACGAGTAACTGTTTTTAAAGGTCACGAGTAACGTTTTAAAGTCACGAGTAACCTGTTTTAAAGTCACGAGTAACTGTTTTAAAGCACGAGTAACTGTTTTAAAGTCACGAGTAACTGTTTTAAAGTCACGAGTAACTGTTTTAAAGTCACGAGTAACTGTTTTAAAGTCACGAGTAACTGTTTTAAAGGCACGAGTAACTGTTTTAAAGTCACGAGTAACTGTTTTAAAGTCACGAGTAACTGTTTTAAAGTCACGAGTAACTGTTTTAAAGTCACGAGTAACTGTTTTAAAGTCACGAGTAACTGTTTTAAAGTCACGAGTAACTGCTTTAAAGTCACGAGTAACTGTTTTAAAGTCACGAGTACCTGTTTTAAAGGCACGAGTAACTGTTTTAAAGTCACGAGTAACTGTTTTAAAGTCATGAGTAACTGCTTTAAAGGCACGAGTAATTGGTTTAAAGTCACGAGTAACTGCTTTAAAGGCACGAGTAACTGTTTTAAAGTCACGAGTAACTGCTTTAAAGTCACGAGTAACTGTTTTAAAGTCACGAGTAACTGCTTTAAAGGCACGAGTAACTGTTTTAAAGTCACGAGTAACTGCTTTAAAGTCACGAGTAACTGTTTTAAAGTCACGAGTAACTGCTTTAAAGGCACGAGTAACTGCTTTAAAGTCACGAGTAACTGTTTTAAAGTCACGAGTAACTGTTTTAAAAAGTTCACGAGTAACTGCTTTTAAAGTCACGAGTAACTGCTTTTAAAGTCACGAGTAACTGTTTTAAAGTCACGAGTAACAGTTTTAAAGTCACGAGTAACTGTTTTAAAGTCACGAGTAACTGCTTTAAAGGCACGAGTAACTGTTTTAAAGGCACGAGTAACTGTTTTAAAGTCACGAGTAACTGTTTTAAAGTCACGAGTAACTGCTTTTAAGGCACGAGTAACTGCTTTAAAGTCACGAGTAACTGTTTTAAAGTCACGAGTAACAGTTTTAAAGTCACGAGTAACTGTTTTAAAGTCACGAGTAACTGTTTTAAAGGCACGAGTAACTGTTTTAAAGGCACGAGTAACTGCTTTAAAGGCACGAGTAACTGTTTTAAAGGCACGAGTAACTGTTTTAAAGTCACGAGTAACTGTTTTAAAGTCACGAGTCTAATTTTAGTCACTTCCTGAATGAAGATGAAAGCGACACACACACACACACACACACACACACACACACACACACACACACACACACACACACACACACACACACACACACACACACACACACACCTAAGGAAGCAATTTAAAATGTAGAGATGGAGACGGGACCATACGAGTGTAGCTCAGGCCCTGTAAAATACAACTAGGTAAACACACACACACACACACACACACACACACACACACACACACACAGAGACACACGTGCAGGGAAGGCAGGGCGTGGTGTGTGTGCCCCGTTAAAGTAATAACAGCGGCTACCTGGCGCGCGAGGGTCACTTGTAACAGTCAATACAAGATCGCGACAGGTTGGATGACTTTCTGACGGACACCAAAACCAAAACAAAACAAAAACTTGCCTTAAAAATAAAATACTTAGCAAAAACTCATCTCCATGTCTTGTATTGTATAACGCGATACAAAATTACTGACATTTAAAACACGAAATAAATCAAAATATACAAAAACTGGTGTATTTCAATAGCTTATACTGTATAACGCTGTGCAAGATTATCATTAAAAACACAAAATAAAACAAAATATAAACTGAAAATGGCATATATTAATAGCTTGTATTGTGTGACGCAGCCTAAGATGACTGACATCATAAACACAAAATAAAACAAAATAAAAACAAAAATTTACATATACTAATAGCTATTATTATATAACGCGGTACAAGATTACTGACATTATAAACACAAAATAAAACAAAATAAAAACAAAAACTGACATATATTAGTAACTGGTATTGTATATGATTTCATCAGTATTTCATTGGACATTGATAGTCTTGATTGAGTATATATAGGAACGTGCCCCTGGATAGATAGCGATGGTTCGGTAGATACACACAGGTGCATTTCAGACATCTTAAGTGATACGTAACAATAAACATGTAGATAGGAACATAGATTTTCTTTTTTAAACATGAATATGGATGGATGAGTACGAGATGGCAAGGACATAGGAGTAATACATGGACCTTAATAATACTTCGTTGATAAATACACACATACATACATACATACAAAAAGGCCACAATACTCCTTGCAAGGTTCTACTGCAGTTTAAAGCATTAGAAGGCACGTAGTTATAACCATCCTCAACTTGTAGAGCTCACCATTAGCAGCATTTCCAACCTATACATCACCCGTCAGAAATGAAAAATAAAACAAGGGGGGTCTAGAGGGGGCGAAACCCCACCCCAGCGAGGTTAGGTTACGTATTCAATGCCCAGGCTAGGTTAGTTAACTAGCGGGGGGGGGGGTCTGGGGGGCCCCCAGTTATGTCAGGAGAGTATTGGTCGATAGGGAGGGATTATTGTACTAAACTGCAGTTTTATTCTTTCAAAACCTTCAATAACCCCAACTTTACCCAAGCCTGCCTGGTCATGCACTCCCTCCCCCTCCCCGATGCAACAACTCCCCCTCTAAGCTCCCCTCCTCCCCCTTCCCAATGTCGCCAATGAGTCACTCCCTCACGCCTCATCTCAGCCGCCCCACGAGCACCAAACAGTGACCATAATTTACTTACCGTGGGCCGAGGGAGGTTGTCTCGCCGCGCCAACACCGTCATTAGCCTGTCGTTGCCCCTGTCGTGATGTGCGAGGCCCGTGTTCCCGCAGCGAGCACTCCCAGACCTTGAATACGAGCACAGAGCGAGGTTGCCTGCATGTCACTGCCTTACGATTATTAATTATGGTCAATTTATAGTTTCACCCAACCAACGATTTTCTGATGCGCCTTATGTTTTTCTGGTGTGTTTTTATGTGTTTTGAATGAATCTGCTAACCGTTTCTGTCGCTATTTTTTTCCTTTTTTTTCTGTTGCAAAAATGCCAAAAACAAAAATAACCTAAACCTAACCTAACCTTTACCTAACTAAAAAAAAAAAAAAAAAAATTAAAACCTTTATCTTACCTAAAACATAAAAAATAAATAAATAATTGCGACAGAAACGGTTAGCAGATTCATTCAAAACACATCAAAACACACCAGAAAAACATAAGGCGCATCAGAAAATCGTTGGTTGGGTGAAACTATAAATTATCCTTAATTATATACAGTGGGAAATATGGGAAATAGCCAAGGGAAGAGTTGACAGATTGTTAACGCAGGAGACGAAGTTGAAGAGGACCTATGAAGCGATACTAAGCGTCAAAGATCACAAGAAGAAGAAGAAGAAGGAGCTTGTTTGCCGAACTGTGATGCTTTCACCGGAATATCACTAGCTTGGATTTCTCTATGTCTCTCTTATCAGTAACGCGTGAATAATTATTGTCTTGATTAGATCCACGTGTCATATTTTATCGTTCACTACACACGAGAGGTAAATATATCTTGCCAATTGTGAAGCTTTTGCCGGAATACCACTAAACTAGACTGGATTTTTTTTCTCTCTCTGTCAGTAACGTATGAATTGTATAACGAAGCCAAGTGTCTTATCATATCGTCCACTACACACGGGAGGTAAACACAAACACACCTTTCTCTCGTCGCCACGTCTGCCTCACTGGTGTTCTGAAACTTTTGCCTGCATACCACTAGGCTGAAGTTATCTCTCTCTCTCTTGGCAGTAACGTATGAATAATTATTGTCTAAATTTGATCCAAGTGTCTTATCCTATCGTCCACTACACGCACACGGGAGGCAAACACAAACACTCCATTCTCTCGTCGCCACGTCTCCCTCACTGGTGTCTCTGTCTCCTCCCCGTGCTTCCTGCTACACATCATCCTGGGTAGTGTATGGTACTAGTGGGGATGACAAAACTAACAGCCAATGACAACGCAGGCAGGCACATCCAAGCACTTCGCCACTTCACCAATGCCGCGACATGATGCGTGACGTCACCAGTCTAGCCTCTGTCCAGCGCCACTTCCGGTGTTTCATCTGGGACGAGTTTAACGCAACACTTTATCTCTAAGCGAAACATTCATATTTTTTTTTTAGTTTCTGCCATTAGTCGTTGATTCAGGAAAATATATAAAATTATTCCTTCGTTTTTGTCTCGGTTCTTTTGTAGCTTAGATGTAATGTTTTGTTGGTAACATTGTCACCTCAGTGTCATGCAGGCAATATTAGACTTACTCGGCCAGGGACATTAGGATCAGTTATGCTTATTTTAGTATGACCACTCTGTCACGTGAAGCCAGTACATAGCTACGGGGGGGCATGGGGGGAACGTGCCCCTCCATGAGAATACGGTGTGCACCCCACTGGCCATGGCTGCCGTATTCTGTATAATGCCGGATTATGTACGGGCTGCACGTGTCGTTGCCTCCTCTCCTTTACCTACGCCCGCTGCCCTTGTTTCCTCGTACCCCCCGTACCCCCCCCCCGTACCCAACCGTATCCCCCCGTTAACACTTATAGATACCGAACACTCTGACGGCAATATCTAATACCCACAGATCTGATTAGAATATGCCCTTATAACCGTCTACTGTGCATCAGAATGGCCCTTAACCTCCGCTTGCCTAGTGCCCCCCCCCCCATACTCAGCTGTGCCCCCCCATTGATACGCTACGCCACTGCGTGAAGCTGACTAAGGTTGATTGTGTTAAATATGTTTTGTATCATATTACTCAGCATGTCTTTTCCACTTAACATACTCTGAGAAATATACAGACGAATAGATTATATCCAAGCAAAAGTCATCGTTTTGAGTAATGTCTGTTTGATGAAAGATGTGGAGTGATGGAGAGGGGAAATATAATGAAATAGAGAGTTTATACGAGGAATTTTGTCTGTTTGATGAAAGATGTGGAGTGATGGAGAGGGGAAATATAATGAAATAGAGAGTTTATACGAGGAATTTTGTCTGTTTGATGAAAGATGTGGAGTGATGGAAAGGGGAAATATAATTAAATAGAGAGTTTATACGAGGAATTTTGTCTGTTTGATGAAAGATGTGGAGTGATGGAGAGGGGAAATATAATGAAATAGAGAGTTTATACGAGGAATTTTGTCTGTTTGATGAAAGATGTGGAGTGATGGAAGGGCAAAGAGAAGAAATAGAGAGTTTATACGAGGAATTTTGTCTGCTAGATGAAAGATGTGGAGTGACTAGTTAGTGATGGAGTAACTAAAGTACCTGAGGGATTGGCTACTAGGGGGAATGTGGGAGAAATAATGAACGAAACTGGACCCGAGAGATGAGGATGCTCAGTCAAGAAGTCAAGTCAGAAGGTTAGATGCTAAAAAATATGGCCCGTTTTTTCCCCTTTCTCTTATTGCATAGTTGTCAATATTCTATAGGTCCCATTGTAAAGCTATAGACCAGGGGTACTATACATACTTTCATCATACTATTCTGCCCCATCATTTATCTATAATTGCTCCTGTATATTCCACCTGTCCTGTACTTTTTGTATACCTTGCATATTGTTTCCGTAACTTCTGTAACTTTCCTTCCTCATTGTTTAAGTGTCATGTTTATGGACCGTTATTTCACGACCACGTACGTACTATTTTGCATTCCTTTTGTATATTCGAGTGTTATCATACCCTCTTTATTCCCCCCCCCTCCCTCCCCCCTCACCATCCCCACTCTCTTCATTCTTCCCAGGTCATTATTTACATGAGCAAACGCCAATAACTTAACGTTCGCCAACAAAATTATTGGTTCGGCACTACCATTATTTTTGATAGCGACTGAGGGGGTTGTCGCTTGATGAAAACGACACCAGTCTAAAGTGTGATAGAGTAACTGGGTCATCAACGAGCGATATTTTAGTGATGTTAAACGCTAATAGCTTTGATACGTCATTTCCAATTCATAACCTCATATCGAAATTTCTCGTTTAACTCTCTCTCTCTCTCTCTCTCCTCCTCTCTCTCTCTCTCTCTCCTCTCTCTCCTCTCTCTCCTCTCTCTCTCTCTCTCTCCTCTCTCTCTCCGTCCTCTCTCTCCTCTCCTCTCTCTCTCTCTCTCTCTCTCTCTCTCTCGCTCGCTCGCTCGCTCGCTCGCTCTCGCTCTCTTTCTCCTCTCTCTCTTCTCTCTCTCTCTCTCTCTCTCTCTCTCTCTCTCTCTCATCTCCTCTCTCTCTTCTCTCTCTCTCCTCCTCTCTCTCTCTCTCCTCTCCCCTCTCCTCTCCTCTCTCTCTCTCTCCTCTCTCGCTCTCCTCTCCTCTCTCTCTCCTCTCTCTCCTCTCCTCCTCTCTCTCCTCTCCTCCCTCCTCTCCTCTCCTCGTCTCTCTCTCTCTCTCTCTCTCTCCTCTCCTCTCTCTCTCTCTTCTCTCTCTCTCTCTCTCTCTCTCTCTCTCTCTCTCTCTCTCATCCTTTAAAAACTTAATGGCGTATTCGATTCAGGTTTATGAGGATACCTTCACAACTCCACGTCAAACGCCGTACTAAGACGATGGCTATCCTTGTGTTCACGATGCAGAGGAATGAAGTCATGAAACGTGAACTACATTATACATTCTTTATTTTACGTAGATTTTTGTTCTCTATATACTAATTCCACTGGCTTTCCCTTCCTACATTAGGTTTAATAATAACCCTCACGAAATCTTCTCTCTCTCTCTCTCTCTCTTCTCTCTCTCTCTCTCTCTCTCTCTCCTCTCTCTCTCTCTCTCTCTCTCTCTCTCTCTCTCTCTCTCTCTCTCTCTCTCTCTCTCTCTCTCTCTCTCTCTCTTTTCTACTTTGTCTTCATTCAGGTCTCTTCCCCTCTCTCTCTCTCTCTCTCTCTCTCTCTCTCTCTCTCTCTCTCTCTCTCTCTCTCTCTCTCTCTCTCTCTCTCTCTCTCTCTCTCTCGCTCTCTCTCTCCTCTCCTTCATCTCCTCATCCTCTCGTCTCTCTCATCTCTTCCTCTTCTCTCTCTCCTCTCCTCAATCTTCTCCTTTCTCTCTCTCTCTCCTCTCCTCTCTCTCTCTTCTCTCTCTCTCTCTCTCTCTCTCTCCTCTCTTCGCCAATCTTCCATATATAACACTCCTATGTATATTTCTATCAGATTCTATTATATTCCTACATTATAATACTCCTCCCTAATAGTATTCCTTTAAAAGTTACCCTTACGAAATCTCCCTCTCTCGTATTACTCTCTGTTCTTTTAAGTCTCTAACACACTCTGGCACACACACCCCTAATTAATCCCCTTCTAATCCCCTTAAATCCAGCAGTCATCACCCCAAACACAATGCATTTCCCTCCCATAAACCCGAAAAGTATCTATGGATCACTCCGTAGTTTCAGTTTCTTGACCAAAGCTGTTATGTCGGAGTGGCTTTAAGAATTACAGCTTTTTTTTATTTTTTTTTTTTTCATCTGTTATTTCTAGTTTTTTCTCTTTTCTCTTCTATCTTTCTCTCTCTCTCCTCTTTTCTATCTCTCTCTCTCTCTCTCTCTCTCTCTTCTCTCTCTCTCTCTCTCTCGTCTCTCTCTCTCTCCTCTCTCTCTCTCTCTCTCTCTCTCTCTCTCCTCTCTCTCTCTTCTCTCTCTCTCTCTCTCTCTCTCTCTCTCTCTCTCTCTCTCTCTCTCTCTCTCTCTCTCTCTCCTCTCTCTCTCTCTCTCTCTCTCTCTCTCTCTCTCTCTCTCTCTCTTCTCTCTTCTCTCTCTCTCTCTCTCTCTCTCTCTCTCTCTCTCTCTCTCTCTCTCTCTCTCTCTCTCTCTCTCTCTCTCTCTCTCTCTCTCCTCTTTTCCCTCTCTCTCTCTCTCTCTCTCTCTCTCTCTCTCTCTCTCTCTCTCTCTCTCTCTCTCTCTCTCTCTCTCCTCTCTCTCTCTCTCTCTCTCTCTCTCTCTCTCTCTCTCTCTCTCTCTCCTCTCTCTCTCTCTCTCTCTCTCTCTCTCTCTCTCTCTCTCCTCTCTCTCTCTCCTCTCTCTCTCTCTCTCTCTCTCTCTCTCTCTCTCTCCTCTCTCTCTCTCCTCTCTCTCTCCTCTCCTCTCTCCTCTCTCTCTCTCTTCTCTCTCTCTCTCTCTCCTCTCTCCTCTCTCTCTCTCTCTCTCTCTCTCTCTCCTCTCTCTCTCCTCTCTCCTCTCTCTCTCTCTCTTCTCTCTCTCTCTCTCCTCTCTCTCTCTCTCTCCCCTCTCTCTCTCTCTCTCTCTCTCTTTTCCCCTCTCTCCTCTCTCTCTCTCTCTCTCTCTCTCTCTCTCTCTCTCTCTCTCACTAACTAATCAGACAGTAAGAGGTTCAATATATTTCAAAAATCAAGTCAAACATAAAACACGAGAGAAAATATTATGGCCGAGAATTCAGCAGATGAGAATTAATTATAAATATTAATTCATAATACCTCCATTACTACCTACGCTCTTAGAGGTCTATGTAGCCAAGATAATAGGTAATAGTGAATATGAAATTTGATGGATATTAAAGATAGACTCAGCAAGCTTCTTAAAATGGAAACTGGTGGAATATCTTAAAAGGTTTCTTGAATTTATTGAGTTTGAACTTCTTTATATGATTTTTTTATTTTGAGTTTTGTGTGTTTAAGACCTTTAAGGCTTCTATCTTCTATCTAAATAATAAACAAAGTGCCACTTGAATTAATTGACCTCGTCTATTAATGATCCACGAGGTCAATTAATCTGAGAGAGAGAGAGAGATATACAGACTTACAAGACAGACAGACAGACAGGCAAGAAAAAAAACAGAAAATAACACTAAACAAACAAGAAAACAAAGAGCTGTAATTCTTAAGGCCACTCCGACATAACAGCTTTGGTCAAGAAACTGAGAGGTTTGTTTAAGACCTTTAACGCTTCTATCTAAATGAAAAAAAAAACTGCCATTTGAATTTGTTGAGATTGCACTTGTTTTTTGACTAGTCTATTTTGAGCTTTGTTTGTTCAAGACATTTAAAAGCTTCTATTGAAAAAGAGAAAAAAAATACTAACTTCTAAGGGTTTGATGATTCTCTTTCTCGTCGTACTATACAAATTAAAAGAAAGTATAGAATTATCGTAGAAAGTAGAAAGAAGTAGAAAATCGTAGTAGTAGAAGATAGTAGAAGAGTAGTAGAAAGTAGTTCTAAAGTAGTAGTAAGTATAGAGGAAGTATAGCCTCTTCGTGCAGCATGTTAGATGACAGTTCTTTTTATACTGTTGTTAGTTAGTTATTTTATTATGGACCAATACAGTGTTGGCGTCACCTCAATGTGGAAAAATGTCTTATTAACATTTCTGACATGGCGGGAGGGAAATAAATCCAAAGAGAATCAACAATAATGAAGGACTTGGGGAGGAGGAGGATTACAGGAGGAGGAGGAGGAGAAGGAGGAGGAGGAGGAGGAGGAGAGGAGGGGAGGAGGAGGAGGAGGAGGGGGAGGAGGAGGAGGAGGGGAGGAGGAGGATTACAGGAGGAGGAGAGGAGAAGGAGGAGGAGGAGAGGAGATTGAGGAGAGAGAGGAGGGGGGATGATGATGAGGAGACAGTGGAGAAGAGGGGGAGGATGTAATGCATTCACCAGTAAATATTGGCCTTTCCTGCCGTTTACTATGACCAGGTAGTGTGTGTGTGTGTGTGTGTGTGTGTGTGTGTGTGTGTGTGTGTGTGTGTGTGTGTGTGTGTGTGTGTGTGTGTGTGTGTGTGTGTGTGTGTGTGTGTGTGTTTGTGTGTGTGTGTGGTGTGTGTGTGTGTGTGTGTGTGTGTTGTGTGTGTGTGTGTGTGTTGTGTGTGGTGTTGTTATAGTATTCCAATAGTATTCCACATCTTTGTTTTGGCGTGTTGTTATTTTTTTATTTATTTATTTATTTCACTATTGCATGAGTGTCATTCCCTGAAAAAGATTTGACGAAAGCGACCCCAGCACTATAGCGAATATTTCCAGTGTGTTACGTACGTACGTAACACACACCGCGATGCTGAGGAATTATTTGCTGTACGGAAGTGGCTTTTTATTTTTTGCTATTGCCTTTGAGTATAATGAAATTAAGAGGATTTAGAAAGAAAAAAAAAAAAAAGAAAAAAAAAAGCAGTTCCACCGAGTGCAATTAGTGAAATAATCTGCACTCACTTGCAA
Organism: Chionoecetes opilio; assembly: GCA_016584305.1. Lineage (NCBI taxonomy): Eukaryota > Metazoa > Arthropoda > Malacostraca > Decapoda > Majidae > Chionoecetes > Chionoecetes opilio. The sequence goes on along the minus strand of JACEEZ010003716.1, from coordinate 402,098 downwards.
GAGCCATTAGGGGGACATTAAGGAGCAAAGGTAGGCTGTGGGAAGGAGGAGGCGGGAGCAGCCATAAAGAGGCGAGCCGGGCAATGGTAACCACCGGGAAAACAATACAATCTGAAGCACACCATCCATCACCCGATGATTTACGGCGGCGGCGCGCGGGGGACCGGCCTAGACCAGCCCACCGCCCGGGGAGTGTTGGGGCGAGAGGCAAGCAAGGCTCCCGCTGCCCCCCTGCTGCACCTGCCCACAGTATCCTCGCAAAATTGTCACGCTTTTTGTTTTTACGCAAATCAGGAATACGTGGTGGTGTATCTAATATTGTTTCGTTTTTTTCGTTCGATAGGAGAGTAATAGAGTTGGCTGAGATACTAGGAAGGGCTCCCGGTATACCCGCGTCATGGTCTAAATAGTATAGTAGTAGTAGTAGTAGTAGTAGTAGTAGTAGTAGTAGTAGTAGTAGTAGTAGTAGTAGTAGTAGTAGTAGCAGCAGTAGTAGTAGTAGTAGTAGTAGTAGTAGTAGTAGTAGTAGTAGTAGTAGTAGTAGTAGTAGTAGTAGTAGTAGTAGTAGTAGTAGTAGTAGTAGTAGTAGTAGTAGTAGTAGTAGTAGTAGTAGTATAGTGTAGTAGTAGTAGTAGTAGTAGTAGTAGTAGTAGTAGTAGTAATAGTAGTAGTAGTAGTAGTAGTAGTAGTAGTAGTAGTAGTAGTAGTAGTAGTAGTAGTAGTAGAAAACAGTAGTTGTATTGTATACGGCTACTTTTTAGATCATGACCCGCGTCCCTGCAGAGCCGCCTTGCCTGCCTCCTGCACCCAAGGTCTATATTAGTATTAGATTATAAATTAGTACACAGTATACCTATAGACTGAAGTGTATACTTTATAGACCTTACTTGCACACTGTAAACACAGAATTGCCGAAATCTTGTCACTGTGACAAGCTCGGCCTTCGTCATTATAGTTTGACAAGAAAACTAGTCACACTGACAAGATCTCTTCCTCATTTTTTTCTGCACATGACAAGTTATAATCTTGTCATGAAATCTTGTCATGAAATTCAACGTACTCGTAAAATATTTTTTCATGTAATTCAATAATTTACTTTGTGCAAACTTGATTGAAATATTTTCAGTTAATACATTTGTTTTTAAATCCAATAGTCCATCTCTCTATCCATCAATCTATCTAACTATATATATCCATCTAGCTGTCAATCTTAATCTATATGCTCACACAGCATCACCTGTGGTGTGGTGCGGTGGTGTGGTGTGGTGCAGTCCAGAGGACAGTGCGCACACACACACACACACACACACACACACACACACACACACACACACACACATACATACACATAAATATATATTAATTACGATATTATATATCTTTATATATAAACACATACTATATATAATATACCTGTCGTTGGTTATAACTTGGATGGTTGGTTTTTATATATAAAAATAAAGTTTGTAAATAATAAATTTTATGCTAAATTTTATTCATGTTATTATTTTATTTACTTCTTTTATTTACTTCTTTTATTTTATTTTACTTCTTTTTATTAACCCTTTCTTTTTATTAATCCTTTACGATTAATACCCTTTATTATTTACTTATTATTTTTATATCTTTAGTACCTGAGGGCTAGGGTCTGGTCTCAGTGCCTGGGTGGTGGGCGTGGTGGGCAATGAACCCTTGGGTTGGCTAGGCGCCGGGGTGCGGTTGGATGGTGGTGGGGGTCTGGGTGACGGGCGGGCTGGGGGCTAGGGTCTGGGGTCCGATGCGAGAAGGCAGATACGCACTGAGTGAACTCAGATACGCCCTTTCGAACCAAATACAAAAAAGGATAAAAGATGATGATGAAAGGAAAAAAGGATACGCCTTTTCATCATGTGGACCCCTAACCTAACCCTTACGACCTTTCCATCCTCTTACTTCACCTTTCCATCACTTTGACCCTACCTGTCATCACGTCGACCTGAGCAACCTATCCTGACCACGACCATATGACCACCCATATGACGTCGACCGCTCTTTAAACCTCTCCCATCATCCAACCCGACCCATTACTATTTACATTTACCATTACAACTCCTTGTTATTATTTTTTATGTTTTTGTTTTTTATGTTTTTTTTATTTTTTACTTTTATCTCACCGACGTCTCGTCCATCAGTTACCTTCCCTTGGCCAGAGGGAGGGAGGTCGATGGGCGGTCAGAGGGTGGGGGGATTAGAGGGAGCCTATCCACATACCTTCCCTGGCCAGAGGGAGGAGGTAGTGACGGAGGGGGAGGGAATGTCTTCTTACTCCCCGGCAGGGGAGGAGGTCGATGACGGGGTATGGAGGGTTGGGGGGGTCTCCACCCCGTCTGCCTACAGTACACCTCCAACCCACCACCAACGACAACACACCTACGGTCCTAACCCACCCAGTGGTGGTTGTATTGCTGGTGTTTCAGTACGTGTTGTGTTGTTGTCGTTAGTGGTGGTGTTGTCGTTGGTGGTGCTGGTGGTGTCGTTGGTAATGTTTCCTTGCACCCACGTCTTGCCTATCAGTTACCTTCCCTTGGCCAGAGGGAGGGAGGTCGACAGACCGCCAGAGGGTTTGAGGGGGGACGGGGTCCGAGCTCGGTAAAGATATCCGTAAAGGACTTGTGCGGGAATCGAACCCATCACCTTTTTGTTGACGTATTGAAACACCAACACTTTACCACTGAGCTATGGAGCACCCAGCTAAAGATAATCGAGAAGTTATATTTGTACACCTCACCCGAACTCCTACTGTGACTTTTACCTTTAGGCTCATTTTGCCAGGCAAAAACCTGGGAAAACACCTTTATTGCCCGTGTTCTCCTAAGAGCTCCGAGATGATGCACCGAGCCTGGGGCACCGCTACTCTTACAGGGGCTGCCCACCCTGAAGTATGCCTTGGGCTGTATAAGCTCCAAAGTGATAGTGAGAGTAGCGGTACAGTGTAGTGTACTTAGCTACTAACTCCACCCTGAGGACACACGGGTTCCACTTCTCCCTCAGACTGACATCAGTGATCCAAGCTCCCTGCAAGCCTCAGGGAGAGATCCCTCTGGTCTATCTAACTAACTCCAAGCTGGCATATCATCTGGCTAAAAGCACACGGGTTCGAATCCTGCCCGGCCAACAAACTATTATCATTATCAGCTTGTGAGTGTGTGCATGTGTGTGTGTGCTAATTGTGTGTGTGCGGTGCTGTTGTTGTTTTTTCTCGACCTCTAAGTCTTGCTTTCCTCCCTCCCTCTCCCTGCTTGCCTGCTTTCCAGGGCAGCAGGCAGGGAGAGGGAGGGAAGGAGGAAGTGGGAGGGACAGAGTTAGGGAGAGAGGGAGGAAGGTGATGGAGTAAGGTAGGAAAAAGATGGAAGAGAGAGAGAGAGAGAGAGAGAGAGAGAGAGAGAGAGGAGAGAGAGAGAGAGAGAGAGAGAGAAAGAAATAGAGAATAGAAGAGAGAAGAGAGAGAGAGGAGAAGAGAGAGAGAGAGAGAGAGAGAGAGAGAGAGATGAGAGAATATATATTATATATATATATATATATAGAGAGAGAGAGAGAGAGAGAGAGAGAGAGAGAGAGAGGAAGAAGAAGGAGAGAGAGGAGAGAGAGAAGAGAGAGAGAGAGAGAAGAGAGAGAGAGAGAGAGAGAGAGAGAGAGAAGAGGAGAGAGAAGAGATAGATAATATATAGAGAGAGAGAGAGGGGAAGAGAGGAGAGAGAGAGAGAGAGAAGAGAGAGAGAGAGAGAGAGAGAGAGAGAGAGAGAGAGAGAGAAGAGAGAGAGAATAAAAAATTTGAGGTAAGAGAGAAGAACCGAGAAAATGAGAAGTAGTTGAAGACAGAGGAAGCAAGAAGAGAGAGAGAGAAGAGACGGAGAGAGAGAGACAGAAAAAAAACTTTATAGTTATAAAATTTCTTAATTTTCTCGAAGGTGTCTCAAATAAATGACATGACAAAATCATGATAGTTTCGTTCGTAAATGACAAGGAAGCAACGTTGTAACAGCCGGCAATGTAGAGAGTGAGAAGGGGAAATCTCCCCCCATGAATAAAACACTTGTATGTTGTACATAGTAAACAATTGTTCTGCGACAAGATACGTTGAATTCACAGCAAAAATCTTGTCACACTGACAAGATTCTAACAGTGTCAACCATGACAACACTGTGTTCGCAACAAGTGACAAAATTTAAATTTCTTCCATGACAAGATCTTCTAGAATACATGGAAGACAAGTCCCAAATCTTGTCATGTTACACACAATTTGTATGGTTGACAGTTTAAGATCTTGTATGTGACAAGATTTATCTTGAATTTAGAATGTTCGCAGAACAACACTATTGAACTGACAAGAGTAGCTAGATCACCTAACACCGTACGTCGCAAAAGTGTCACGCTATTTTATTCTTCGCAATCCACATACGCAATGATGTATCTCATTTTTTTTTTTTTTTCCGTTCGTAAGAGATTAACAGAGTTGGACTTCATAAAATGGTATTGCAACAACATCAATAACACCAATGATAAATAATAATAACAACGACAATTATATTTTGATCGTCCCTCTCTGCTGTACGCAAACACAGTATATACACACACACACACACACACACACACCACACACACACACACACACACACACACACACACACACACACACACACACACACACACAACACACACACACACAACACACGCGCACACACACACACACATACACACACACACACACACACACACACATACACACGCGCCACACACACACACATACACACACACAACACACAACCACACACACACACACACACACACACACAACACACCACAAACACCACAAACACACACACACACACACACACACACACACACACACACACACACACACACACACACGAGTCTGCAATTCTTAAAGATGCAGATCCCGTATACAACACAATAGAGTTAAGAGCGTTTAACATGGTTGCGTAATACCTTCTAAGCTGCAAGCCGACAAACTTTTCCTTTATCTTGAAAGAGCGCAATTAAAGAGATAATTAAAACCCTCAGGACGTAATCACCATCCTCGGGGAAACTAATCCAAACTCGTAATAACGGTAAAGCCTAAAATATCGCTTCTTGGGACATAACTCCTGCAAAGTTTGTGACCACCGTAAGGACCTCATACCCCCTCCACGCCTCTCACCCCCCGGACCCCTGTGACCACCGTAAGGACCTCATACCCCCTCCACGCCTCTCACCCTCCCGAGCCACTGTGACCACCGTAAGGACCTCATACCCCCTCCACGCCTCTCACCCTCCCGAGCCACTGTGACCACCGTAAGGACCTCATACCCCCTCCACGCCTTTCACCCCCCGAGCCACTGTGACCACCGTAAGGACCTCATACCCCCTCCACGCCTCTCACCCCCCGAGCCACTGTGACCACCGTAAGGACCTATCATACCCCCTCCACGCCTCTCACCCCCCGAGCCATTGTGACACCGTAAGGACGTTCATACCCCCTCCACGCCTCTCACCCCCTGAGCCACTGTGACCATCGTAAGGACCTCATACCCCCTCCACGCCTCTCACCCCCCGAGCCACTGTGACTACCGTAAGGACCTCATACCCCCTCCGCGCCTCTCACCCCCCGAGCCCACTGTGACCACCGTAAGGACCTCATACCCCCTCCGCGCCTCTCACCCCCCGAGCCACTGTGACCACCGTAAGGACCTCATACCCCCCTCCACGCCTCTCACCCCCTGAGCCACTGTGACCATCGTAAGGACCTCATACCCCCTCCACGCCTCTCACCCCCCGAGCCACTGTGACTACCGTAAGGACCTCATACCCCCTCCGCGCCTCTCACCCCCCGAGCCACTGTGACTACCGTAAGGACCTCATACCCCCTCCACGCCTCTCACGCCCCCGAGCCACTGTGACTACCGTAAGGACCTCATACCCCCTCCGCGCCCTCTCACCCCCCGAGCACTGTGACTACCGTAAGGACCTCATACCCCCTCCGCGCCTCTCACCCCCCGAGCCACTGTGACTACCGTAAGGACCTCATACCCCCTCCACGCCTCTCACCCCACGAGCCACTGTGACTACCGTAAGGACGTCATACCCCCTCCGCGCCTCTCACCCCCCGAGCCACTGTGACTACCGTAAGGACCTCTACCCCCTCCGCGCCTCTCACCCCCCGAGCCACTGTGACTACCGTAGGACCTCATACCCCCTCCACGCCTCTCACACCCCCGAGCCACTGTGACTACCGTAAGGACGTCATACCCCCTCCGCGCCTCTCACCCCCGAGCCACTGTGACTACCGTAAGGACCTCATACCCCCTCCACGCCTCTCACCCCCCGAGCCACTGTGACTACCGTAAGGACCTCATACCCCCTCCGCGCATTTCACCCCCCGGACCACTTTGACCACCGTAAGGACCTCATACCCCCTCCGCGCCTCTCACCCCCCGAGCCACTGTGACTACCGTAAGGACCTCATACCCCCTCCGCGCCTCTCACCCCCCGAGCCACTGTGACTACCGTAAGGACGTCATACCCCCTCCGCGCCTCTCACCCCCCGAGCCACTGTGACTACCGTAAGGACCTCATACCCCCTCCGCGCCTCTCACCCCCCGAGCCACTGTGACTACCGTAAGGACCTCATACCCCCTCCGCGCATTTCACTCCCTGGACCACTGTGACCGCCGGCAGGTACAGACTGGCTGGATGTGTCTCTGTCGTTCCGCTTGACACTTACATGGATATTAATTGATAACCATTACGGTATTGCTCCTTGCCTCGCTATTCTCTCTGTCACGGGCTATGTTTTGAGGGGAAAATATGTATAGAGTGTACTAAATATCCTTTCTTTAATCTTTCTGTATTTCCTATCTTTTTCTTTCTTTCTAAATATCTTTCACTCGAGGGAAAATACGCAACAAGTTAACTAAATATCCTTTCTTTCAATATTTTATAACTCTTTCTTATCCTTTCTTTCTTTCTAAATATCCTTCATTTTCTTTTAACGAGGCGACCGAGTTTCCATATCGTAATCTCACCGCTGTGTTGCTGTTGCTGCTGCTTCTACTGCTGTTCCTCCCTTGCTACCCACCATGTTACAGCAGCAGTACTATAACAGCATACTATAACAGTTATAACAGCAGGATATTTACAGCTGAGTCCCTATCGTAATTCTGCCGCCGACGCCGATATGTTACTGCTGTTGCTGCTACTGCTGTTGTTGATCTGCTTACCCACCATGCAGCAGCAGCAGTACAAACAGCAGGATATTTACAGCTGAGTTTCCTATCCTATCCCTATCGTTTCTGCCGCCGACGCTGATATGTTACTGCTGTTGCTACTTCTACTACTACAGCTGTTGCCCTGTTCATCCACCATGCAGCAGCAGCAGTACTAACAGCAGGTCACAGCATTGCCTTTGTCCGTGTGTACAGCAGTGACCCATGCAGCATTTGTTCCCTCATTTGCTGTGATGAATTTATACAATCACGTGAAAACCTTCCACTGTAAAAATGTTTATTCATTACCCTTTTTAAAGCACGTCATTAAAGAGCACAACAACAACAACAACAATGACAAAACAGCAACAATGATGATGATTATAATAGTAATGACAGTAGTAATAACATCAACAACAGTTACGTATAATAATAAATAAAGAAGACAGGTGTTATTTTTATATACATTGCACGTGGCGTAACATGTTATTTATGCATGAATAAAAAAAAAAGGGGACAATAAAATAAAACACCTCTGACCTTTGGACGTAAATCCAGCGTCCGTGAGGAAAATATTAAGTAAAAATGAGTAAAAAAGACAAAGAGAGGCTCGGTGACTCACTACTCTAGCCACAAACTTTTCTAACTTTACTATAGCTTTACTCCACCAAGTTTATTTATTTACATTTTTATTATTACATCAAAAGGACTGGCCAAAAAAATAAGAACATAAGAAAATAAGAAAATAAGGGAGCTACAAGAGGCCGTGAGACCTACACTATAGGTAGTTCCTGTTACTTAACACTACCTATACATCCACCTCTCTTCCCCATCTATGAATTTATCCAGACTCCTGTTAACCCCTTGAGGCCCAGAAGGTAATATCCATTGTAATTTGGGTACCATTAGACGATTTTTAGTGACTATAAGCAGTATTTTATAGATATGACCTGTTTAGTATCCTTGTCCACTAGTTAATTTGGTATATTAAGATATTTTTAGTAATTTTATGGCTAACAACAAATGATTTTATATAGGAAAGGAAAGATCTGGGCGTGAAGGGGTTAAAGATCCCTATTGACTCCACACTGACCACCTGACGACTGAGTCCATTCCAATTTCCAATCATTCACGAAATTGCCTCTTGCCTCGCTATTCTCTCTGTCACGGGGTATGTTTTGAGGGGAAAATATGTATAGAGTGTACTAAATATCCTTTCTTTAATCTTTCTGTATTTCTTATCCTTTTCTTTCTTTCTAAATATCTTTCACTCGAGGGAAAATACGTATCAAGTTAACTAAATATCCTTTCTTTCAATATTTTATAACTCTTTCTTATCCTTTTCTTTCTTTCTAAAACTAAATATCCTTCTAAATGATGTACTCTATTTTACTCCTTCTCCCCAGGGATGGCAGGGGCGGTGACCATCGTGCGGCTGGACGTCCCCCGGGTGGTCGAGGCGAACACAACCCCGGTGGTCCTTGACTGTGACTTCCAAGTCCATGAGTGGGAGCGGCCAGGTCTTGTGTTGAAATGGTATGTGTTTGACTGTTTGTACCGGGTGTTTGACTGTTTTTGACTGTTTATACCGGGTGTTTGACTGGTTTTGACTGTTTATACCGTGTGTTTGACTGTTTTTGACTGTTTATACCGGGTGTTTGACTGGTTTTGACTGTTTATACCGTGTGTTTGACTGTTTTTGACTGTTTATACCGGGTGTTTGACTGTTTATACCGGTGTTTGACTGTTTATACCGGGTGTTTGACTGTTTGTACCGGGTGTTTGACTGTTTGTACCGGGTGTTTGACTGTTTGTACAGGTGTTTGACTGTTTGTACCGGGTGTTTGACTGTTTGTACCGGGTGTTTGACTGTTTGTACCGGGTGTTTGACTGTTTGTACAAGGTGTTTGACTGTTTAGACCGGGTGTTTGACTGTTTAGACCGGGTGTTTGACTGTTTAGACCGGGCGTTTGACTGTTTAGATCGGGTGTTTGACTGTTTAGACCGGGTGTTTGATTGTTTAGACCGGGTGTTGCTGTCTCATAGTGGGAGTTCCTGTCTCAACAATTCACAAGTTATTCCCGCAGCTGTTGTTTAATAATTTAGGATAGAGCAAAAAAGAGATGTCTGGCGTTATTTTATGGTTGTCAATGATACGGATTTAATTAACTGACACGTATATTTGTTATTCTCGACTACAAATGCATTGTGTGTCGTGTGAAAGACAGGTCACTCATCAAGCACACTTAGGCAGCAAAGGTTTCCCGCCGTATTGGTCACACCTGCTTTGCTCCTCCCCTTCCTTGTCTCGCCTGCTCTTCCTCCCCCCTCCCCTCTCACTGCATCCCCATTATCCCCCCTCCCACTGCCTCCCCCTCACCCCCCATTCTCTCTAACTAGTGCTCTCCCATCCCCAAATAAGCTAATGTTCCGTTCCGTCAAATCCTTTTCCTAATCAGCCCTGATCCTACAATAACAACCCTTTCTCCCATTTCCGTAACGACGCTGCAATGCATAATATTACCTACTGATTTTGCATGCATAATATATTTGTCATTAAATCAATGGTCCATTCTGCGTGGGTGAGTGGTTCTTAATGGCTGTGCACACGAGGCATGGTTAGTGGTGCTATAAGCGTGGACATGCACGGCAGCGTTGACTAGGCATGTTTTTTTTTTATTTGATTTTATTTATTGCGCACACTAGGCGTCATTCTAGTATATAAAAAAAAATATCTGAATAAAAATGAGACAGCAAAGACAGCATATGGCATGAATTTAAACTTTACTAGAATAAAAGATGCATAGATACTTTAACTAACATATATGATTTAATATAATCAAACATACATAGAATACCTTTACGTAGAATAACAAACAAGATTTAGTATATCAAAGAACCTGGGTGTGGTTAGGACCGTGGTGGTGTTGTCGTTGGTGGTGGTGTTGGTGGTGTTGTTGTTGTCGTTGGTGGTGTTGTTGTTGTCGTTGGTGGTGGTGGTGTTGGTGTTGTCGTTGGTGGTGGTGTTGGTGGTGTTGTTGTTGTCGTTGGTGGTGGTGGTGTTGTCGTTGGTGGTGGTGGTGTTGGTGTTGTCGTTGGTGGTGGTGTTGGTGGTGTTGTTGTTGTCGTTGGTGGTGGTGGTGTTGTCGTTGGTGGTGCTGGTGTTGTCGTTGGTGGTGGTGTTGGTGGTGTTGTTGTTGTCGTTGGTGGTGGTGGTGTTGTCGTTGGTGGTGCTGGTGTTGTCGTTGGTGGTGCTGGTGTTGGTGTTGGTGTTGGTGGTGTTGTCGATGGCGGTGGTGGTGTTGTTATTGCTGGTGTTGTCGACGTTGTTGTTGCTGTTGTCGTTGGTGGTGGTGTTGTCGTTGGTGGTGCTGGTGGTGTCGTTGGTGGTGTTGTTGTTGTCGTTGGTGGTGCTGAAGTTGGTGGTGTTGTCGTTGGTGATGAGCGACACGTGGCGTAATCAGGCCGCCACTCAGCCACACGCGCTGAGTGCCGGAGGTGTAATGTGATATTTCCTTTGTAATACTTGACACCTCTGAATGCTGAGTTCCGCAATAATCCAATTGATGTTTCTATCATGCCGTCTCTCTCTCTCTCTCTCTCTCTCTCTCTCTCTCTCTCTCTCTCTCTCTCTCTCTCTCTCTCTCTTTCTCTCCTCTCTCTCTCTCTCTCTTCTCTCTCTCCTCTCTCTCTCCTCTCTCTCCTCTCTCTCTCTCTCTCTCTCTCTTCTCTCTCTCCTCCTCTCATCTCTCTCTCTCTCCTCTCTCTCTCTCTCTCCGCTCCTCGCTCGCTCACTCTCTCTCTCTCTCTCGTCCTCTCTCTCTCTCTCTCTCTCTCTCTCTCTCGATCTCTCTCTCTCTCTCTCTCTCCTCTCTCTCTCTCTCTCTCTCTCTCTCTCTCTCTCTCTCTCTCTCTCTCTCTCTCTCCTCTCCTCACTTCTCCGTCTCTCTCTCTCTCTCCTCTCTCTCTCTCTCGTCTCTCTCTCTCTCCTCTCTCTCTCTCTCTCTCTCTCATCAAAATGGATCTGTACTTATCTTTAGTAGCGTCATTTGGATATCTTAAATACTAGAGTGTAATAATTTTCACCTGTTTTAATGCATTTTTCTATCATTGGAAAATTGGTAGAGCTTTATTTTCTTCATTGCATCAGTATCATGACAGACAGAGGCGTCACCCGTGGCCCGCCTCACCACCTCTCACACCCTCCCACACACCCTCACCACCTCTCACCCGTGGCCGCCTCACACTCCCTCACCCTTCAATTTTTTATTTTTATTTTTTTTTTTTTTTTAAATATATGGCCTAATAACCTCCACCAGGGTTGATGGCCAAAAAAAAAAAAAAAAAAAAATCTCCCTCACCCCTGCCCGCCTCAGCCCCTCACACCTAACCCCTCACCCTCAACCCTCAGCCCTCACACCTAGCTGCCCCCCCGCCCGCAGGTACGTGGACAAGGTGCACCTGGTGTACCAGTGGATCCCGCCCCGCCTGCCCCAAGCCCTGGGCGTGCTGGCGGGCCGCGTCAACACCACCTTCAGGGTCTCCAGCGATCCCTGGGCCGCCCACCGCGCCCTCTACATACCCCGCCCCCACCCCGTGCTGTCCGGCCAGTACTCATGCACCGTCAGCACCTTCGAGGACGAGGACACGCGGGTAGCACACTTCCTCGTCTGGAGTGAGTAACTTGACGAGATGTAGGAAAAGTTCTTACGGCTATAGTAATCAGAGTAGAACAAGAAGTATCAGATTCAAGCTGCAAAAGCGTAATTTAAAAAGGAAATAGGGAAAAACTGGTTCACAAATAGGGTGGTAAATGATTGGAATGGACTCAGTAGACAGGTAGTTAGTGCGGAGTCAATAGGGAGCTATAAAAGGAGGCTGGAAAAATTCATGGATGGGGATGAAAGGTGGATGTAGGTATAGTAGTGTTAAGTAACAGGAACTACCTCGTATAGGTCTCGCGGCCATCTTGTAGCTTCCTTATTTTCTTATGTTCTTATGTTCTTGACCAGTCCTTCCCTCAGCTTTGTCAAGTATTTGTATTCACCATCCAGATTTTTTTTTTTTTTACATCACAAAGGACTGGCCAAGGGCAAAACTAAAAAGAGTAACAAAAAGCCCGCTCAGTTGCCAGTCCCTATAAAGAAGACAGTAGGAGAATAAAGAAAGGGAGGTGGGCCGATTTAGTTCGGAATAGTTTAGTGGGTGGCATTTGTCATCCTTTGGGCTTATCTTATCTCCCCCTCGGATGCCACGGTTGCAGGACTCCCACCACAGCCTTGG
>JACEEZ010003716.1:362074-379574 GCA_016584305.1 Chionoecetes opilio | reverse complement strand
TATCATTATTATTGTTATTATTATTACTATCATTATTATTGTTATTATTATTACTATCATTATTATTATTATTATTATTATACTATCATTATTATTGTTATTATTATTACTATCATTATATTGTTATTATTATTACTATATCATATTATTGTTATTATTATTACTATCATTATTATTGTTATTTTATTACTATTATTTATTATTATTATTATACCCATTATTATTGTTTATTATATTACTATCATTATTATTGTTATTATATTACTATCATTATTATTGTTATTATTATTACTATCATTATTATTGTTATTATTATTACTATCATTATTATGTTATATATTACTATCATTATTATTGTTATTATTATTACTATCATTATTATTATTAGTATTATTATTACTATCATTATTATTGTTATTATTATTACTATCATTATTATTGTTATTATTATTACTATCATTATTATTGTTATTATTATTACTATCATTATTATTGTTATTATTATACTATCATTATTATGTTTTATTATTACTATCATTATTATTGTTATTATTATTACTATCGTTATTATTGTTATTTATTACTATCATTATTATTGTTATTATTATTACTATCATTATTATTGTTATTATTATTACTATCATTATTATTGTTATTATTATTACTATCATTATTATTTTATTATTATTCTATCATTATTATTGTTATTTTATTACTATCATTATTATTGTTATTATTTTACTATCATTATTGTGTTATTATTATTACTATCATTATTATTGTTATTATTATTACTATCATTATTATTGTTATTACCATCATTACTATTATTGTTATTACTATCATTATTATTGTTATTACCATCATTACTATTATTGTTATTACTTTCATTATTATTGTTATTACCATCATTACTATTATTGTTATTACTATCATTATTATTGTTATTATTATTACTATCATTATTATTGTTATTGTTATTACTTTCATTATTATTGTTATTATTATTACTATCATTATTATTGTTATTATTATTACTATCATTATTATTGTTATTATTATTACTATCATTATTATTGTTATTATTATTACTATCATTATTATTGTTATTATTATTACTATCATTATTATTGTTATTATTATTACTATCATTATTATTGTTATTATTATTACTATCATTATTATTGTTATTATTATTACTATCATTATTATTGTTATTATTATTACTATCATTATTATTGTTATTATTACCCGTTATTCTGTGGTGCGAGTTTAATTTTTCTCTCTTTCTTTCTTTCTCTCTTTTCTCTCTCTCTTTCTTTCTCTCTTTCTGTCTCTCTTTGTTGCTCTCTCTTTCTCTCTTTTTCTTTCTCACTTTCTTTCTTTCTCTTTAGTTTAGGGAATAGCAATAAATATTCATGGCCAGTTTTGTAATGTAAATTTTGTTATCTCTTTCTTTCTTTCTCTTTTTTCTTTCTCTCTTTCCTCTCTTTCTTTCTCTCTTTCTTTCTGCGATTGTTAGGGAAAAGACACTGTAAAAGAGGTTAGGCACTCATTCACACATACATACATACATACATACATACATACATACATTCATACATACATACATATAAACATCATTCATTCATACATACATACATTCATTCACAGTAACTATCACCTATTATTACTTAAGTGTACCATGGCATCATAATATCACATTTTTTAACTTGCTTTTATTCACCAGATTTTCCCATCTTATTCGACACAGGCAAGTGAATCAGCTGACTTATGGTGCAATATAACAAAATTGAGAGTTTAAGTACACACATCATACCTACTCACGCTCCTTTGTCTTGACGGTGTGACGGTACAGAAGATCCGCCGTGACGATTGGTCCAGCGCATGCGCAGAATTTGGTGTGTTTTTTTATATAGCCTAACCTAACCTAATTTACCTAACATAAAATAACCTAAAATACTGCCCTAGAGCGTGATATTTGATCCAAGTAATGCTCAGATTTGTTTTTGTTTTTTATATAGCCTAATCTATCTAACCTAACCTAATTTACCTAACATAAAATAACCTAAAATACCACCCTAGACCGTGATATTTGGTCCGAGTAATGCGCACAATTTGGTGTTTTTTTATATAGCCTAACCTATCTAACCTAACCTTACCTAATTGACCTAAAATAAAATAACCTAAAATACTGCCCTAGAGCGTGATATTTGGTCCGAGTAACAGCCCGCGTCGTCTGTTTGTTTACATCCACCGAGTTCTGCACATGCGCTGGGCCAACCGTCAGGGCGGGTCACATATTCCCCAACTCTATGCAAGTATGTGGTTTCCAGGTGAAGACGCTTGGCTGTAGCACCGAAACTAACCATAGGATTGTCTCGAAAATACCCTCATTGTAATTCCCACACAAAGTTACCACTCACAGCTCAGGAAACCTACCCTAATCTTACCGTAACATAACGTAACCTAACCTGACGTGTTCAAGAGTAAACGCGACATACTGTTCCAGAAAACGGGAATATGCCGGTGGATCTTCTTTACCGTCATAACAGATGCAACTAACTTTATATTGATGGTGTCTTTGGTATCTTACTCACGCCCCTCCTTCTCCCCTCTCTCCCTCATGCCCCCCCAGCAGCCAGCAACGGGAGGAGCGAGCTACTGTCATCCACCTGTTGCCGCCACTGTCCTATGTACGCACACAGTAAGCCTCGTTTTGCCTTGAAACTCCTATCACTCTCACTTCTACTAGATTTTTTATTTTTTTTTACATCACAAAGGACTTTTTTTTTTTTTTTTTTTTTTTTAAAGGACTGGCCAAGGGCAACCAAAAATAAATAATAAAAAGCCCGCTGTCTAGAACACTTTTTCTTTCTTTTCTACACTTTTTTTTCTTATATATTTTTTGTTCCTAGACGTCATAGTTTTCTTACTATTTAACCTTATTTTTCATTATTTCAATCCTATTTTCGTCCATTCATCTATAATTATTCTTCAAATCCTTTTCCAGCAGACTCTACTTTAGTACATACTCACTAATCTTCACTACTGTATTTTTTTTTTTTCATCACCAAGGACTGGCCAAGGACAATACAAAATAAGTCACAAAAAGCCCGCTGTCTAGAACTTTTTTTCCTCTCTTATTCCTATTGGTTTTTTTCACTCTTCACTCCCACAAAAGTTCTTTATTCCTCTGTGTATTTCCTTGACATGATTTGAGCGTGAGAGAGAAAGAGAGAGAGAAAAGAGAGAGAGAAGAAAGAAAAAAAAGAGCGGGAGAAAAAAAAGAGGGAGAGAGAGAGAGAGAGAGAGAGAGAGAGAGAGAGAGAGAGAGAGAGAGAGAGAGAGAGAGAGAGAGAGAGAGAGAGAGAGAGAGAGAGAGAAAAAAAGTTTAATCAAATATTTCTAACATAATATGTACATATAGTAACCGTTTAGCTTATAGACAATATTGTTCTTATAGTTTATCATATTTTTTTCGTTTTAAAGCAAGAGATATTAAGAAACGAAGATAGTTTGATTAGCTATAATATGTCATCGTGGTTTTTTCTTAATTATTAGAAAGAATGCGTGTTTTTTTATGAATTTTGAGATATATGAAGAATTTTTTTTTATCACATCTGTATATTTGTATATGAGACACCTTAGCCCCTTTATGCCCAGATCTTTCCTTTGCTATATAAAATTGTCTGTTGTTAGCCATAAAATAACGAAAACTCACTGAATATACCTAATGAGTTAGTGGACAAGGATACTAAACAGGTCATAGCTATAAGATATTGCTTATAGTCACTAAAAAACATCTAATGGTACCCAAATTACAATGGAAATTACGTTCTGGGTCTCAAGGGGTTAAGACTAAATCCTTACTCAGGCACACACATAGCCTTAACGCCTTAACCCCTTGAGGCCCAGAACGTAATTTCCATTGTCATTTGTGTGCCATTAGACGATTTAAGTGACTATAAGCAATGTTTTATAGCTATGACCTGTTTAGTATCCTTGTCGACTAACTCATGTGGTACATTCAGTTACTTTTCGTTATTCTATGGCTCGACAACATACAGTTTTATATAGCAAAGGAAAGATTTGGGCGTGAAGGGGTTAATTAAGACCCAGAACGTAATTTTCATTGTAATTTGCTACCAGTAGACGATTTTTAGTGAATATAAGCAATATTTTATAGATATGACCTGTTTAGTATCCTTGTCGACTAACTAATTTGGTATATTAAGTTACTTTTTGTAATTGTATGGCTAACAACATACGCTTTTTTATAGCAAAGGAAGATCTGGGCGTGAAGGGGTTAAGACTGAATCCTTACTCAGGCACACACATAGCCTGGATGGCCTCACAGTATTGCACCTTCAATTATTAATTCATTCATTAGAGAGGATAGACAGTTGGGGAGAAAGAAGAATTAGAAAGACGTTAAAATAAAATAAAAAATGATAATACCTTTAACGTATTGCACAGAGATGAACGCAAACACTCACACAAACCCTGACTATATATCATTGTTTCCTCGCTGCATTTCTGTCCTAGGCGGGGCTAGTATAGACAGTTGGGGGAAGGAAGAACTAGGAAGACGTTAAAAGAAAAGGAAAACAAGATAATACCTTTAAAATATTGCACAGAGATGAACGCAAACACTCACTCACACAACCCTGACTATATATCATTGTTTCCTCGCTGCATTTCTGTCCTAGGCGGGGCTAGTATAGACAGTGGGGGGAAGGCAGAACTAGGAAGACGTTAAAAGAAAAGGAAAACAAGATAATACCTTTAAAATATTGCACAGAGATGAACGCAAACACTCACTCACACACACCCTGACTATATATCATTGTTTCCTCGCTGCATTTCTGTCCTAGGCGGGGCTAGTATAGACAGTTGGGGGAAGGAAGAACTAGGAAGACGTTAAAAGAAAAGTGAAAAAAGATAATACCTTTAAAATATTGCACAGAGATGAACGCAAACACTCACACACCCTGACTATATACCATTGTTTCCTCGCTGCATTTTTCCTAGGCGGGGCTCAGTTCACAGTCGCAAACAGAGACATCTGCTCTGGTAAGCCATCTGTATTCAGCATACATCCCGCCGTGTAACCAAAAGCTGTGATTATCCTTTAATATGCAAAGTGAACTTCAAACAGCTAACAGTGATCTCTATTCCATTGTCTTCTCTCTCCTGCATCTCTGTTTCCTTTCTGCATATCTCTCAGATGATCTCCTCTCTGTTCTCTCTCCTACCTTCTCTCATCTCTCTCTCTCTCTCGTCTCTCTCTCTCTCTTCATCTCTCTCTCTCATCTCTCATCTCCTCTCTCTCTCTCTCTAGTTGCGGCGCCTAAAAGCTATAATTCATCATTCTCTCTATCTCTCGTCATTCTTCGCTTACTTCTCTTTTCTCTCTCTCTCTCTCTCTCTCTCTCTCTCTCTCTCTCTCTCTCTCTCTCTCTCTCTCTCTCTCTCTCTCTCTCTCTCACACACACACACACAAATGACGCACTTCCACTCATTGTCTGTAAATCTTACGTAAATCAATTTATGTTACGGAATGATAGAATAAAACAGGTCAAGTATATAGGATAGACTTTAACTACTTATGGTGATATATTTCTTTCGCCGCTTTGTAGATATAATATAGTTTTGTCAGGACCACAGCTTACCACACACACGTAATGAGAAGGTTATCATAGATTGTAGCTTGTTTTACGGAAGGACAAAAAATAACTCAGTGCAAGTCTATATAGATTTTTTACTAATTGTTGTATTATTTTTTCTCACCGCTTTGTATGGCGATATTAGTTTTGTCTTATTATATTGTCTTATGATATTACAGTCTTATCAGGACAGTTAATGTTAACCACACACACGTATGTACACTCTCCCGCCCCATGTGTTGCAGCGTGGCAGCGGGGGCGGCGTGGGCGGCCTGGCGGTGGATGGCGCGGGCGGTGCCTTGAGCGTGGCGCTGCCATCTTGTGGGCGGGGAGGCCTGGCGGGCGTGAAGTGCTGAAGTGCTGCTGCCAGGAGTGATTAAAGTGCGGGAGAAGATGCAACTCCAGAACACTGCTTTATACTTTAGGTGTGATAAACGTTAGTGATAAACGTTCATCTTTAGTGTAAAGGACGTTTTTTCTAAGGCCTTCGTGGTGTCCTTGTGGCTTATATGTAGTCGGAAAAAAAGATACCTATGTTTCTCTTTCTTTTCACCGCAAGAATCTTAAGAGACGAAGAGAAAGGGAATACTTATATTTCTCTTTCTATTCACCAGCAAGAATCTTTAGAGAGGAAAAATTGTAATAGTGTAAGTGAAGTTTTTTCTAAGGCCTTCGTGGTGTCCTTGTGGCTTAGTCGGACAAAAAGATACTTATGTTTCTCTTTCTACTCACCAGCAAGAATCTTAAGAGAGGAACATTTTAAGGCATCGTGTTAATTGCTGCCACTTCTATGTTTTGTTTGCAGTGCCATTGCGCAGCCTTACCTTACTGCCTCTTAGAGTGAAAAGAATGACGTTGGAGTAACCTTGGTGACTGTTAAATGAACGGTAACGCATTGATTGAATAATTGTCTTGTTATCCAATACGTTTCAGCGAGTGTGTGATCATACTTCTAATTATACAAACTTGTCTATGTATCATACCATCATGCGGATCTTTGTATGCCTACCTTACTGGACCTTACACTTAAGAGGGATCATTATATTGGGACACGAGTGTAATTAGTGTGTATAAGATCTCTGAGTGTACCGATCAATGTAATTATGTATCTGTGGGAACACCTAAAGCTTCCTAGAGGAGGAAATTCGTGTGGTGCGCCAGTTATTGTCTTCTCTTCCACCATCAACAAGTGGAAGGCACAAGTGGAGAGCTAGTGGACGTCTCCTATCCCAGAGGAGGAGATACAACCCCCCCTTGACGCATGCCGGATAACGTCTCCTCCGCCCAGGGTACAGTAGGGTCTCCAAGGGCCTCGCGGAGATTCGCAAGGGCATTCCTCTATCCTGAAGAAGATGACGTGATAGCATTCTTCATTCAGTGTGTCTTTCACTGGTTCCTGTGGCCAACTAAAACAACAACAAGACTTTTGAACGTTCAGTGTGTGTGCCTGTGTGCCGCATTCTAGTAACTATAACTCGCCGCACGTTAAGTTGGCGAAAATGGGGCCCCTTCACTCCCCCCTGCCGAACGCACGGGATTGGCTGAGGTGTTGGGTGTTGGGGCTTTAGGGTGGAGCTTGGAGTAAGGCATCCCCGCATTCTCACCCAACACCCAACACCAGCTAATCCCATGCGTTCGGAATGGGGGATGATGGGGCCCAATTTTCGCCAACTGAACGTGCGGCGAGTATATATGCATGCTTTTGACGAAACATTTACAAACAGGGTATACCTACTCATTCCTTGCTCTCCATGGAACGTTTCATTACAAAACACCTTTGTAGCCTTAGAATAAAAATCCTCAGACACACTCCGGTTCACGTGTCATTTTTAACCATCACTATACAAACGCAGTCATGTGTGTGTGTGTGTGTGTGTGTGGTGTGTGTGTGCGTGTGTGTGTGTGTCTGTGTGTGTATGTGTGTATGTGTGTGTGTCTGTGTGTGTATGTGTGTATGTGTGTATGTGTTTATTCATATAGTTGTATTCATCTAGTTGTGTTTTACAGGGCCTGAGCTACACTCTTAATGGCCCCGTCTCCATATCTACATTTTCAATTTGCTTCATTGTGTGTGTGTGTGTGTGTGTGTGTGTGTGTGTGTGTGTGTGTTGTGTGACTGTGTGTGTGTGTGTGTGTGGTGTGTGTGTGTGTGTGTGTGTGTGTGTGTGTGTGTGTGTTTGTGTGTGTGTGTGTGTGCCTCCCCGCCTCTACAGAGCTGATTAGCCCATTCCGCCACGATGCACAAGGAAGCAATCTATTGTTTGGCCAACCTTTTATTATATAGCCTCATCGCTGTTCTAAGGACCAACAATAACAACACCCCACTACATACACACACACACACACACACACACACACACACACACACACACACACACACACACACACACACACACACACACACACACACACACACACACACACACACACACACACACACACACCACACAAAATATACCACACCACACACGCACTATATATTCTACTCCACACACGCTTCTTCTCTCTCTCTCTCTCTCTCTCTCTCTCTCTCTCTCTCTCTCTCTCTCTCTCTCTCTCTCTCTCTCTCTCTCTCTCTCTCTCTCTCTCTCTCTCTCTCTCTCTCTCTCTCTCTCTCTCTCTCTCAACTGCTTAATATACATCTAAAAGCAGATCTTATAAGAACCTCGTATAAAGAGAGGAAGAGCGTATGTATAACTAATGTATACTACTACTACTACTACTACATACTGTATACTACTACTGTATATATGTGTATCTAAATATCAATCAATTCCTTTGTTTACTTATTAATTTACTCAATTTTCTTATTTGTTTACGTCCGCCCTTTTTATCTGCTAGGTCAACAGGGGCTATAGGGTAATAATAATGCATCTATTGATCTATTTCCCACCTCATTATATCTATCTATCTATTCATAACTTGATCAACTATACATCTATTTATTTGCCTATCTATCAGTCGAGCTCTGTATGTATCACTTGTCCATTCGAGTGCCTTGCTGCCTCTAAGTCTATTCTGCTTATATTCGGCTATCAATCTAAAATACGTATGCATCTATTTATACATGAGTAAGTAAAGAAAAATGTACGCGTATAGATTTTTTTTTTAGTCATCGAGTGCTGAAGTAATATATAACCTTCTGCTGCACTTCAAACTACACGTCATGGAATATTTTTTTCTACCTGTCGAGAATCTTCCTCTTTATCGAACTGAAATAACAAGTTAATATTATGCTAACATTCAGACACACACACACACACACACACACACACACACACACACACACACACACACACACACACACACACACACACACACACACACACACACCACACACACACAACACACACACACACACACAAAACACACACACACACAAGACTCCAGGACACCAGTACACAAACCCACACAACAACAACCACCACACACAGAAGACCACCACCAACACAACACACCAACGACACGCCACAACGACCAATACTTACACACAAATACACACACACACACACTAACATTCTAGCTCTGGAGCAAACAAACACACACACACACACACACACACAGACACACCACACACACACACACACACACACAGACAAGACACAGACACACACACAGACACACACACACACACACCACACACACACACACACACACACACACACTTCACAATCAATATATTTTCCAGCAATTTCATGACGGTTACTGCATGACAATAAACATTACTAGACTCTGGTAAGAAATTAACGTGAAGTCGATCAACAAGTGTTCAATAAAAGTTTTAAAGCTGACGGTTTTACAGCTGCTCAGACCGAGAAATGTTTCCACAGGTAAAAAAAAGTATAGATATTTAGTTAATGATAATTTAGATAAAGTATATAGAACCTCATTTATACATTTACCAAAGGAAGGAAGATAGGCTATAGGATTCAACACATATAAAAAAAAAATAAAGAATGTTACAATTAAAACTACTATGAAACTGATGGAATGTTACAAACGTACACTGTAAGCTATAACGAAGGAAAATACTCGGTTAGTCAGTCTTTTTTCCTACATCACAAAGGACTGGCCAAGGGCAAAAAAAAAAATAACAAAGCAAAACTTATTCCAGTCCCTATAATAAGACAGTAAGTGAATAAAGAAAGGGAGGTGAGGCAATTTAGTTCGGGAGGTGTCTTGTCACTCCTTTCTTGAAATAAATTGAAGTCGTAGGAAAGTGGAAAAATATAAACAGAAACAGTATATTGTAAAAGTTCCCGATGGTGAGTGTGTTTTGTGCAGTAGAGTGAGATCCCTTGTGAGTGTGTTTTGTGCAGTAGAGTGAGATCCCTTGTGAGTGTGTTTTGTGCTGTAGAGTGAGATCCCTTGTGAGTGTGTTTTGTGCAGTAGAGTGAGATCCCTCGTGAGTGTGTTTTGTGCAGTAGAGTGAGATCCCTTGTGAGTGTGTTTTGTGCAGTAGAGTAGATCCTTGTGAGTGTGTTTTGTGCAGTAGAGTGAGGTCCCTTGTGAGTGTGTTTTGTACAGTAGAGTGAGATCCCTTGTGAGTGTGTTTTGTGCTGTAGAGTGAGATCCCTTGTGAATGTGTTTTGTGCAGTAGAGTGAGATCCCTGTGAGTGTGTTTTTGTGCAGTAGAGTGAGATCCCTTGTGAGGTGTTTTGTGCAGTAGAGTGAGATCCCTTGTGAGTGTTTTGTGCAGTAGAGTGAGATCCCTTGTGAGTGTGTTTTGTGCAGTAGAGTGAGATCCCTTGTGAGTGTGTTTTGTGCAGTAGAGTGAGATCCCTTGTGAGTGTGTTTTGTGCAGTAGAGTCAGATCCCTTGTGAGTGTGTTTTGTGCAGTAGAGTGAGATCCCTTGTGAGTGTGTTTTGTGCAGTAGAGTGAGATCCCTTGTGAGTGTGTTTTGTGCAGTAGAGTCAGATCCCTTGTGAGTGTGTTTTGTGCAGTAGAGTGAGATCCCTTGTGAGTGTGTTTTGTGCAGTAGAGTGAGATCCCTTGTGAGTGTGTTTTGTGCTGTAGAGTGAGATCCCTTGTGAGTGTGTTTTGTGACAGTAGAGTGAGATCCTGTGAGTGTGTTTTGTGCTGTAGAGTGAGATCCCTTGTGAGTGTGTTTTGTGCAGTAGAGTGAGATCCCTTGTGAGTGTGTTTTGTGCGTAGAGTGAGATCCCTTGTGAGTGTGTTTTGTGCAGTAGAGTCAGATCCCTTGTGAGTGTGTTTTGTGCAGTAGAGTGAGATTCCTTGTGAGTGT
Source organism: Chionoecetes opilio (assembly GCA_016584305.1). NCBI lineage: Eukaryota > Metazoa > Arthropoda > Malacostraca > Decapoda > Majidae > Chionoecetes > Chionoecetes opilio. The sequence goes on along the minus strand of JACEEZ010003716.1, from coordinate 368,659 downwards.
GTTTTGTGCTGTAGAGTGAGATCCCTTGTGAGTGTGTTTTGTGCAGTAGAGTGAGATTCCTTGTGAGTGTGTTTTGTGCTGTAGAGTGAGATCCCTTGTGAGTGTGTTTTGTGCTGTAGAGTGAGATCCCTTGTGAGTGTGTTTTGTGCTGTAGAGTGAGATCCCTTGTGAGTGTGTTTTGTGCAGTAGAGTGAGATCCCTTGTGAGTGTGTTTTGTGCAGTAGAGTGAGATCCCTTGTGAGTGTGTTTTGTGCAGTAGAGTGAGATCCCTTGTGAGTGTGTTTTGTGCAGTAGAGTGAGATCCCTGGTGAGTGTGTTTTGTACAGTAGAGTGAGATCCCTTGTGAGTGTGTTTTGTGCAGTAGAGTGAGATCCCTTGTGATTGTGTTTTGTGCAGTGAGTGAGATCCTGTGATGTTTGGCAGTAGAGGATCCCTTGTGAGTGTGTTTTGTGCAGTAGAGTGAGATCCCTTGTGAGTGTGTTTTGTGCAGTAGAGTGAGATCCCTTGTGAGTGTGTTTTGTGCAGTAGAGTGAGATCCCTTGTGAGTTTTTTTGTGCAGTAGAGTGAGATCCCTTGTGAGTGTGTTTTGTGCAGTAGAGTGAGATCCCTTGTGAGTGTGTTTTGTGCAGTAGAGTGAGATCCCTTGTGAGTGTGTTTTGTGCAGTAGAGTGAGATCCCTTGTGAGTGTGTTTGTGCAGTAGAGTGAGATCCCTTGTGAGGTGTTTTGTGCAGTAGAGTAGATCCCTTGTGAGTGTGTTTTGTGCAGTAGAGTGAGATCCCTTGTGAGTGTGTTTTGTGCAGTAGAGTGAGATCCCTTGTGAGTGTGTTTTTGTGCAGTAGAGTCAATCCCTTGTGAGTGTGTTTTGTGCAGTAGAGTGAGATCCCTTGTGAGTGTGTTTTGTGCAGTAGAGTCAGATCCCTTGTGAGTGTGTTTTGTGCAGTAGAGTGAGATCCCTTGTGAGTGTGTTTTGTGCAGTAGAGTGAGATCCCTTGTGAGTGTGTTTTGTGCAGTAGAGTGAGATCCCTTGTGAGTGTGTTTTGTGCAGTAGAGTGAGATCCCTTGTGAGTGTGTTTTGTGCAGTAGAGTGAGATCCCTTGTGAGTGTGTTTTGTGCAGTAGAGTGAGATCCCTTGTGAGTGTGTTTTGTGCAGTAGAGTCAGATCCCTTGTGAGTGTGTTTTGTGCAGTAGAGTGAGATCCCTTGTGAGTGTGTTTTGTGCAGTAGAGTGAGATCCCTGGTGAGTGTGTTTTGTACAGTAGAGTCAGATCCCTTGTGAGTGTGTTTTGTGCAGTAGAGTGAGATCCCTGTGATGTGTGTTTTGTGCAGTAGAGTGAGATCCCTTGTGAGTGTGTTTTGTGCAGTAGAGTCAGATCCCTTGTGAGTGTGTTTTGTGCGTAGAGTGAGATCCCTTGTGAGTGTGTTTTGTGCAGTAGAGTGAGATCCCTTGTGAGTGTGTTTTGTGCAGTAGAGTCAGATCCCTTGTGAGTGTGTTTTGTGCAGTAGAGTCAGATCCCTTGTGAGTGTGTTTTGTGCAGTAGAGTCAGATCCCTTGTGAGTGTGTTTTGTGCAGTAGAGTCAGATCCCTTGTGAGTGTGTTTGTGCAGTAAGAATCCTGTGATTTTTAGTAGAGTAGATCCCTTGTGAGTGTGTTTTGTGCTAAGTAGATCCTTTGAGTTGTTTGTGCGTAGAGTAGATCCCTGTGAGTGTGTTTTGTGCAGTAGAGTAGATCCCTTGTACGTTTTTTGCTAGTAAGAGTCAGATCCCTTGTGTGAGTGTGTTTTTGGCGGTTGTAGAGCATGATCCCTGGAGTGTTTTAGCAGAATGAGATCTGGTAAAGGTGTTGTACGTAATGAATCTTGCGAGTGTTTTTGTGCTAGAGTGAGATCCTTATGAGTTGTTTTTGCTGTAGAGTGATCCTTTGAGTGTGTTTTGTGCGTAAGTGAGACCTGTAACAGTAAACCTTTAAATCTAGCTTATTTAACCCCTGAGACAGAACGTAATTTCATTGTCTTTTTGGCTGCATTAGACACTTTTTAGTGAATAAAGCAAATATATAGATATGACCGTAATATCTGCCATAGCTATTTGGTATATTAACTTACTTTCGCTATTATGGCAAACGACGATTTATATAGCAAAGGAAAGATCTGCGTGAAGGTTATGATATTCAAAGCCATTATTCTTCTACATTATCATTTATTGTTCTGGATATTTGGTAATTTGCTATGTGTATATTAAACAGAAATGTGTATGAACTATGAAATATTTCTGTGATATTTTTTGTTGTTTTAGTTGGAACAGAATATATAAATTAGGGAATAATTAATCAAGACGTATAAGCAATATAGGATAACAAGGCCACAACATGTACAGCTCATGGAGTATTGCATGGCTACGATTTATGATGTACTTTTGTTTGTTTTCTGGGTATTTTACAGGGTTTTCTGGGTTTTCTGGGTATATTACAGGGTTTTCTGGGTTTTCTGGTATATTACAGGGTTTTCTGGGTTTTCTGGGTATATTACAGGGTTTTGTGGGTTTTCTGGTATATTACAGGGTTTTCTGGGTTTTCTGGGTATTTTACAGGGTTTTCTGGGTTTTCTGGGTATATTACAGGGTTTTCTGGGTTTTCCGGTATATTACAGGGTTTTGTGGGTTTTCTGGTATATTACAGGGTTTTCTGGGTATTTTACAGGGTTTTCTGGGTTTTCTGGGTATATTACAGGGTTTTCTGGGTTTTCTGGGTTTTCTGGGTTTTCTGGGTTTGGTATTTTACGGTGCATGTTATCTAAAAATCGTTCTGCTTATAATCCCAAGAAATTAACGCAATAAGAGGAAGTTGCACTGAGGAAATGTTTCGATGGATTAGGCTACCACTACTACTACCGGTACTAATAGTGAGACAGATCATAAGAAAACATAAGTACTACAGAAATATTACATTACAGAAATATTGGAAGGGTATTGGCTCAGGCCACTCTGATAATTGGAACGGTGTTGACTCAGGCCACTCTGATGATTGGAAGGGTGTTGGCTCAAGCCACTCTGATGATTGACTCAGGCCACTCTGATGGCGGGAAGAGTGTATTCTCAGGCTACTCTGAGGATTGGAAGGGCGCTGGCTCAGGCCACTTAGATGGCGGGAAGAGTGTATAATCAGGCCACTCTGTTGATTATAAGGATGTTGACGCAGGCCACTCTGATGATTGGAAAGGTGTTGGCTCAGGCCACTTTAATGGCGGGAAGAGTGTATAATCAGGCCACTCTGATGGCGGGAAGAGTGTATAATCAGGCCACTCTGATGGCGGGAAGAGTGTATAATCAGGCCACTCTGATGATTGGAGGGATGATGACGCAGGCCACTCTGATGATTGGAAAGGTGTTGGCTCAGGCCACTTTAATGGCGGGAAGAGTGTATAATCAGGCCACTCTGATAGCGGGAAGAGTGTATCAGCCAGCCAGTCAGTCAGCCAGCCAGTCAATCAGCCAGCCAGCCAGCCAGCCAGCCAGCCAGCCAGCCAGCCAGCCAGCCAGCCAGCCAGCCAGCCAGCCAGCCAATCAGTCAGTCAGCCAGCCAGCCAGTCAGTCAGCCAGCCAGCCAGCCAGCCAGCCAGCCAGCCAGCCAGTCAGTCAGCCAGCCAGCCAGCCAGCCAGCCAGGCAGCCATCCAGCCAACCAGTCAGCCACCAGTCAGCCAGCCAGCCAGCCAGCCAGTCAGCCAGCCAGCCAGCCAGGCAGCCGCCAGCCAGCCAGCCGCCAGCCATCTCATTAGTTAATATCAAGGTTAAGTAACAGGTAAAAGATGCGTTAATGAAGCCCCACCAGACAGTAACACCGTGAGTTTTAGAATGATGCAACAAATGGCCACTCCGTACTGATCATGATAAAAGTGCTGACGATGATGATGATGATGATGAATGATAATAATATTAATAATAATATTAATATTATTATTAATAATGATAATGATAATGATAATAATAATAATATTAATATTATAATAATAATAATAATAATAATAATAATAATAATAATAATAATAATAATAATAACATTAATCATTATCAGTATTATTTTTGTAATTAGTATAACAATAATGACAAGTCAAATAATGACAAGTTATTTCATCGCCACAGGCAGGAATCGAACACGCGTGCGGCGTCTGTGCACAGGTCAGCTTGAGGAGTTCTATCTATTGCATTCATCAGTTTTCCATTATCTCTTAACTATTGAGAAATGCAATGTTATGTGAAAATGACACATTTACAATTTTCTCAAACAAATTAATTCCAAATTAGTTATGCTATGGCTCATTAGGAAGCTCTATGTCTGTTCTATCTGTGCTATCTTTACCAAACACAGGTCATTGGCTGCACAGACCAATGGCTTTGGTTAACAACCATACGACTACTACATACGTCTAAGTATGCTAAACGACTTCTTAAAAGGGGACCGCCCGCCCCAAATCTTGTTTACTGGTGGATCTTGCTGTAAATTTGATGAGTTATTTAGGACTAAGTAAGGATTTCAAAACATAAGTTTCATTTAGAGCTGGCCAATAGTTTTTGCAAAATAAAAAAAATGGAAAAAAAAGAGGAAAATTTGGCTGATTTGTATTGCTTTCAACTCGTAGGATTATTGGTGGATTTCTTTTATTTTATAACCCTTAACTCTTCTACTTATGACCAAAGATTTTATGGTGTGGTTTTTCTTTATCTTTCTTTATCACCGAGAAAAAAAAATTGGAACATTTTGAAAAATTTCCTCCAAAAATCTGTTTGAAACACTAGTGCCATGTTCCTAATTGACATAAACAAAAAAACTCCACCATAGTTTTCTTCGTTTTTTATCCAGCTATCCATTGATACCCCAAATGTAAAGATCGGATACAAACTGATGAAGGAGAAGGAAATTATATAAGAATAACTTTTATTTTTTCAGAAACGAGCCCTAAAAATGTTTTGTTTGTTTGACTAAGTGTTACGTCAGTACAGCCTATACGGGTTTTGTCTATTGGTTCCATTTTACTTTTGAGGCTAAAAAAGCATTATAATTGATATTTTATCGTCAAAACAGATGTAAACAAACGAGACGTGGTGCTCGTGTGGTGCGGGGGGGAGGGGGGGTATTTAAACCCCTTTAAATATCCTTTTATGGGACAAACTATATATCAGTGTGTTGCCCAAGGCCACAGCTACCATTATATGACTTAGAAGGATTTTCTATATTTTTCATGAATTTTCGATATATTCAGGGTGGGCGGTCCCCTTAACTTAATAAATCCATGCTGGAACACAATAGTTGAAATTATTGGCAGGCAGAACTTTGAGCAACTTCCTAATAGCACTTCATAATAAACAATGGTACTTTTCCTCCTACCTCCCTTTACAAACTTGGTAGCTACTTGTGACTTATTTACTCTTTTTATTTTTACTTTTGACTGATTGCGTATTTTTTTTCTCTCTTTTCTTAGACTTTGTACTTCTAACTCTTTTCACTTCTTACTTTTATTTGTACGTCTTTCTTACTTTTTTTCTCTCTCTTTCTTTCTAGGCTTGGAACTTGCTACTTCTTTTTACTTCTACTGTTTACGTCTTTGGTACTTTTTTTCTCTCTCTCTTTAGACTTGGTATTTTTCTGTCCTCGGTCTCTCTCTCTCTCTCTCTCTCTCTCTCTCTCTCTCTCTCTCTCTCTCTCTCCCTCTCTCTCTCTCTCTCTCTCTCTCTCTCTCTCTCTCTCTCTCTCTCTCTCTCTCTCTCTCTCTCTCTCTCTCTCTCTCTCTCTCTCTCTCTCTCTCTCTCTCTCTCTCTCTCTCTCTCTCTCTCTCTCTCTCTCTCTCTCTCTCTCTCTCTCTCTCTCTCTCTCTCTCTCTCTCTCTCTCACATGATTGTATGGCGGGGCATCGAGTCACCTACAGAAATTCTCCCTTGTTCGTGAATGCTGTTTCTTAAGTACTGAACTATCATTGCATGTTATAATATATCTTCTTCCATGCAGCTATGTCAAGGTGATATTTATTAAGAAAAAAAAGTGCCATCGTAAAGTGGTACACCCCATAAAACATACCCATCATTCTTATTCCTTCCCGTAGCCTCGTAAACATGGCAATAAAATTTAGTGTTTTCGATGTCTACACGGGAAAGCCTGTAATAGATCAAACACTTCCCTTGCACTTCCAGAAAACACTTCACTCGCACTTCCATCGACACAAAGAAAAGTTACAGGAAAACAGACAACACACACACACACACACACACACACACACACACACACACACACACACAACACACACACACACACACACACACAACAACACACACACACACACACACAAACACACACACACACACACACACACACATACACACACACACACACACACACACACACACACACACACACACACACACACACACACACACACACACACACACAACCACACCACACACACACACACAACACACACACACACACACAACACACCAACACACACACACACACACACACACACACACAACACACACACAACACAACACACACAAACACACACACACACACACACACACACACACACACACACACACAC
>JACEEZ010003716.1:307074-357074 GCA_016584305.1 Chionoecetes opilio | reverse complement strand
TGAGAGACTAATGACTCGGAAACAAAGAGGAGGTCGATACACAAGAGGACATACAAAACAACTAGGAAAAGGGAGATGCCTGAACAACATAAAGAGGTACACTGGTACAGCTTCCATCATAGAAATGTAGAAGTTTGGAATGGACTAAATGAGGAGGTGAAAGCGGCACATAATGTACACCAATTGAAAGAAAGACTGGATAAATGTAGATACGGAGACGGGACCACACGAGTGTAGCTCAGGCCCTGTAAAGCACAAATAGGTAAATACAACTAGGTAAATACACACACACACACACACACACACACACACACACACACACACACACACACACACACACACACACACACACAAACACACAAACACACACACACACACACACACACACATTCACACACACACACATACACACACACACATACACAAACACACAAGCACACACTCACACACACACAAGGGAGTCATGATTTTCCTGGTGAACATTAATTTGGTCAATAGATGAAATATAGTCATCTAAGACCTCCTTCACCACCACCACCACCACCACCACCATCACCACTACCCTCTCCCCCCTTCTCCCCTCCCCCAGATAACCCCCCCCCCCCCCCCAGCAGGCCTCTCCGCTGTTTCCGTCACTCTATTTGTGTTGGCCGCACGTGACGTCACCACACTTCCGGTTCGCATTCGTACTCCTAAGCTAACCGAGGCGAACCATATCAAACTCCCGCCTGCCTGGCTACCATAATATTGCTTACTACCTACATGAATTAGGTCTCGCAAGTTGAGTAGCTATCTGTTTTATCTACTTACCTATCTATCTATTTATCATTCAGGAGCCGCGAATCACCTGCCAACTTTAGTGTCTGTTTCCATTTTATTGTTTACCGTTACCAAAGCGAGCCACCTTCCCCTCTCTCCTCCCCTATCTCTACCCCTATCCCTACCCTATCCTTATCCCTAACCCTACCCTACCCTATCCCTACCCTATCCCTACCCTATCCCTACCCTACCCCTACCCTATCCCTACCCTATCCTTACCCCTATCCCTACCCCTATCCCTATCCCTATCCTATCCCTATCCCTGCACATTGTCGCACAAGAGTAGAGCCGCCACGCCGTATAAGAGTGCGATCCTCTCCTCCCTCCGCCTCCTCCCCCATGGATAAATATTTCCCAAACGTGCCGCCACAACGCATAAGAACATAAGGAAGCTACAAGAGGCTGGGAGACCTACACGAGGTAGTTCCTGTTACTAAACACTACCTACATCCACTTTTCATCCCCATCCATGAAATTGTCTAGCCTCCTTTTAAAGCTCCCTATTGACGCTGCACTAACTAAATACCTGACGACTGAGTCCATTACAATCATTTACCACCCTATTTGTGAACCAGTTTTTCCCTATTTCTTTTTCAAATTACGCTTTTCCAGCTTGAATCCGTGACTTTTGTTCTACCCTGGTTACTACTACCTTATTCTCGCCGCCTCCCTCGTTGCTGGAGTACTATCATGATGGGGCGTGCGTGGGATGCTGCCGGTACCTGGAACTGTCACCGATAGGAATTCTCGCCGCCGTCGTCGAGTGTTCCAATTCTTGATTTTACAGGACCCAATATATACATTTAATCAAGTTTTACTCGCGTTTCTGCATTCAGGGATGAAATACTATCGTTAGCTTGATCAGTTAGGTTAAGTTAGGTGCCAATGTCCAGGTTAGGTTAACATTTCCATGTCGGCGAGTGTTCTAAGTTGGTGTTTCGGCGAGAATTCCCATCGGCGACAGTTCCATAAACCATGCTGCCCCTACACACCAAGGCTAAGGGAGCTCTCGGCTTGGCTACACACTACACTCTAGGAAGACCTCCCTCCGTACATATACATCTATCCTCTTCCTTCTTTTTCCCTTCTTCTTCTTCTTCTTCTTCTTTATGATTGCCATCCACGCATGAATGACGTGGGCCATACTGCCATAGAGGCGGCCCACAGGTGATTTTTCGTCATATTTGTGAGGTGGAAAACTCTCAAATTCCTATCGCTCACTAATACGGGGAGTCAAATTTTCCCTCTTTCTGGGCAAAGGAGAGAAAGAGAGGAGGAAAGCAGATGGACGGGAGTGAGGGAGGGAGGGACGCATATTCCCGTTTTCTGGAGCAGTATGTCGTGTTTACTCTTGAACACGTCAGGTTAGGTTACGTTAGGTTATGGTTAGGGCAAGACCAAGGGAAGGATTCTCTCTCGGCTTTGGGTTAGGGTGGGTCAAGTATCTTGAGCTCTTCCAATAACTTTGTGTGGAAACCACAATGAGGGTATTTCCGAAAAAATCCTATGGTTAGTTTCGGATCGACAGCCAAGCGTCTTCACTCAGAAACCACATACTCACATAGAGTTGGGGAATATGGGGGAGGGACAGCGTTAAGGGAGGGCTCCTCCTATTACTACTACTATAACTACCAGGGTTGTTTGATTTAAATCAAGTTGATTTTAATCACTGATTTAAATCATGATTTAAATCAAATGATTTTTTTTTTAAATCACTGATTTAAATCATAACCTTATCTTTATTTGAAAACGAGAGGGGAAAGAAAAAAAACTAAGCAAATGGGCTTTATGAACACCAATTTTATCATTGTAGAATAATTATATCATAATGAGACACAATGAGTGGTGCGGGGAATCCACTGTGGCACTTTTAGATAGCATATTGCCATGTGGCTGTTTTCACAGCAGAAATATTTTTTTCTCAATTATATATATATATTTTTGTTGTACTGTACAAAAAGCCACACTACTATAACCAAAAGTTGAATGTGCATGTTATTTTTGTTTATAAAAAGCCAAAGTGATATTGACCAAAGTTTAATATGTATTATAATTAATTATCAAACAAAACATATAATTCTCTTGTTTAACCACCGAAGTAATTATTACTACAACAAAAATCCCATTGAATCCGATTGACTTCCCATTGCGAAGTCAAGTAGCAAGGATAACTATGAAAATTTAGGCCGAACAGTATGATATAGCAAAATCAGGCAATATTATGTGTAACTGACTCTCATCACAGACAGAATGATGACCTTTTATATGTCAGCTAGGAGGTTATTACCGGAGGTCAAATTAATAATCATTTGGTGTGTCTTGGGGGGGGGGGGGTTAAGGCTTGTAGGACGGTAAAGACCGCCCACTCGATTCCTCAGCCAACCGGCTGGCAAACGTCGCGAAAACGCGCTTATAGACATAGGCCTATTGATGTGAAAACGTCATCACAGAAATAGAAAATATGTAAATTCATCTGTATTTCATGTTATATGCAATTTTTATTCACTTATTGTTTATCTTTTTAGTTATAAATATGCAAAATAATATCCTGTAGTAGTTAGATTTCATGTAGAACATCAAATTAATAAAAAAATAAAAATCGATTTAAATCAAATAAATCGGATTTTTTTTTTTTTAATAGTACTATTAAACAAATTAATAACCCTGATAACTACTGCAACCCCTAATATCAGTGTTATTGTTACCGCTATCCTCATTACCACCTCGGGACTAATTCTCTAATCGATGGTTCGACTAAACAAAATAATTATCTTGAGATTATTTTTCCTTCGTCTGTAGTTCGGGTGGTAACAAATAGCTAATGAAATAGATAGTAAAATAATAGTAATAGATAGTAAAATAATAGTAATAGATAGTAAAATAATAGTAATAGATAGTAAAATATAGTAAAAAGATAGTAAAATATAGTAAAAATATAGTAATAGATAGTAAAAAGATAGTAATAGATAGTAAAATGATAGTAATAGATAGTAAAATAATAGTAATAGATAGTAAAATTAGTAAAAAGATAGTAATAGATAGTAAAATATAGTAATAGATAGTAAAATAATAGTAATAGATAGTAAAATATAGTAAAAAGATGATAGTAATAGATAGTAAAAAGATAGTAATAGATAGTAAAAAGATAGTAATGGATAGTAAAAAGATAGTAATAGATAGTAAAATAATAGTAATAGATAGTAAAATAATAGTAATAGATAATAAAATAATAGTAATAGATAGTAAAATAATAGTAATAGATATTAGATAATAGTAATATATAATAAAATAATTATAATAGATAGTAAAATAATAGTAATAGATAGTAAAATAATAGTGATAGATAGTAATAGATAGTAATAAATAGTAAAAGAGAATACTGGTGAGTGATGAGTGGTGGGATTCCTGAGAGGTGGGTGATGGGTGGTGTTGTGGTGATGAGGCAATGGTGATGGATGGTGATGAGGAGTGATGGGTGGTGTTGTGGTGATGAGGCAATGGTGATGGATGGTGATGAGGAGTGATGGGTGGTGGCAGGCAGGGGTGGTGGTGATCATGCTGGTGGTGAAATGGTTACCAGGCTGCTAAACTTATGTAACGAGAGAGAGAGAGAGAGAGAGAGAGAGAGAGAGAGAGAGAGAGAGAGAGAGAGAGAGAGAGAGAGAGAGAGAGAGAGAGAGAGAGAGAGAGAGAGAGAGAGAGAGAGAGAGAGAGAGAGATTAGATAATAGCGCATATGTCTAATTTTCGATCATCGCTCTTTTGACATGCCTGATAAGTGAATTTGCTGTAAACAATTAAGAACATAAGAAAATAAGGAAGCTACAAGAGGCCGCGAAACCTACACGTGGTGGTTCCTGTTACTTAACACTACCTACATCCACCTTTCATCCCCTCCATGAAATTGTCTAGCCTCCTTTTAAAATTCCCTATTTATTAAAAACTGCTTATTGACTAAAAACTATTAACTACAAACTCCCTATTAACTAAAAACTCCCTACTGACTAAAAACTCCCTATTAACTAAAAACTCCCTACTGACTAAAAACTCCCTATTAACTAAAAACTCCCTACTGACTAAAAACTCCCTATTAACTAAAAACTCCCTACTGACTAAAAACTCCCTATTAACTAAAAACTCCCTATTGATTAAAAACTCCCAATTGACTAAAAACTCCCTATTAACTAAAAACTCCCTACTGACTAAAAACTCCCAATTGACTAAAAACTCCCTATTAACTAAAAACTCCCTACTGACTAAAAACTCCCTATTAACTAAAAACTCCCCATTAACTAAAAACTCCCTATTAACTAAAACTCGCTATTGACTAAAAACTCCCTATTGACTAAAAACTCCCTATTGACTAAAAACTCCCTATTGACTAAAAACTCCCAATGAACTAAAAACTCCCTATTGATTAAAGACTCCCCATTGACTAAAAACTCCCTATTGACTAAAAACTCCCTATTGACTAAAAACTCCCCATTAACTAAAAACTCCCTATTGACAAAAAAATCCCTATTTATTAAAATAAAAACTCCTTATTGACTAAAAACTCTATTAACTAAAAACTCCCTATTGACTAAAACTCCCTATTGACTAAAACCTCCCTACTGACTAAAAACTCCCTATTAACTAAAAATTTACTATTGACTAAAAATAAAAACTCTCTATTGACTAAAAACTCTCTACTGACTAAAAACTCCCTACTGACTAAAAACTCCCTACTGACTAAAAACTCCCTAATGACTAAAAACTCCCTATTGACTAGAAACTCCCTATTGATTAAAAACTTCCTACTGACTAAAAACTCCCTATTGACTAAAAACTCCCTATTGACTAGAAACTCCCTACTGACTAAAAACTCCCTATTGACTAAAAACTCCCTATTGACTAAAAACTCCCTGATTGAAAAAAAAATGAAGCGTACTTCACATAACATTTTGTTCTGGATATGATATAAATAGGACAAAATAACATAATGCACTACAGATTGATTCGAAAATACGTAGAATATAAGCGATAATTTTACATCTATTTTCCTAACCTAGAATACCTGTACTTTTTTCCCATTCGTAAAGTTCTCTTTTTTCATCTGAGTCAGAAAATGTATTTCTTATTCACGGTAGGTCACTGTAGCCTACTGTTATGTTATATGCATGATAGGTTGATAGACTCCAAAACGTATCATTGAAACGAAACTTTGTATCTTCTGAAGGCGACGAGGAAGCAAGAGAACACGTGCGATAGAATAGGGACCTATACACGAATATGTATATACCGTAGATAACAGTAACGTCGCCACCTGCAATCATGTTGCCAGGCGCCATATATTACGAATTATAGCATTACTACTGATTTTTATGTGCCACTGAAGATGATACACAGTAGTTTATATCATGACTGTATAATCTACTCTGTTTCAGCGTTGTTTTATGCTTTGTATCTGCGAGTATATACGGTTTCAAATTTCACTACGCGTTTTTTTTTTCGGGCGACGACGACGTAGGGTGGACAGTCAGTAAATAAACACTAGATGGCGACTTTTTTGTTGGTAGCCACTTTGTAGATATTTTTGTCATTTGTTCATTTATAGCCATACTATGACACAGATGAAGACACAAAATGACACAGACTCTCCAGATAGCCCCTTCTAGCTTTCCTGAAATCATGGATGTAGAAATGTAAGTATTAACGCCACCACACGTCTGTAAACAGAAAAAAAAGTTGTCCTGGCGACTTTACTGTTATCTACGGTAGGCTACAGTACATCAATACCAATCACTAATACAACCTGTGAGACAATTGTAACGTTGAATAGACATGTTTACTGTGTTATGGAAGGGTTGGGAAAGAGAGGTATTGATTGTGGGTGGATGTGAATAAGAGAATATAAAACAGTAAATGCAAGAGTTGGATTGTGATTTATATGAGTATCCCATAGAATAATTAGTTTTCTACGATATGTCAACGACAATTTTACCGTAGACTATGTTATTATTGAAAACTTAGTAGTAAACGTCATCTAACATTAATCTTGTGATAGCAAAGACCAGAATTTTCACTTATTTTAAGTTTTTTTGTTTATGCTATCTCTTAAATGTGACTCCATAATGACCTAACTACTCTAAATGATAAGTTACCCACTCTTATTATTACCCTAACCACTCTAAAAACATGCAAAAATGTAGTATTCAACAATAACAACGTAACCCTGAAGATAAAAAGTGAATGACCACGAGAAGTAATCCCCTTTATCCCCTCTACCGTGTTTAAAATATGCATGGGAAAGATAACAAGTCTCATCCTGTGATATGCGTCGCTACAGGAACTACCACGTGTAGGTCTCGGCCTCTTGTAGATTCCTTATTTTCTTATGTTCTTATTCTTATCGCTTCCTCGACGTCTCGCCTCTTCCCTTTCCCCTAAGCGGGTTATTAAACGTAATTTCCATTGTAATTTGGGTACCACTAGACGAATTTAATGAATATAAGTAATATTCTATAGATATGACTTGTTTAGTATCCTTGTCCACTACGTAACTAATTTGGTATATTTAGCTACTATTGGCATTTCTATGGTTACCAACTGACGACTTTTTTGTATAGCAAAGGAAAGATCTGGACGTGAAGGGGTTAAGTGCCTCTGGTGTGTGAGACCTGCTTAATTTCTGTCATGCTGATGTTTTACTAGCATTTACTTCTATTCATTTATTCTAGTTGGTGATTGTCAGGCGTCTGTTTATACGTCAATATGATACTGATACAAGTGAAGCCCACAAAAAGATGCAAGAGCCCAGTGAAGCCCACACAAAGATGCAGAGAGCCCAGTGAAGCCCACACAAAGATGTAAGAGAGCCCAGCGAAGCCCACAAAAAGATGCAAGAGAGCCCAGTGAAGCCCACAAAAGATGCAAGAGCCCAGTGAAGCCCACACAAAGATGCAAGAGAGCCCAGCGAAGCCCACAAGAAGATGCAAGAGAGCCCAGTGAAGCCCACAAGAAGATGCAAGAGAGCCCAGTGAAGCCCACAAAAAGATGCAAGAGAGTCCAGTGAAGCCCACAAAAAGATGCAAGAGAGTCCAGTGAAGCCCACAAGAAGATGCAAGAGAGCCCAGTGAAGCCCACAAGAAGATGCAAGAGAGCCCAGTGAAGCCACAAAAGATGCAGAGAGTCAGCGAAGCCAAAAGATGCAGACCAGTGAAGCCCACAAAAAATGCAAGAGAGCCCAGTGAAGCCCACAAAAGATGCAAGAGAGTCCAGTGCAGCCCACAAGAAGATGCAAGAGAGCCAGTGAGCCCATAAGAAGATGCAAGAGAGCCCAGTGAAGCCCACAAAAGATGCAAGAGAGTCCAGTGAAGCCACAAGAAGATGCAAGAGAGCCCAGTGAAGCCCACAAGAAGATGCAAGAGAGCCCAGTGAAGCCCATAAGAATATGCAAGAGAGCCCAGTGAAGCCCACAAGAAGATGCAAGAGAGTCCAGTGAAGGCCACAAGAAGATGCAAGAGAGTCCGTCCAGTGAAGCCCACAAAAAGATGCAAGAGAGTCCAGTGAAGCCCACAAGAAGATGCAAGAGAGCCCAGTGAAGCCCACAAGAAGATGCAAGAGAGCCCAGTGAAGCCAAGACATCATTAATCCCATCGGAGATTTGCTGTGCGTGAAGGAGATAGATCAGTAACATTAATTGCAGTACGTAGATGATAGAAAACGCATTAATTATAAGGCTGATAATTAATCCCTATCTCCAAAATCCCATGGTTAATGATGTGGATCTTTGAGAGTTTAACTCAACGAAAAAAAAGCTTCTTGGTAAATGAAAAAAAAGGAAAAATAGAGCTTGGTCAAACAGCTCATATCGTTCATTGCTGATTTGATGATTAAATGTGAATATCAAGATTTCCATATTTCCTTCGTGTAAAGTCATTTAACATACTGAAATAATTAGAATGATAAATATTTTTCGGGTAACTGTGAGTGTCTAGATAGATACAACTAGGTAAACACACACACACACACACACACACACACACACACACACACACACACACACACACACACACACACACACACACACACAAACCACACACACACACACACACACACACAGCCCCAGGACACCTTTACCCCCGGGCACCACAACTTTAGGCATATGCACACTCTCTCGTAGCATAACAGGCCGCCAAGTATAACGTCCGTCGAAGATAAAAGAACATAAGAACATGAGAAAATAAGGAAGCTACAAGAGGCCGTGAGACCTACACAAATATGATCCTATAGACTAGTAGTAATAGTAGTGTTGGAATCAAAGGAAACTATAGCTGAACATATTCCACCTCCTCTAGCCGATATCTATTTCTTGATGGCTTAAATACTCTCACCTACACCCTTCTATGAGTAATCTTATTATAGTCATTGCAACAAAATGGGTACTAAAGTCTTTTCTTTCTCTTTCCCACGCTAGTTTCCTTTTGTGTTTCACCGCAACGCAGAAGCAGTAAACCAAAACCAAACCAAAACTTGCTGTAAAAAACAAACTGTAAACCAAAAAACATGCTGGACTCTGATTATTTCCCTGCTCGCCTTAACCCTGACAAGAATAATTATTACTACTGTGTTTTCTTGCCTCCACTTTCCTTTAGCTCTCAAAGGTGAAGGAACATTTTAATCGTGCGTGAATCTCCCTTGTTGCACTGTGCTACAAAATTAATCATGATCATTTTAGAACATAAGAACATAAGGAAGCTACAAGAGGATTTTAAGAAGCTACAAGAGGATTTTAAGAAGCTACAAGACAAGATTTTCCCCCAACAGATCCTCCCTGCAACAGGAAGAACCATTGCAGCGCAGACAAACATGAGCTGGAAATGTTTCGTGATCGAGGAAACTCTCACGTTTTCGGATGAAGACTACTGTGCATTCCAACTCGGGTTTCAAAAGAGTTCCCGATGCAGGAGTGAAAGGCTTTGTACGCCTCAGCAAACAGCAGGAAATGCTTGTCTTTGAAGCATTGTCTTGTGCTCTCTCCATTAAGGAAGCTTTACAAAGGAAAGTTCTTGCACACAGACTCCCGCTGAAGCAGGAGACGGGAGGGCCGAGTCCATGACGCGGCCTAAAGTTGTGGTGCCCGGGGGTAAAGGTGTCCTGGGGCTGTGTGTGTGCGTGTGTGGGTGTGGGTGTGGGTGTGGGTGTGGGTGTGGGTGTGGGTGTGGGTGTGTGTGTGTGTGTCTGTGTGTGTGTGTGTGTGTGTCTGTGTGTGTGTTTACCTAGTTGTATCTATCTATAACACTCACACTCTTCTCCACGCGAGCTGGACTTGTGATCGCCATTTTTACCCTCCCGGAACGAACTTGGAGCTCGTAGTGACCGATCTTTGGGTAATGCTGAAACCTCGCACACCTCACACACCCCATCCTCTTGCTCAAGGAGTCAGAAATCGTCCACATTAGTCAATGAAAAAACCGCGGGAGTGAGCAGGGATCGAACGTGCGACCACGAATGACCTAACACGCGTTTTAATCCACTTATACAATCACTTACTCTCCAACATGTGTCTACAGAGCCATTTATTGTTTACTGAAGGGCCTCATAACCTCATACGTATACCTCATACCTCATACTCATACTCATAACCTCATACCTCCGTCTTGCACTCACTTCATCCCAACCGTGAACCAATTTTCTGTTTCATTCAATGTTTATACAGTAATCCATGCATCGAGTGTTTTCCCCCTGCACCGCCTTCTATTGAACTCGGGACGTCTTGTTCTTCCTTGCTTATTGCATTATTATTCCGTCTTGTTTTCTTACCTTCACTCATTATCATTTAACTGGCGTTTTTAGCTTTTTTTTTTTTTGTGGGGGAAACATGAGTATAGTACTGTTGAGTTATTGCGGAATGTTTATGAATGAAAAAAAAGAGGGAAATATGTATCCGTCTCAAAATCTCAGGAACCGTGTCCGTGTCATTATTCGTGCTAAACATGAAGTCGCGTTTCGGCTACGAGCAATCTACTGGCATCTTCCAGAACCCGCAAACAAAACTAACATTATGCATCGTGCAAGAAGACTTCAATCGTATTCAATTCAAACGTATTCTTTAATTCAAGACTTATGAATCGTGCAAGAAGATGCTTGTAGCCGAAACGCCATGTGACGAACGCGCATTTTTTTTGCCACCACTACGGGCATCTTTTGGTAGCAAAATACCAAAAGGTGCCGGAAAAAGTGTCCGTGTGACGCGGCCTTTACTCAGCGTCGGAGAAAGTTGAAAAAATCTGTATGATTTTCTCCGGAAATGAAAATGCTTCGTTGCAGAATTAGATAAAATAGATGATAGAAATGATGACTGCAATGGCAACACCTTCTCAACACATGAGTTCAAGGTCAAATTTGACAGATGACAGTGAAGAGTTGCCAGATGTATTATACGTTAGTTACCAATATTCTTAGTAAACTACATTTTCCTTATCCTTATTTTGTGCTGTGTTAGTAGTATTGTGTTGGTAATAGTAGAGTAGTACTACCGTCAATAACACTATAGTCGCCACTGCACTAATGTCGCCAGGCGCCATATATTACGAATTCTAGCATCACTACAGACATGTATGTGTCACTGAAGAGGCATGCACAGTAGCTTATATCCTGTACATGACTTTAGCGGCACATACAAATCGGTAGTGATGTTAAAATTCGTAATATATGGCGCCTGGTGACATTAGTGCAGTGGCGACTATAGTGTTGTTGACGTCTAGTGCTCTAATTCATGCCTTATTTTCCTTATTGTGACCTTGAACATCTTACTTCCACCCTCTCGTGATCCCTACGTATAAAAAAAGTCCGTAAAATAAGTTGGTTCCTATTCCTTCACCCGACATGCTTTGCCTCTACTAGACATTACCCCCATCTCTTTAACTACCAGTCACTCACCTCCTGTGCCTTCCTAGAGTTCTTTACCCTCTTTATCAACACTCTTTCTTTCTATCTTCCTTGCACGCAACCCTCAGGTGAACACACGCGCGTGAGAGTCAACACAGACAGAAGTACTACAACGTGTGGTCGCCGCGCTGCTGCCACAGATAGGGATGCTGCAGAAAATTCAAACTGCATTAATTTATCAGTTATTGTTTAACAGTTATCTGTATTTATCATCAGAAAGGAGAAATTAAGGCAGAGAGAACGTCCATTTCCACATGACTTATTAAACTGCTTTAATTTATCAGTTATTATTTATCAGTTATCTGTATTTATCATCAGAAAGGAGAAATTAAGGCAGAGAGAATGTCCATTTTCACATAACTTTACTATGATAAGAACATGAGAACATTAGAAAATAGATAGTTAGGTAGATACAAGAGATCGTGAGCCGAGGTTGTCTTACGAATTGATTTTTAGGCCCAGTTTTGGATACATTAGAAAGGAAGCATTTAAAAAAAAGTTTATTAATTCTCATGGCTTAAGGAATTAATTCTCATGGCTTAAGGAATTTTGTAAAACCCACTACGGTACTATAATAGCCTTGCGTGGTTTTCACACTATTATATATCTTGAGTCTTTCTGGTTTTAATTTGTGATGAAAACTACATTGATTTCTATAAAGGGAATAAAATAAAATCATCGTGGAAGCTGTCAAATTAAGAAAAAAAATCATAAAGCTATCCAACTTAACGCACAGAATAATGTAGTTTAATTAGTTTAAAAAATATCTTAGTATATATGTTGGAGTAATAGACGTATTTTAAAAGCATTAGATAATTTTCAATGGCTACAAAGGAACCGAAGCCGAAAACTCCCCGAATTCCAGCGTCGTGTGTCTCTGTAGTGTCGCCATGGTGAGCCTCGCGACCATTATTTTCCCTTATTACGGGACCGCTAGTGGTGTGATAACCTGTCCTGCAGTGCCAAGGTGTTCACGGGGAGTCACAGGGCCGGGACGATCACTGGGATAAAGGTATGGCCTCCTGTCTGTAATATAATCATGATGTTAGTTTGACATTTTGGAAACCACGTGTAGGGACTTCAATCTATCAATATTTATCTGATTAAAGGTCTGTGTTCAGTTGTATATTTACTATGAAACGAAGGACTATTTAGCCTTATGGCCACTAACCCAGAAACATTTCAATATATTGTTTTAATGAGTGAATTGCTTCAACAAAATCGATGCAGTTTTTTTTTCAAGTGTTTCTTATTAACTTAGGCTAGTTTAGCGATTGCATCACGATCCAACGGTGATGGGTTCAAGTACTTCACATTTATCTTTGAATATGTTCAAATACCCATTTCATACGGCCTCAAAAAGTCAAGATATCCCTGTAATTGTTCAAATTTCAAAGTTTTCTCGGGGGGCTTGTGAACCTAGAATATTTATTTACCTCTGTGCTCGCGCTAAATATGCAGTTTCAACCAATACTCCCTATTGACCAATACTCTGCTGACATAGCGGGGCAAACCTATATGCTCCTAAACCAGGACCTATCCTGGGCAAAGTGGGCATTGATTACGTAACCTAGCCTCGTAGGGGGGTGTTCGGCTCACCCCCACCCCCCCTGATCCCCCTTGTGCTATTTTTTTATTTCCGAAAGCTGTTGTAGGACAGTAGGGGTTAGAAATACTCCTTGTGATGAGAACGAAACATACAGGCTACCGATGTTTCCACCGCCACCGAAGAACCACCGATCGTGTATTTTCACCATGTTATCCTCTCAAGCCTCTGTAATGATCAAGGTCTTTAGTGGACAACGAAGCAAATAATGATCATTGCTCATTGATGTTGGGTGGTGGGATGGGGCTCACTGTATGGCCCCATGTTCAAGGTCACCCCCCCATCACCCCAGCCTCTGCCCATTAGGCCTTGCTGCTGGTTATAAAGTGGCCCTCATAACAGTTCAGGCTTCAATTGCTTAATAAATGGCCTTAATAAATGTATATCTGCCACTGATCATTCCCTGCCATCACACCCTGGCCTGTATTAAGCATCATTCCTTGCCATCACACCCTGGCCTGTATTAAGCATCATTCCTTGCCATCACACCCTGGCCTGTATTAAGCATCATTCCTTGCCATCACACCCTGGCCTGTATTAAGCATCATTCCCTGCCATATCACCCTGGCCTGTATTAAGCATCATTCCTTGCCATCACACCCTGGCCTGTATTAAGCATCATTCCCTGCCATATCACCCTGGCCTGTATTAAGCATCATTCCCTGGCATCACACCCTGGCCTGTATTAAGCATCATTCCTTGCCATCACACCCTGGCCTGTATTAAGCATCATTCCTTGCCATCACACCCTGGCCTGTATTAAGCATCATTCCTTGCCATCCCACCCTGGCCTGTATTAAGCATCATTCCCTGCCATCTCACCCTGGCCTGTATTAAGCATCATTCCTGCCATCCACCCTGGCCTGTATTAAGCATCATTCCCTGCCATCTCACCCTGGCCTGTATTAAGCATCATTCCTTGCCATCTCACCCTGGCCTGTATTAAGCATCATTCCCTGCCATCTCACCCTGGCCTGTATTAAGCATCATTCCCTGCCATCCCACCCTGGCCTGTATTAAGCATCATTCCTTGCCATCTCACCCTGGCCTGTATTAAGCATCATTCCCTGGCATCACACCCTGGCCTGTATTAAGCATCATTCCTGGCATCACACCCTGGCCTGTATTAAGCATCATTCCTTGCCATCACACCCTGGCCTGTATTAAGCATCATTCCCTGCCATCACACCCTGGCCTGTATTAAGCATCATTCCCTGCCATCACACCCTGGCCTGTATTAAGCATCATTCCTTGCCATCACACCCTGGCCTGTATTAAGCATCATTCCTTGCCATCACACCCTGGCCTGTATTAAGCATCATTCCTTGCCATCCACCCTGGCCTGTATTAAGCATCATTCCTTGCCCTATCAACCTGGCCCTGTTTTTAAGCATCATTCCTTGCCATATCAACCCTGGCCTGTATTAAGCATCCTTCCTTGCATACACCCTGGCCCCGTATTAAGCATCATTCCTTGCCATCCACCCTGGCCTGTATTAAGCATCATTCCCCGCCATCTAACCCCGGCCTGTATAAGCTAATTCCTTGCCATCACACCCTGGCCTGTATTAAGCCTCATTCCCTTTCCCATCACACCCGGCCGTTTTTAAGCATCTTTCCCCTGCCATCACACCCTGGCCTGTATTAAGCATCTTTCCCTCCCATCACCCCCGGCCTGTATTAAGCATCATTCCTTGCCATCACACCCTGGCCTGTATTAAGCATCATTCCCTGCCATCTCACCCTGGCCTGTATTAAGCATCATTCCTTGCCATCTCACCCTGGCCTGTATTAAGCATCATTCCCTGCCATCACACCCTGGCCTGTATTAAGCATCATTCCTTGCCATCACACCTTAATCTGGTAATTATATAGTTTATTGAAGCTTGGCATTTTGCAGTGTACTACTCATTCATTGGTGGTTTGCCTCGGAGGGTCCACAGCATCTTATCCAGTTTCCACATTTAACCCCTTCACGCCGAGATCTTTCCTTTGCTATAAAAAATTGTCTTGTCAGCCATAAAATTCCGAAAAAGTAACTGAATATACCAAATTAGTTAGTGGACAAGGATACTAAACAGGTCATATCTATAAAATATTGCTTATAGTCACTAAAAATTGTCTTATGGTACCCAAATTACAATGGAAATTACGTTCTGGGCCTCAAGGGGTTAAGTTTTTCTCTAAATACGCACCTCCTATGAATCCACGGGCCCAGGTTCAAATTCGGGCCAGGGCAGTCAGCGGTCAGCCCGACCACCTATTCATCCTCCCTTTCGGGGTTGATAAATGGGTAGCTGGGGAAACCTGGGGAAGGTAACTGTGGTAACCCGGATGTCACACTAGCCCTGTGTCCCGGGGTAACGGGTTCTCACCCACCACATGCTCAAGGGCTAATGCGATGGAGATGGGCACCCAGGCCACGCGCAGCATAGCGTATGCCTGGTGTCCCCATTTTTACCTCGGAAGGTAGTAACTACAGCTTACGTTTTCCACTTTTGTATATGTCTGCTGCTTATTGGGGGTTGCAAAGTACCAGATTAAGGGTCTGGTACATGCTTTTCTATGTTTTTTCATATGTACTGTACGTATATTACACAGTACCTACGTACTTTTCCCTTCTGTGTTGAGCATGCACCCGTTTTCATGAGTTACGTTCCTGGAATATTGTGCGTTAAGCAAAAAATGCATTAAACTAAACCTATATTACTTAAGATTTGAAAACAAAATTTGTGTATAACTGAATTTTTTGTGCGTTAAGCAAATTTTGGTAAAAGTTGGAAACAAAAGTTACTCGGAATTTTTGTTAAGCGAGGCTGTGTTGGGGTCAAGTCTGTGTTGCTGTGAATGGGGTCTACGTGTACCAGGTTTAGGGTTTGGTACCCGATTTTCTGGGGTTTTCTATGTACAGTAAAACCTCTCACATTCGGACTAATTGGGCCAAGGAGTGGTCCGAGTAATGCAAGGATCCGAATAATGGGGGGATATGTAAAAAAAAAAAAAAAAAAAAAAAAATTCTAGGTGTACATATATATATAGCTAGGAAATTTCGACCACTAAAAAAAAAAAAAAAAAAAAAAAAAAAAAATGGAGGAGGTCCGAATAATGTCAAAGTCCGAATAATGAGGGTCCGAATACGAGAGGTTTTACTGTATACGGAGCATTACACGATACCTGTCCCTTCTGTGTTGAGCTTTCTTGGAGTTGCTGCCAGTAATTGTGGGTCTGCAGCTCAATGACATCCCTGGTGAATGCCCATTAGACTGATGCTAGTGCTTCAATATCACTTTTTTTTCTCTGTCAGGGAATCCAAGCAGGCTATAATAGTCAAACATAGGCTGCAATGGGGCCTTTCAAAGTCACCACCACTTCCTCCTCTCTTGGTTTAAGCTCTTAAGATCCAGCCTGCCATTCCTATAGCCATGATTACTGTTGTCTCGGTGTGGTAATGAAGGTTTATGGTACTCTCGTCTACAGGATCTCTCGTCCCCGTCGGCGAGAGTTCCAACTTTTCACTTCATCTTCCGCTTTTGAAGTCGTCTTCGTCTTCACCTCTAGTTTGCCGGCAGGTTTGCGTTTGCGGAAGTATTCCACAAACATTAATCCACCAAAGAAATCACACTATAGTCTATTTTTTTTAACGAGGCAAAAATTCCATTCTATCTTAAGGTCTCCTAGTTAAAATGATGCCTCTGTTTACCTGATAATATGGTTAGCTATGATAAAATACAGCATACATTTAGAAGAAGCGTAGTATTCCCTTCTCCCGGCATCAAATATCAGTCAGTAAGCAGCAAGGGGTCAGGATTTTTTGCCTCGTTAAAAAAAATAGACTATAGGTACCTTAATTGCGGAAATTATGGTTAGTGGAAGTGATTGTGGAAGTACCCAGCACTGCTCTTAAAGGCATAAGAACATAAGAACATAAGGAAGTTACAATAGGCCGTGAGACCTACACATGGTAGTTCCTATTACTTAACACTACCTACATCCACCTTACATACCCATCCATGAAATTGTCTAGTCTCCTTTCAAAACTCCCTATTGACTCGGCACTAACTACCTAACGACTGAGTCCATTCCAATCATTTACCACCGTATTTGTGAACCAGTTTCTCCCTATTGAGGGATATGAGGGATCTACCATCAGTGTGTGTGGTTCACGACTGCTTAAGGGATTCCAAGAGCTTCAAGTCACCAAGTATTCTGTCAAGAGCCTAAAGTCACCAAGTATCCTGTCAAGAGCCTCAAGTCACCAAGTATCCTGTCAAGAGTCTCAAGTCACCAAGTATCCTGTCAAGAGTCTCAAGTCACCAAGTATCCTGTCAAGAGCCTCAAGTCACCAAGTCTCCTGTCAAGAGCCTCAAGTCACCAAGTATCCTGTCAAGAGTCAAGTCACCAAGTATCCTGTCAAGAGTCTCAAGTCACCAAGTATCCTGTCAAGAGCCTCAAGTCACCAAGTATCCTGTCAAGAGCCTCAAGTCACCAAGTATCCTGTCAAGAGCCTAAAGTCACCAAGTATCCTGTCAAGAGCCTCAAGTCACCAAGTATCCTGTCAAGAGTCTCAAGTCACCAAGTATCCTGTCAAGAGTCTCAAGTCACCAAGTATCCTGTCAAGAGCCTCAAGTCACCAAGTATCCTGTCAAGAGTCTCAAGTCACCAAGTATCCTGTCAAGAGCCTCAAGTCACCAAGTATCCTGTCAAGAGTCTCAAGTCACCAAGTATCCTGTCAAGAGCCTCAAGTCACCAAGTATCCTGTCAAGAGTCTCAAGTCACCAAGTATCCTGTCAAGAGCCTCAAGTCACCAAGTATCCTGTCAAGAGCCTCAAGTCACCAAGTATCCTGTCAAGAGTCTCAAGTCACCAAGTATCCTGTCAAGAGTCTCAAGTCACCAAGTATCCTGTCAAGAGCCTCAAGTCACCAAATATCCTGTCAAGAGTCTCAAGTCACCAAGTATCCTGTCAAGAGCCTCAAGTCACCAAGTATCCTGTCAAGAGTCTCAAGTCACCAAGTATCCTGTCAAGAACCTCAAGTCACCAAGTATCCTGTCAAGAGTCTCAAGTCACCAAGTATCCTGTCAAGAGCCTCAAGTCACCAAGTATCCTGTCAAGAGTCTCAAGTCACCAAGTATCCTGTCAAGAGTCTCAAGTCACCAAGTATCCTGTCAAGAGTCTCAAGTCACCAAGTATCCTGTCAAGAGCCTCAAGTCACCAAGTATCCTGTCAAGAGTCTCAAGTCACCAAGTATCCTGTCAAGAGCCTCAAGTCACCAAGTATCCTGTCAAGAGTCTCAAGTCACCAAGTATCCTGTCAAGAGTCTCAAGTCACCAAGTATCCTGTCAAGAGCCTCAAGTCACCAAGTATCCTGTCAAGAGTCTCAAGTCACCAAGTATCCTATCAAGAGTTTCAAGTCACCAAGTATCCTGTCAAGAGCCTCAAGTCACCAAGTATCCTGTCAAGAGCCTCAAGTCACCAAGTATCCTGTCAAGAGCCTCAAGTCACCAAGTATCCTGTCAAGAGTCTCAAGTCACCAAGTATCCTGTCAAGAGTCTCAAGTCACCAAGTATCCTGTCAAGAGCCTCAAGTCACCAAGTATCCTGTCAAGAGCCTCAAGTCACCAAGTATCCTGTCAAGAGCCTCAAGTCACCAAGTATCCTGTCAAGAGTCTCAAGTCACCAAGTATCCTGTCAAGAGCCTCAAGTCACCAAGTATCCTGTCAAGAGTCTCAAGTCACCAAGTATCCTGTCAAGAGCCTCAAGTCACCAAGTATCCTGTCAAGAGTCTCAAGTCACCAAGTATCCTGTCAAGAACCTCAAGTCACCAAGTATCCTGTCAAGAGTCTCAAGTCACCAAGTATCCTGTCAAGAGCCTCAAGTCACCAAGTATCCTGTCAAGAGTCTCAAGTCACCAAGTATCCTGTCAAGAGTCTCAAGTCACCAAGTATCCTGTCAAGAGCCTCAAGTCACCAAGTCTCCTGTCAAGAGTCTCAAGTCACCAAGTATCCTGTCAAGAGCCTCAAGTCACCAAGTATCCTGTTTGCCTTGAAAATGAGACCTTTTTCAACAAGGGTCTCATATGAATATGAAGATGACAGCACTACTGACATCATATCATGCACATAGTACTGGACTAGTACCACGGCCTTTTGAAATATGACCTTTTCCATAGAGTTAAAGGCCCCTCAAGGCCCCTCATGTTAATTCACCCTCAATTTATCAGATCCCTCCTGTGATCATGCTGATATAAACCAACTGATATAAAGTTTGAAGGCCACTGTTCAGGGTATATCTGGGGATAACATGAACATTAGTCATGACACTAATTGTTTATGGGTTGTTTAGGTAGGATCATACCACATACTGCTGCTTATTTTATGCTTCAATCATATCATGCTCATAATACTGGAGAAATACAACCGCCTGTACGTTGAAATATGACCATTTCCATAGAGGTAAAGGCCATTTTCATGTTAATTAACACTCAATTTATCAGATCCCTCCTGTGATCATGCTGCTATAAACCTCTTGTGGTTATTTGATTACCAAGTTATGTACAGATTCTTCTTCTTTGACTTCACTGCTTTTCACTTTTGCCACTTTAATCCCTAACTGAGCTTCATTTAACTTGAACCCTTCTGTAAAAACTAGCAAACTGTGGCAGGGAACTTCATTTTTCAGGGGTGGTTCCAAGTGCTGGAATGTCTTGCAGCAGTCAGCTCTTATAGCTATTTCATAATGTTGTCATTAGTTGCAATGTATTTATTTGAGTAGGTAGTTAGTGCATTTGCTATATAATTTAGGGATTATGTCTGCACAAGAATATGTTGTAGGTAGTTGGTGATGATTATTTATGTAGTTAGCCTCAGCAATCAGCAGTCAGCATGGATCACAGCAAACTCTTGTTCCTAAGTTGCAGTTTACAAGAAACCTCATGTTAGTGAGGATTATTGTCTAATGGGAAGTAGACTTTTATAGTTAGTCATAGTATCATATATAGTTAGTCATGACTATAGATATATAATGTCAGTAATGCTGTCATCTCATTCATATCACAGCAACATTGCACATATTGTATATACCCTCTGATAGTCTGTTTTAATGACTGTCAGGAGTGTCAGCCTAACCAAAGCAAGGCTCTGTAGCACATGATTCCCAAGTCATTTGCTAAAGTGGCAAAGTATGCTATATGATTACATGTGTTGCTGATACTGAAGCAAAAAGAATAGAGAGTAAAGAAGTAGGTCAAACAATGGCTGCAAAGAGGAGGTGGAATAGGAGGTAGCAAAATGTTTTATATGAGTGAATTACAGACATCAGATAACTAGCAGTTCTCTATCTTTGTAGTGAATATCAGCAGGTTAGGGGAAATGTTAGGAGAAATGTTAGGGGAAATGTTAGGGGAAATGTTAGGGGAAATGTTAGGGTAAAACCATGAGGCAGTTAAGCATTTTAATCCCTTCACGCCCAGATCTTGCTATATGAAATCGTTTGTTGTAAGCCATAAAATTACGAAAACTAACTGAATATACCAAATTAGCTAGTGGGCAAGGATACTAAACAGGTCATATCTATAAAATATTACTTATATTCACTAAAAATCGTCTAATGGTACCCAAATTACAATGGAAATTACGTTCTGGGTCTCAAGGGGTTAAGGCAGTTAAGGAGACAGCCAGAAATATAAGTAGTCTTGCAATTGTTGTCTTTATGGTAGTTTTGAACCTGTTTTCAAATCATCTCATTATATTGGTAAGCTAATTGACAAAGGATTACTAAAATTTTGGAGAACTGAAGAAAAAGATCTATGAAAGACAACTACTACTGAGTCTATTAATGAGGTGAAGTCAAGCAAGAGGATGATGATATAAATTATAAATCAGGTGACAAAACTTATACAGATGAAGTGGCAAATGAGAACTGCTTCAAGGGAATTATATAGTGATAGTTAAGTTAGAGTAAGTTAGGTAGTTAAGTAAGGGAATTATATAGTGATAGTTAAGTTAGAGTAAGTTAGGTAGTTAAGTAAGGGAATGATGTAGTGATAGTTAAGTTAGAGTAAGTTAGGTAGTTAAGTAAGGGAATGATGTAGTGATAGTTAAGTTAAGGAAAGTTAGGTTGTTAAGTAAGGGAATGATGTAGTGATGGTTAAGTTAGAGTAAGTTAGGTAGTTAAGTAAGGGAATGATGTAGTGATAGTTAAGTTAAGGAAAGTTAGGTAGTTAAGTAAGGGAATTATATAGTGATAGTTAAGTTAGAGTAAGTTAGGTAGTTAAGTAAGGGAATAATGTAGTGATAGTTAAGTTAAGGAAAGTTAGGTAGTTAAGTAAGGGAATGATGTAGTGATAGTTAAGTTAAGGAAAGTTAGGTTGTTAAGTAAGGGAATGATGTAGTGATAGTTAAGTTAGAGTAAGTTAGGTAGTTAAGTAAGGGAATTATATAGTGATAGTTAAGTTAAGGAAAGTTAGGTAGAAAGTTAGGTTGTTAAGTAAGGGAATGATGTAGTGATGGTTAAGTTAGAGTAAGTTAGAAAGCTAGGTAGTTAAGGGCAGTGTTTTCATTTTCTTTTACAGTAGGAGTTGGAATGAAGAAAGTAGGAGTTGGAATGAAGAAAGTAGGAGTTGGAATGAAGAAAGTAGGAGTTGGAATGAAGAAAGTAGGAGGTGGAGATTGATTGAAAGCTGAGCAAAGCGAGGCGCTGCTTGATAGGCCGGGGGTCCGGGGGCCGCCTAGGCCCCCGGACCCCCACGCCTTTGGAGGTGTTAAAATATGCATTCTGGCTGTTTTTCAGGGTCAAATTCACTCCTTTCATACAATATTTATGGTATATAATGGTGACTTTTTTTTTTTTTTTAAGTAGGCGGCGCAAGTTTGCGAGTAGACCGGTAATTGCCCCGTCCACCGCCTTGTTTTGAAGACACTGTAAGGGAATGATGTAGTGATAATTCAGTTAGGGATAGTTTGTTATAAAGTTAGGTAGTTAAGTGAGGGAATGATATAGTGATAGTTAAATTAGGGAAGTTAGTTAAAAAGTTTGGTTGTTAAGTAAGGTTATGATAAAGGGATAATTACCTTGCTTTCTCAAACTTTTCATTACTTGAGCAGGTTTTGACATTTTTAAAGCCTCATTTTTAGGTCTTTCACAAGTAGCTAATGATGAAAATCTAGTGCTAGGGCAAAGCATTAGAGTTATTCAGACATGTAAATTATGATATTTGTTATGGTTTGTGTTAGCCCAGCTTTCTAAGAGGTAGGGGTAACCTAGGAAAGGAAATGGTTGGTCTTTGAGAGGCAGATAGAAAGCAATGAGAGCAGAAGTAAGCATTCAGTCACAGCCTAGAATCCC
The DNA here is from genome assembly GCA_016584305.1 of Chionoecetes opilio. Classification (NCBI taxonomy): domain Eukaryota; kingdom Metazoa; phylum Arthropoda; class Malacostraca; order Decapoda; family Majidae; genus Chionoecetes; species Chionoecetes opilio. The sequence goes on along the minus strand of JACEEZ010003716.1, from coordinate 334,378 downwards.
ACTTGACTCTGTGCCACCTTTCCTCCTTCACTCTCTCCATGGCCTGCACTGTTTCTTCTGTTGGTGGCACAGAAGGAAACTATAAAAGAATGATTATGAGCTCAGGAAATCCATACTTGCAACAACTCCTTTTTTTTTAGATGAGGCTATAGTCTATTTTTTTTAACAAGGCAAAAAATTCTGCCCCCTTGCTGCTTACTGACTGATATTTGATGCCAGGAGAAGGGAATACTACGCTTCTTCTTAATGTCAGCTGTATTTTATCATAGTTAACCCTATTATCAGGTAAACACAGGTATCATTTTAAGCATGAGACCTTAAGATAGAATGGAATTTTTGCCTTGTTAAAAAAATAGACTATAGTTTACAGACTTTGTGCAGTATGAGCAAATATGTTGAAAGTGAGAGATCAGCACCTTCCCTCCCTATGCTTCTATTGGAACAGCTCTTTACTGATATTGTAATTCCACATGGTGAAAAAAGGATTAAAGGATATTGTGGTAAAAATTTACAAGACTAACCAACCAATATCTCCTAAACTAAACAATCCACTTGTAATCTTACTTACTTAAAGCTTGATAACAACCACCTTTCAGTACAAACATGAATTAAATGAGTATCTATTTCTCAATCTTAGATCCTTTAAAAACAGAAATAAAGCTTGATAACAACTTTCCAGCACAAACATGACTTAAATGAGTATCTATTTCTCAAACTTAAAGCCATGACCCCACAGGAGGACCACAGCTGGATGTAACAGGGGCCATGACAATTAAGTTAAGCAATTCTGAGCAAATGAGGGTAATTTCAAATATAACTAATTTTTTCCAACAATGTAAAATATTGAGGTATACCTTGGAAATGGGTTCGGGCACCTTCAGCTCACTTTGAAATTCACAAAATAGTCGAGATATATATGCTTTCCATACTAAATTGAAAAGTTGGCCAAGAAGCCGCTATTGGCGCCTTCTTCCACCCCACCGTCTCAGCCTCCCATTGGAACTTATCATTTCAAACTCAATGTAACCTCCTCTATCCTACAATCATGCTGATGGGGAGGCATGCATTTCTAAATAAATCTAACCTTAACCTAACCACACCCTAACTTAACCCAACATCTAACCTCCTAACCCTACCCTAACTTAACCCAACATCTAACCTTCTTACCTTACCCTAACTTAACCCAACATTTAACCTCCTAACCTTACCCTAACTTAACCCAACATTTAACCTCCTAACCCTACCCTAACTTAACCCAACATTTAACCTCCTAACCCTACCCTAACTTAACCCAACATTTAACCTCCTAACCCTACCCTAACTTAACCCAACATTTAACCTCCTAACCCTACCCTAACTTAACCCAACATTTAACCTCCTAACCCTACCCTAACTTAACCCAACATTTAACCTCCTAACCCTACCCTAACTTAACCCAACATTTAACCTCCTAACCCTACCCTAACTTAACCCAACATCTAACCTTCTTACCTTACCCTAACTTAACCCAACATTTAACCCCCTAACCCTACCCTAACTTAACCCAACATTTAACCTCCTAACCCTACCCTAACTTAACCCAACATCTAACCTTCTTACCTTACCCTAACTTAACCCAACATTTAACCTCCTAACCCTACCCTAACCTAACCCAACATCTAATCTCCTAACTTATTGGAAAGGGACTAAGAAACTTATAGCCCTACTTATTTTGGAAAACCTAAACATGTTTCCACCTATTTTGTTAAATTCCAAGTGGGTTGGAGGTGCCCTGAACCATTACTACAGGTTGAAGCTCCCAAACTCGGCATCCCAAGACTCGGCAACACCCAAAACTCGGCTATGGTTCCGGATTTTCCAAAACACGGCAGAACACCCAAAACCCGGCGTGTAGTTGCCGGGTCGGCCGCTAGGTGCCACACTAGGCCGCTTGGTTTCTCCCGCCGATTTGTTTGTTGTTATTGTCCAGTGGTGTTGTGACTGTAAAGTTGTGTACACTGTTATTTTGTGTACTTCTACAGGTCTGTTATTGGTATTATGGCTCCCAAACCATTTTTTCCCCTTAACATATCTACGTTCTAAAAGTCGGAAAATTCCATTACTCGGCTCGGCGCTGGTCCCGAGGTTGCCGAGTTTGGGAACTTCAACCTGTAGTGGAATGTTTAGTGTAGGAGATATTGGTTGGTTGGTCTTGTAAATCTATACCTCAATATTTCACATAGTTGAAAAAATTAGTTATATATGAAATTACCCTCATTTGCTCAGAATTGCTTAACTTAATTGTCATGGCCCCTGTTACATACAGCTGTGGTCCTCTTGTGGGGTCATGGCTTTAAGTTTGAGAAATAGATACTCATTTAAGTCATGTTTGTGCTGAAAGGTGGTTGTTATTAAGCGTTATTTCTGTTTTTAAAGGATGTAAGTTTGAGAAATAGGTACTCATTTAATTCATGTATGTGCTGGAAAGTTGTTATCAAGCTTTATTTTTGTTTTTAAAGGATCTAAGATTGAGAAATAGATACTCATTTAAGTCATGTTTGTGCTGAAAGGTGGTTGTTACCAAGCTTTATATATGTCTTTAAGAGATCAATACTACCATTGAGTAGGTACAAATAATAATGGGAATTGCTATTAAGAGCACATGAAAAGCAAATGCCAAAACAAAGGAAAATGTAAATTTGGCTGCAAGTGAGAAAGGAATCTGAGTCATAAAGGAGTATAAATAGTACAAGGAAAGAGTGGTCAGTGATTTGAGTACCTAATGTAGGGGTGAATAGGGGTGTTATACAAGGGGTGAATAGGGGTGTTATACAAGGAAAGCGTGGTCAGTGATTTGAGTACCTAATGCAGGGGTGAATGACTGGCATGAAAAGATAATGTGTACTGGGTATTTAAAAAAGTAATACCAGAAACTTTAGAGCAAGACTTAATAAGCAATTATCTGGTCATTCAATATCATTACATTGCTTCTAGCTCTCAATTCTTATTCTATACTGATCTACAAACTCAATTACAGGCACTCCCATTCTACTTACATACATTCAAGCTGCATACTTTGTTATTTATAAAGTTGTCTGTAAATACAATACATCTATAATAATATAAGCGAAAGTGTGTGTGTCTGTCTGTCTGTGTGTCCGCGATAGGTGCCGCCCCCAGTGCCCCAATCCCATCATATGGCACAGTTTTGGAACCGGGTCGACCAGGGGCACATTTTAAGCCCACTTGTGGGATGATCCGATCACTTATTTTATTTTTATTTTTAGTAGCCTATTAGCGAGAATTGTGAAAAAAAAGTGGGTTGCGAGAATTGAGGAAACCTTGATGTAGGGTGATGGGTAATGGGTGAGTGAATGGGTGGGGTGATGGGTAATGGGTGTGGGGTGATGGGTGAGTGAATGGGTGGGGGGTGATGGGTGAGGGAATAGGTGGGGGGTGATGGGTAATGGGTGAGTGAATGGGTGTGTGGTGATGGGTAATGGGTGAGTGAATGGGTGGGGGGTGATGGGTGATGGGTGAGTGAATGGGTGGGGGGTGATGGGTAATGGGTGAGTGAATGGGTTGGGGTTGATGTGAATGGGTTGGCGTTAATACATACATTTCTACATCCATGATTTCAGGAAAGTTAGAAGGGGCTATCTGGAGAGTCTGTGCTTGGTGGGCCTTCGGCCCACCAAACACAGGTGGTGGGCCTTTGGCCCACCAATAACCCTCCGCAGGAGCTAGCCAAAAATCCGCCCGGAGGGCGGCTTTCCTGCTAGTATACATATAAACCTAAATAACCTATAAATAAACATAAACATAAGCTAATAAGCAGTGGAAGTAAGGATACAAATAAGGGTATGCAGGGTTAACAGATAAGGGTACACTATAATAGAAAAAAAACATGTGAGAAATTACTCTGAGCAAGTATGTAATGGACTAAAGAAGAGAATAAGACATAATTTTAGAAACTTTAAAGCAAGACCTAAGCTAATGAACAGTGGAAGTAAGGACGAGAAAAGGGAAGGCATGATTAACAGATCAGTTTACCATAGCAGAAAAAATATGAGAAATGATCCTGAACAATCAAAGAGCTATATAAAGAAGATAATATGTATATTGAGTGTAAAATGAGTGAAGCAAATGGTTGAAGAAAGTAAAGAGGGACATGGATATAATTTGTTGTTGGGAGATGAGTTAGAAGTTAAAAAAAGAGTAAGAATATTTGGAAAGAATTACTGAAAGGAAGAACTGGAGGAAATTGTTGGAGGGAAATAGTTGAAGTGAAAGATGATAGTGGAAGGGTGTCAAGATTAGAGTATGGAAATAATAGACTTATTGAGAAGGATGAAGGCACAACATTAACGAGATATGGTGGAGGATGCTATCAAAATATCATCCAGTGAAAGGAAGTTTTAAAGGTACTAAATGAAAATTTGAAATACAGTAGAAGCTTGATATGACGGAACAATTCAGCCAAGGCCGATTCCGCTAAATCAAAATTTCAGCTTAATCGAACTTACCTTATTGGCTCCTGATATAACAAACCTGGTATAAAAAAAAATTCTGTAAAATCTAGAGCGTTTCCAGTAAATCCTGTTTCTGTAGTGGTTCCCCAAGCCTACCCAAACGCATGAGTCGGCGGCCGTTAGCGGAACCGCACCAAATATTGATATATTAAGCGGAATTTTCTGCTATAGCCCTATCTAGCATTGAAAAACTTAATAGCAGAATTTATTTTTTCCCCCACTAAATTAAGATTTCCGGAAAATAAAGTACACTATCATTAAATTGAGTTTCTACCGTACCACCACATTTCTTCCTGTACATCCGTTGTAGATTGGCTCAATGGTTGGTTTTGTTGTATTAGGTGCCTTTCCTTCCCTACAAGTTGAATTGAAGGTACAGTAGCCTATTCCTTTGTTATATGATGGGGACATGTTCCTTAAAACACAATCATATAGCAAATCATCGTAGGTATATCGAACTTAGGTTTAATTGGAGTAATCGGGAAGCGTTCCTAGACCTGTACTACATATGTCCTATTACCCCCTATAGGCTACATTAAGGATGTTTTATGTGCTGTACTGTATTGAAATCATTGCCTAAGCTAATAGAGATACATATTACCTGTACACAGAGCTGGGCACTAATAGTCGGTCAGCCCCGGTCCGAAATTTTGCTCACCGGTATCAAATTAGGGCGAGAATGCTAAGAGTGTTTTTTGAGAAGGTATAAATGCCTAGAGTTAGAAAACATGTGATAGCATTGTGGGGGTGGCAGCTTTATATGAGTTATCTCCCTTTTTCCAAAATGGCCGCCAAAATACACCCAATAATTCCGCAGTCCTAATTTGCAGTCCTTTGGGATTTATTCGTAGTACTAGTTGTATCTCCAGTGAGGAGCCCGACCAGAAATCGCTGTAACTCATTTGGTATGGCGATATGAGTAGCTACATCAGACGGATGATATGGCCACGGGGTGAAAATCATGTCCTTCTTGATGGCCGTTCGGATATGTGACGAAGTCTGATCTATGATCTTGTTGATATCTGTAGACTTTGCCTTCCAAAGCTTGAGCTCCCTATGTAGATTTTGATTTTCCAAGACAACATCCTTTAATGAGACACAGCATGGAACCATCAACAACTTTCCCTTGTCGTCGGAAAATATTTCTACTGCACCTCCAAGCTCGGATTTCAGTCTTCTGTGCATATTCTTCTTTGTTGAATCCTTCAGAAGATTAACTCCACCAGACAACATTAATGATTCCAATTTTGTGGTCAAGGAGGTGACTGGTATAATCCTCTTGTTGGGGATAATATCTTCTCTGATGTATTCGAAAAGTTCTTGGTAAGCTTCTCCTTCAACCTTGTGATACAGTATAAATTCATCTGTTACTTTCTCTTCTTCATTCTCATTGCTGTCCTCTTTGTTCCTAGTGTAATTCCTATAGCATGAAGCGTGGTAGAGTGCCTCTGCGGCAACAATGTCTCTACTGGTTAGTGCTATCATCCTGCCGTCTGCATTTCTGACGGCACTCTCTCTTAGTGTTTGATCTACTCTCAGTTGTGAAGCTAGCGTAAGTGTTTCACGTGTATTGGAGTGCTTTTTGAACTTGACCTTGCTACAGAATACGCAGATCGGAGCATAAACTCTTGATTCATGTGTTGATGTTCTGGAAGACTTTTTTGGAGGACAGTCACTACTACCAGATAGATCACTACTACATTCACCTGCTTTACTTTTCAGAGTTTCCAAGTCTCTTTTCATGGTGAACATGCTTCTACATTTTCGATGATAGAATATAATTGGAACTTCTTTGTCCTGAAGCGTTTTTGAAACGTCTAGAATGGGGACATGGTTCCTGACTTTGGCGGCTTCAAGTAAGGTTAACCAGGAGGCATGGCTTTGAGGACTGACAAAATGTTCATCTCCGTCGGATACTGCCTGGTGTATGATGCACAGTTTCTTGGCGGGTGCCTGTGGCGTTTCCATGTTAACGGACATTCCAGGCCTCCTACGTTGAAGTTCCACAGCTACCACGACACCGGATTCTGGTCCCGGATTCTTCTCTACATCACCAGCCTTCAACAATAGCTTCGAGAGGTAGTCGGCTGCTACTCTACCTCTCCACTCCAAAAACCCGACTTTCTCTGAACGCACGACCTGCGGGCCGGCTGGTCTTCCGGCAGTGGTGGTCTCCTCGAGGGTCTCCAACGTCGCCAGTCGATCGTCCGGTCCGTCTCTCGCCGATGAAATACGACACCTGAAAAAGAAAAAAAAAATTAATTATATGTATGTATATTTATATAATTATATAATATACAGTTTGGAAAAGGGGGATAACTCCCATAAAGCTGCCACTGCCACAATGCTATCACATGTTTTCTAACTCTAGGCATTTATACCTTCCCAAAAAACACTATTAGCATTCTCGCCCTAATTTGATACCGACCAACCCCCCAGGCTGATCGCCTATAAATACACTGAATGTATTTAAATACTAAATACTAAATACATGGGAGAAATGTATTTAAATACTAAATACTAAATACATTTTACGAATGTATTTGAATACTAAATACTAAATACATCAATTGTATTTAAATACATTTGTAAATACATTTTAAATACACACAAATTTTAATATGTCCGAAAAAAATGAATTTCTTTAGGATTTCCTTAGATTTTGCGTTTCCTTAGAAATTTCCTTCTCAGGCCTAAATATCCTTGAAATCAGGACATTTCCTTGCCAGTGGAAACACTAGTTCACTGTAACATCAGGATTGCCAGATAGTTGGGTGGGTTTATGGCCAAATACAATTAATTTACCTGAGTATAATTTTATATGTTGTGTATACCGTAAAAACACTATAGTCGCCACTGCACTAATGTCGCCAGGCGCCATATAAGGAATATGAGAGAGAGAGAGAGATAGACAGACAGACGGAGAGAGAGAGATACAATCCTTCAGAGTCCTTCACGGGCCTCTTTGCTCCTTCACGCATCCTACAGGAGTCATGGGAGGGCATTAGAAGTCCCACAGGATTGCTATAGTATTCCTAGGTTTTTATAAGTACTTTGACAATCTCATTGGTGGCTCAAATAGGGATTAATAATACTAATACTAATACTGAAAATACTAATACTGATCGTTGTATTGAAGTAATGATTAATCTAGCAATGCCTATCATATTTTTATGTCTTGTAGTAAGTTTTGTCTAATTTGTGATTTTTAAGGAATATCTGGAACTTCAGACTGGAAGTATCATGTCATTGTGAATTGGCTGAAATAGGGACTTCTAATCATTGTAACTGAAAACTGATTCCAGATTCGTGTTCAGCATGCCCGATAACTGCTAGGAACTAATTTTCAAGCAAATCTATTTTTCAAAAAAAATTGCAAATTTTGCAAGCAAGGGGTATGCCTTGATTTTTTTTTAAATCACGTTGTTTTTCAATAACTAAAAAACTATGGCAGATACGTGCAAGAAGTATATATGTAAATATGAAGCAGATCAAGGGCTATCATTTGGCGTAAAGCAAAAAAATATTGATTGGTAAATAACCGAGAAAATAGCATATTCGTACATTTATACAAAATATCAATTTTCTCGACAACCATTAGGTGTTTTGAACAACCGATTACTGCCTCATGTAGAACACCTCAAGACGAACCTTTGTTACTTCCATAAGATTTTTTACAACTCATAGTTTTGCGGCAAAATAACAAAAACATTGATAGTCGACAATTTTGGAATATTTTTGAGCAGCCAGAAATCCGAAAATATTTTTTTCGCTAGATAAGTGGAAATGCCGGGGATACAATTGTAGATCCATCCATTTACAATAACTTTTGATGGCAAGTGTGGCTGTGTGGGAAATAAGTTGTGAGCTTAACACGTTATAGTAAATATATAAGTTTATACTGTACAGGAACTACCTCGTGTAGGTCTCACGGCCTCTTGTAGCTTCCTTATTTTCTTATGTTCTTATGTTCTTACATTTACTGATAAAAAAGTATTTAAATTTTTATATTAAATGTATTTAAATACAATGTATTTAAATACTCATAAAAGTATTTAAATACATGACAACCAAGGTATTTATAAATACATTTCTAAATACACAAATGTATTTAAATACGTATTTAGATACAATTGTATTTAAATACTGCCCAGCTCTGTCTGTACATTTGCAGAGATAGAGAAAGATAGACATGAAACTGACCTGTCTTGTCACCTGAAACCTTCAGTCGTCATCATCAATGAAGGTGGTGACTACTTTTGAGGGGTACCAGACGGAGGGGTCGACAAGGGAAGAAGGGGTGAATAGGAGGGAGATAAAGGGAGACAAGGGAGGAAGAGTTTCATAATATTGAGCTTGGACTCCAAATTTAAGCTTTCCCTGGGTCTCTTAGCCATGAAATTGGAGGCACTAAAGCTTGCAGGCCTCTTAGAAGACATCACACCTCTCTCGCGTGATCGTAAAAGTGAGTGAGAACCATCATAAAAAAAAGCGAAGGGTACCAAAGAAGATCAATCGTATAAGTGAAAGATTATAAAGCGAGGCATCGTATAGCGAGGGAATACTGTATAAGATGCTGACTGAAGAATCACTTTGGCATAATAATCGTTGAGGGAGAAGAATATGCTTATTAGCTGATACGGTCTACCCTAAGCAGTAATTCTTTCTACTATGTACGTATTCTGTATAAAGTACATTTTTTTTTTTCAAGTACAGTAAAACCTCTCACATTCGGACTAATTGGGCCAAGGAGTGGTCCGAGTAATGCAAGGATCCGAATAATGGGGGGATATGTAAAAGAAAGAAAAAAAAAAAAAGAAAAAAAAAATCTAGGTGAATATTAATTATATAACTAGCTAGGAAATTTCGACCCCTAAAAAAAAAAAAAAAAAAAAAAAAAAAAAAAAAGGAAGGTCCAAATAATGTCAAAGTCCGAATAATGAGGGTCCGAATACGAGAGGTTTTACTGTATGATAATAGATAAAGGTAAAGATGGGGGCATACGCTAAGCTGTGCGTGGCCTCGGTGCTCATCTCCGTGGCATTAGCCTTTGAGCCTGTGGTGGGCGACAACCCGCTACCCTTGGACACAGGGCTGGTGTGACATCAGGGTTACCACAGTTACCTTCCCTAAGTTTCCCCAGGAACCCATTTATCAACCAACCTCTTCTTTCTCATCCTTAACCCCTTGAGGCCCAGAACGTAATTTCCATTGTAATATGACTACCATTAGACGATTTTTTTAGTGAATATAAGTAATATTTTATAGATATGACCTGTTTAGTATCCTTGTCCACTAGCTAATTTGGTATATTCAGTCACTTTTCGTAATTTTATGGCTAACAACAGACTATTTGATGTAATTTTATGGCTAACAACAGACTATTTGATGTAATTTTATGGCTAACAACAGACTATTTGATGTAATTTTATGGCTAACAACAGACTATTTGATGTAATTTTATGGCTAACAACAGACTATTTTATGTAATTTTATGGCTAACAACAGACTATTTTATGTAATTTTATGGCTAACAACAGACTATTTGATGTAATTTTATGGCTAACAACAGACTATTTGATGTAATTTTATGGCTAACAACAGACTATTTGATGTAATTTTATGGCTAACAACAGACTATTTGATGTAATTTTATGGCTAACAACAGACTATTGATGTAATTTTATGGCTAACAACAGACTATTTGATGTAATTTTATGGCTAACAACAGACTATTTGATGTAATTTTATGGCTAACAACAGACTATTTGATGTAATTTTATGGCTAACAACAGACTATTTGATGTAACAAAGGAAAGATCTGGGTGTGAAGGGGTTAACTTCCCTCCTATGTAATTTTCCATCCTCACATCTGTCAGTCATCTTTCAATCTTCATCCGCTCCCCTTTTATTTTTTGTCCCTTGCTTCACCCAACTTACATTCAATATTTTTCTTGATCTAACATTTGTTATTCCCTCTGTTATAATTCCTTCTTGTGTTTTCTTGCAAGCATCTCTATTCTTTCACTACATCCTTTGCCTCTTCCATCAACCATGCACTCTTCTTCACTACAGTCACTACTTTCACCCCCACCACACCTTCTGTTTCATGCAACAACTATGCACTCTTCTTCACTACAGTCACTACTTTCACCCCCACCACACCCTCTGTTTCATGCAACAATAATGCACTCTTCTTCACTACAGTCACTACTTTCACCCCCACCACACCCTCTGTTTCATGCAACAACTATGCACTCTTCTCCACTACAGTCACTACTTTCACCCCCACCACACCCTCTGTTTCATGCAACAATAATGCACTCTTCTTCACTACAGTCACTACTTTCATCCCCACCACACCCTCTGTTTCATGCAACAATAATGCACTCTTCTTCACTACCGTCACTACTTTCACCCCCACCACACCCTCTGGTTCATGCAACAATACCATTTGGAAGGTCTTAAAGCTTACCTCAGCATTTGCATCTCCAGAAGAAATAAAGTGATGGTATTTGAGAAAAGAAAGAACAGTAGCTTCTCTTCTCTTCTGACATAAGCTACATTATTTAATTGGTTCTTGGGGTTTGTACTTAATTTGATATGTATGAAAGTCCAGCATTACTCTTGTTGGGACTATAATGTACACAGCATTATAAAAAAAATATATGTACAGTACAGCTATAACTAAATATTACTCAACAGTACATTTTGCTAGCCTTAAATTTACAATGTTTTATACTATGACTATCACCGCTAACTCTTCTGAGACAAGTTAGGGTGATTAGATATCTATGAAAACTACAATTTGTATTTACAGACACGTTTATATGTAACAAAGTATGCAACTTGAATGTATGTAAGTAGAGGAGAGTGCCTGTAATTGAGTTTGCAGATTAGTATAGAATAAGAATTGAGAGCTAGAAGCAATGTAATGATATTGAATGACCAATAATTGACGGGGTAAATGAATAAAAGTATCTTGACTTGATTGTTAACAAGTATGGGAATTTGGAAGGGGAGATAAGAGAGAGAAGCTTACAAGGAAGGAAAGTAGTTGTATCATTAGGTCGCATGATGAGAGGAAGGACAATGAGTAAGGAAGGGAAGAAGGCAATCAGGTATAGCATAATAGTTAGGACAATGGAAGCTTATAAGGAAGGAAAGTAGTTGTATCATTAGGTCGCATGATAATAGGAAGGACAATGAGTAAGGAAGGGAAGAAGGCACTCAGGTATAGCATAATAGTTAGGACAGTGGCAGATGCAAGTGAGACCTGGACGTGGAATGACTGTTAGAGGTGTGAGATTCTACCTATGAGTTACCTGAGGGGTGGATGGTGTGTGGACAGTATAGATGGTAAGAGTAATGAGAATATGTATTGAAGATTAGACAGATGAGAATATGTATAGAAGATTAGAGTACACACAACCCTCGTTTTCCCGGACTAATAGGGGGGAGCACTGGTTCGGGAACCGCAAACGTCCGGGAATCGCAACAGTCCGAGGCCATTACCCACCCCTGGACGTTTATCCTACTCTAGTATTTACTGTCCGGCAACCGCCAATGTCAACTACCCCGCCGCGGAATTTTACGTCACTTTGTTGTTGTTTTTAGGGCTGCGAGGATCCCTTGGGGAACACTATGAGCCCTGGTGATGTCCTATGATGCTATCACAGGCACTATAGTTGACCTGTCTTCCTCAGGAAGGCACAGATAAGGTGGATGACAGCGTGTTGCCCGGGGGGGGGGGGGGGGGGACGCCAGCCGCCGCCAGCAGGGTGGGCAGGTCACAGATGGCGACGTTCAGGGTGAGGAGTTGAGAGTGTAGCACTACACGGTAGGAGTGGAAGCGCGGACACTGCAGCAGAAAGTGTTCAATAGTCTCAGAGACGTTCCTGCACCAGGGGCAGTGGAGGTCAGGATACTGACGGAGGCGGTGCAGGTGAACCGTGAGTGTCGTGTGCCCAAATGTAAACAATACGACCGCTGAGCAAGCTGCCACCTGGCGGGAGGCGCGGACACTGACCAGGGGTGACAGGAGACGCTTGGACCGCCGGACAAATTTGTCGATTTACGGACTGGAACAGGCATTTATCCGGGACTCTGACATACCCCCGGACCTCGGATATTGACCGGCAAATCCGATATCCGGGAAATGGAGTTCTTGGAAAACGAGGGTTGTGTGCACAACCCTTGTTTTCCCGGACTATTAGGGGGCAGCACTGGTCCGGGAACCGCAAACGTCCCGGAATCGCAACAGTCCGAGGCCATTATCCACCCCCGGACGTTTATCCTACTCTAGTATTTACTGTCCGGCAACCGCCAATATCAACTACCCCGCGGCGGACTTTTATGTCACTTTTTTGTTGTTTTTAGGGCTACGAGGATCCCTTGGGGAACACTATGAGCCCTGGTGATGTCCTATGATGCTATCACAGGCGCTGTAGTTGACCTGTCTTCATCAGGAAGGCACAGGTGAGGCGGATGACAGCGTGTTGCCGGGAGGGGTGGACGCCAGCCGCCACCAGCAGGGTAGGCAGGTCACAGGTGGCGACGCTCAGGGTGAGGAGTCGAGAGTGTAGCACTACACGGTGGGAGTGGAGGTGCGGACACTGCAGCAGAAAGTGTTCAATAGTATCAGAGACGTCAGGGGACTGTAGAGGCGGTGCAGGTGAAACGTGAGTGTCGTGTGCCCAAATGTAAACAATACGACCGCTGACTATGCTGCCACCTGGCGGGAGGCGCGGACACTGACCAGGGGTGACAGGAGACGCTCGGACTGCCAGACAACTTTGTCGATTTACGGACTGGACCAGGCATTTGTCCGGGACTCTGACATATCCCCGGACCTCGGATTTTGACCGGCAAATCCGATATCCGGGAAATGGAGGTCCGGGAAAACGATGGTTGTGTGTACCTGTTGACTGAGACCAATTTTCGCGAAAATAACTCTCTCCTATTTCATTTAAGAACTTTTTCATAGCAATGCCCGTTGTGCTCGCCCAGAATGTAGCACATGTAACCACCGGTGGGATCTTTGAATGCCTTAATCCTTATGGCAGCAATCGCGGAATCAATTATTTATGATTTTGCCTTTTTAATGCGAAACTTTTAGTCCTAGAGGAAACATTAATTGGTAAGCAAATGTTAAGCTTGATTAAGATTTCTACCTGATGCGTATCGGTATCTCATAAAACTTTATATATTAAGAAAAAAAAGTTATAAGAAATTATCATGAAACTTAAATGTCATTTATTTAATTAATTACAACCTTATTTCCTTTTGCTGTAGCTCAAATGAAAGACCATGATATAATTTATATTTATTAACCAATACATATTTTAAATCACTATCATTGTCTATGAGGACTATGAAGAGACTATGAGAAACTTTAACATTTATTAAGGAAAACGTGAATTAAATAGAAATCTCTTAGGGGGTACCTTCAGTGGCACCGCCAGGAAATTTGGACTGGGGTGGCCATGGCATACTCATTTCAATAAATGGTTAAATTTTCATTAAATCTCTGTCTCAGATCTGGGTTGGCCATAGGCATACAGGAACTCCCACGTGTAGGTCTCACGATCGCATGTAGCTTCCTTATTTTCTTGTTTTCTTATGTTCTTATAGGGGTGACTAGTGAGATTCCCCCAGGCAACCCTTGATCTGCCATTCCATAACACAGCTTAGTACGAAAATAGTTCAACATTAGTATGAAAATATATATCGAAATTTTGTACCGTAACGAACTTGAAGACATTCCAAACCGTATAATTGAACTGTATTTCTTACCCACCATTTACCGAACCGTACCTTAATTTCTAACCGGTGTCGTGTGAGCAAAAGTCTGTTTACGAGGGAAAGTCCGTTTACTAACAAAGACGTGTTGATCAACAAAGCCGGTGTTGTGCGAAATATTGTCAGAGCGCGAAATCCTGTACACCCCTCCATATTTCACTGGTTTGACAGCTTAACTGTTGCCCTGATACATGTTAAAGGCAACATTGAGGCACTAGCTTTCCATGAGAACACTTATAAGTAATAATAGTTAATAGATGCACTGGTATTCAGACAAAGGATAATAATAACACCTAAAAAGACTACTTTTTGACGTGGATATTTTAAGCTTTTGAGTAACTATTATTACTTGTAAGTGTGTAAGTCTCATGGAAAGCTTGTGCCTCTATGTTGCCTGTAACATGCACCAGGGAAGCAGTTAATCTATAAAACCAGTGAAATATGGAGGGGTCTACAGGATTTCACGCGTTGACAATATTTCGCACAACACCGAACCGGACAAAAGCAGAGCGCATTATTCGATTCATGAATGTTTTTCCTATGTAAGAATAAAAACAGTATACCCTCCCCTACTTTAGCAGACATTCAATCATAAGCGACAAGACGTACACACGGTACCGTGTGACAAGCGGTCCGGCTTTGTTGATCAACATGTCTTTGTTAGTAAACGGACTTTTGCTCACACGACACCGGTGTCGTGTGAGCAAGTGTCTGTTTATGAGGGAATGTCTGTTTACTAACAAAAGGCAAAGAAAACGGGAGTTGAGGGGAGTAATTACTAATTTTGACTTGATCAACAAGGGCATGTTTTACTGTTCAGGCGGCATATTCTCCACGCGCTCTCCCTTTTCGGCAGACCGCTAGGTTAGGTAAGGTTAGACAAACGTTAAGTTAGGTTAGGTTAAGTTAGGTTAGGTTTAGATTTACTTTAATTATAGTAACTTTGTGTGGGAATCACAATGAGGTTATTTTCAAGAAAATCCTGTCAAAATTAATAGTTATTCCCCTCAACTCCCGTTTTCTTTGCCTTTGTTAGTAAACAGACATTCCCTCATAAACAGACACTTGCCCACACGACACCGGTGTTGCTTGGGCAAGTGTCTGTTTACGAAAAGCAGTCCGTTTACTAACAAAGGCAAAGAAAACAAGCGTTGAGGGGAATACTTACTAATATTGACTTGATCAACAAAGGCATGTCCAGGCGTAATACGACAACAAACCCGTCTTTATTTATCAACATAAGGGGGGGGGGGGCACGAAGTGGAACACTCGCCGTCGTCGGCGAGAATTCCTATCGGCGACAGTTATAGGTATGGTTTTGAGCATATATGATATATGAGGCATTCAATTTCGTACAGAAATGTCCTGTGAGCAGTCGGCGAGTGTTCCACTTCGTGACCCCCCCCCTCCCCCCCCCTTTTTTTTTTTTTTTGAAAAATAAAAAGGGGTTTGTTGTCGTATTACGCCTGGACATGCCTTTGTTGATCAAGTCAATATTAAGGCGTTTTCTGCGGGGATCCTGATTGCAACCGAAAATATTTTCGGTTGCTCAAATTTCGATCCCTGTTCAACCATCCAGGGAAGATGATTGGCCCGACCCGCAAACATTTGTTGTTGTTGTTGTGACCGTTTGCAACCGAAAATTTTCCGGTTGCAACCAAAAATCCCCCGCAGAAAACGCCTTTAGTAAGTATTCCCCTCAACACCCGTTTTCTTTGCCTTTGTTAGTAAACGGACTGCTTTTTGTAAACAGACACTTGCCCACGCGACACCGGCTCGTACCTATATGCCCTGAACCGTCACTGCTAGACACAGCCTCTTTCTTTCTGCCTTTTCCTCCCCACTTTCCTTCCCCCATCTTTCATATCTTTCTCTCCTTCATTTTTCTTTCTGCCTTTTCACCCCTCCTT
Source organism: Chionoecetes opilio (assembly GCA_016584305.1). Taxonomy (NCBI): domain Eukaryota; kingdom Metazoa; phylum Arthropoda; class Malacostraca; order Decapoda; family Majidae; genus Chionoecetes; species Chionoecetes opilio. The sequence goes on along the minus strand of JACEEZ010003716.1, from coordinate 318,156 downwards.
GCCTTTCCCATCTTTAATATCTTTCTCCTTCCCTTCTCTTTCTGCCTCTTCCTCCCTAATTCTTTCCCCTTCTTCCTACTTCTTCCTCCATCCTTTATTTTTTCTCATCTCTCTCATCTCTCTCTCATCTCTTCTCATCTCTCTCTCTCTCTCTCTCTCTCTCTCTCTCTCTCTCTCTCTCTCTCTCTCTCTCTCTCTCTCTCCTCTCTCTCTTCTCTCTCTCTCTCCCCCCCCTTTTCTTTCTCCCTTTTCCATTTTCTATGCTTCTTCCTCCCCACTTTCTTTCCCCCATCTTTCATACCTTTCTCTTCTCCCCTTTTCTTTCTCCCTTTTCCCTTTTCTTTCTGCCCCTTCCTCCTTACTTTCTTTTGCCCCATCTTTCACATAAACTCTCTTCTTCCCTTCTCTTTGTACCTCTTCCTTCCCACTTGCCTTTCTTTCTCTCCTTCCCTTTTCTTCCTGCCTTTTCCTGCCCCCAGACAAATCAGCTCATCCCTCCCTGAAGGCTGCCATAAAGGATTGGACAAGTCGAGATGAGAAGTGAAATGACTGTGCTTTTTCTCCCTTAATGCGTCCGATAAGTGGTCCATTTTGGCGTGCCGGTAATGTGAAATGAACCGTAGCCGAGCCAAGGGAGGGAGGGAGGGAGGGAGGAGAGAGGAGAGGAGAGAGGAGGGAAGGGAGAGGAGGGAAGGGAGGGAAGGACAGTAGGGAGGAGAGGAGGGAAGGGAGGGAAGGAGAGTAGGGAGGAGAGGAGGGAAGGGAGGAGAGAGAAGGAGAGTTGGGGAGGAGAGGAGGGAAGGAGAGTAGGGAGGAGAGAGGAGGGAAGAGAAGAGGGAAGAGAAGAGGGAAGAGAAGAGGGAAGGAAGGAGGGAGGGAGGGAACGAAGGAAGGAAAAAGGACTACAGATAAAAAATGAGAAGAGTAAATGAGAAAGGTTAACGTCCGAAGAGAGAGGGAGAGAGAGAGGAGAGAGAGAGAGAGAGAGAGAGAGAGAGAGAGAAAAGAAGAAGAAGAACGAAAGGGAGAAAAAAAATAAAGAATAGGGAGAAAAAAAGAAATATATAAGAGAGAAAAAAAAAAGAGAAAAGAGAGAGAGAGAGAGAGAGAGAGAGAGAGGAAGAGAGAATAAAGAAATATAAAGAGAGAGAGAAAAAAGATTGAAAAAAATAACTATATAGTAAAAAACGGTAATAACTATAGAGAAAAACGAGAGAAAAAACAGAAAGAGGAAAATCAGAGAAAATATGACTAGCACTTTTACTTCATAAAGTCAAGAAATCGTCAAGAACAGTATCAAACAAAATATATAAATACAAATAGAAAACAATACAATACATTATATAATATTAAAATGAAGAACAAATAGAAATATTAGATAACATAAATAAGATTGAAGAATACATAGTTAAGTCGATAACAACAATGTAAAGTGACTAAACGATCTAATCTTAGTAACCTTACCGAGGGTAACTGATAAAAATACAACTGAATTTAGAAGATGCTGTAGTATTCCCTTCTGGTATCAAATATCAGTCAAGTGAGCAGCAAGGGGTCAGGATTTTTCACCTCGTAAAAAAAAGCAGAGTATAGGGAGGGAAACAGAGATGCAGAGAGATGCATTCCCACACTGTAAACACAAAGAATTGCCGAAATCTTGTCACTGTGACAAGCTCGGCCTTCGTCATATAGTTTGACAAGAAAACTCGTCACATGACAAGATTCTTCCTATTTTTTTCTGCACATGACAAGTTTCTAATCTTGTCACAGTGATTGGCATCTTGTCACAAACATCACAATCTTGGCATGAAATTCAACGTACTCGTAAAATATTTTTTCATGTAATTCAATAATTTACTTTTGCAAACTTGATTGAAAATATTCAGTTAATACATTTTTTAATCAAATAGTCCATCTCTCTATCCATCAATCTATCTAATATATATATCATCTAGCTGTCAATCTTAATCCATATGATCAACAGCATCACCTGTGGTGTGGTGCGGTGGTTGGTGTGGTGCAGTCCAGAGGACAGTGCACACACACACACACACACAACCCACACACACCACACACACACACACACCACACACACACACACACACACACACCCACCCACCCACCCCCCACCACCCACCCACCCACCCACCCACCCCCACCCACCAGATAAATGAAGAAATGAATGGCAAGGGGGACCTGGTAAGCTAACCATTCATCCTGACGCCACGAAACATGATTGAGCATTTCATCAGAAGCACGGATCATAAAAAACGTTCGACACCCCGCTCTTTAAACCTCTCCCATGCAGTCCCAGACCCAACCCATTAACTAAATTTACATTTAATTAAACTTTGTTATTATTCTTTTATTAATTTTTTTATTAACCCTTTCATATTACTTCCCTTAATTATTAAGTTTTATCTAGTCGAGGGTAGGGGGTTTAGGCTGGGGGGCTTCATCACCGTTTCTTCCCCTGGCCGGGGATGGGGGGGGGACGGGGAGGGAGGTGGGGGCTAGTCTTCCTGCAGAGGGTAGCAGAGGTCGATACGGGGATGGGACGGCATTGGGGGACCCTCTCACCCACGTCTTGCACTTCATTACCTTTCCTTGCAGAGGAGGGGTCGACAGACCGCCGAGTTGAGGGACGGTCCGAGCTCGGTAAGATATCCGTAAGACTGGCGGAATGAACCTCACCTTTTGTTAACGTTTCACCACACTCCACCGAGCACCAACTAAATAATCAGAAGTTATATCTATTTTTTTTTTTTTTTTTATCACGACGTCTCGTCCATCAGTTACCTTCCCTTGGCCAGAGGGAGGGAGGTCGATGGGCGGTCAGAGAGTGGGAGGGGGGATTAGGATGGGGGAGCTCTCATCCACCAGTTACCTTCCCCTGGCCAGAGGGAGGGAGGTGGGGGGAGGGGATGGGGGATGTCTATCAGTTACCTTCCCCTGGCCAGGGGGAGGGAGGTCGATAGACGGGGGAATGAGGAGGGGGTTGGGTGGATCCTCTCACCCACGTCTTGCCTATCAGTTACCTTCCCTTGGCCAGAGGGAGGGAGGTCGACAGACCGCCAGAGGGTTTGAGGGGGGACGGGGTCCGAGCTCGGTAAAGATATCCGTAAAGGACTTGTCCGGGAATCGAACCCATCACCTTTTTGTTGACGTATTGAAACACCAACACTTTACCACTGAGCTATGGAGCACCCAGCTAAAGATAACCGAGAAGTTATATTTATTTTATTGCTTTTTTTATTTTTATTTTACACCGACGTCTCGTCCATCAGTTACCTTCCCTTGGCCAGAGGGAGGGAGGTCGATGGGCGGTCAGAGGGTAGGAGGGGGGATTAGGATGGGGGAGCTCTCATCCACCAGTTACCTTCCCCTGGCCAGAGGGAGGGAGGTGGGGGGAGGGGATGGGGGATGTCTATCAGTTACCTTCCCCTGGCCAGGGGGAGGGAGGTCGATAGACGGGGGAATGAGGAGGGGGTTGGGGGGATCCTCTCACCCACGTCTTGCCTATCAGTTACCTTCCCTTGGCCAGAGGGAGGGAGGTCAACAGACCGCCAGAGGGTTTGAGGGGGGACGGGGTCCGAGCTCGGTAAAGATATCCGTAAAGGACTTGTGCGGGAATCGAACCCATCACCTTTTTGTTGACGTATTGAAGCACCAACACTTTACCACTGAGCTATGGAGCACCCAGCTAAAGATAACGGAGAAGTTATATTTATTTTTTATTATGCTATTTTTTTATTTTTTTATTTTTTTTATCTCACCGACGTCTCGTCCATCAGTTACCTTCCCTTGGCCAAAGGGAGGGAGGTCGATGGGCGGTCAGAGGGTAGGAGGGGGGATTAGGATGGGGGAGCTCTCATCCACCAGTTACCTTCCCCTGGCCAGAGGGACGGAGGTAGGTGGACGGGAGGGGGAGGGGATGGGGGATGTCTATCAGTTACCTTCCCCTGGCCAGGGGGAGGGAGGTCGATAGACGGGGGGATGGGGAGGGGGTTGGGGGGATCCTCTCACCCACGTCTTGCCTATCAGTTACCTTCCCTTGGCCAGAGGGAGGGAGGTCGACAGACCGCCAGAGGGTTTGAGGGGGGACGGGGTCCAAGCTCGGTAAAGGTATCCGTAAAGGACTTGTGCGGGAATCGAACCCATCACCTTTTTGTTGACGTATTGAAACACCAACACTTTACCACTGAGCTATGGAGCACCCAGCTAAAAGTAATCGAGAAGTTATATTTGTACACCTCACCCGAACTCCTACTGTGACTTACCTTTAGGCTCATTTTGCCAGGCAAAAACCTGGGAAAACACCTTTATTGCCCGTGTTCTCCTAAGAGCTCCGAGATGATGCACCGAGCCTGGGGCACCGCTACTCTTACAGGGGCTGCCCACCCTGAAGTATGCCTTGGGCTGTATAAGCTCCAAAGTGATAGTGAGAGTAGCGGTACAGTGTAGAGTACTTAGCTATTAACTCCACCCTGAGGACACACGGGTTCCACTTCTCCCTCAGACTGACATCAGTGATCCAAGCTCCCTGCAAGCCTCAAGGGAGAGATCCCTCCTGGTCTATCTAACTAACTCCAAGCTGGCATATCATCTGGCTAAAAGCACACGGGTTCGAATCCTGCCCGGCCAACAAACTATTATCATTATCAGCTTGTGAGTGTGTGCATGTGTGTGTGTGCATGTGTGTGTGTGCTAATTGTGTGTGTGCGGTGCTGTTGTTGTTTTTTCTCGACCTCTAGTCTTGCTTTCCTCCCTCCCTCTCCCTGCTTGCCTGCTTTCCAGGGCAGCAGGCAGGGAGAGGGAGGGAAGGAGGAAGTGGGAGGGACAGTTAGGGAGAGAGGGAGGAAGGGTGATGGAGTATGGGAGGAATATATGTGAAGGAAAAAATAAGAGAGAGAGAGAGAGAGAGAGAGTGTGTTTGTTGGATTGTGTCTTGTATACATAATGTCATGCTAACACGTGTGAGGGTTGGGTGGTGGTCGGCGGGTCGCACCTATAGGCCACCCGAGAGCCTTCGCTTTACTGGCTAATAATGGACGACACATGTACTGCTTCCATGCTACTTTGTTGGTCATTGTAATGTATAGGTGAATATAGTCACGAAGATTAGGGTGCGGCAGAAAAGTTGTATTGGAGAGCCAAGGCAGGAGACAGAGCGGCGCGGAGCCCAGCCTCTGGTGGTGGCTCTGTGTTGATAATGCGGCCAGCACTTCCTGCGGGAAACTGTGTCTTGTGGAGAGTAGCTGTGTGTGTGTGTGTGTGTGTGTCTAGTTCTATGTGTGCATCTAGTTGTATTCATCTATTGTATTTTTACAGGGCCTGAGCAACGCTCGTATGGCCCCGTCTCCATATCAACATTTTTATCATTCATCCTTAGTGCTTAGTGTAGGCCGAAGCCACCACCCCGGGAGGGGGGTCACAAACCCCCGGCTGACACCCGGTACCCATTCACTGCTGGGTGGACAGGGGCTCGGGTTTTAAGGAAACAGCCCATATGTTTCCGCTCCGCCCGGGGATCGAACCCGGGTCTTCTCGGTTGTGAACCGAGCGTGCTAACACTACGGAGTACCCTACGTGTGTGTGTGTGTGTGTGTGTATGTGTGTATGTGTGTGTGTGTGTGTGTGAGTGTGTGTGTGTGTGTATTGGTGTGTGTGCTATGTGTGTGTTGCTGTTGTCTTTTTTTTTTCTCGCCCTCTAGTCTTGCCTGCTTTCCTCCCTCTCCCTCCTTGCCTGCTTTCCAGGGCAGCAGGCAGGGGGAGGGAGGGAAGGAGGAAGTGGGAGGGACAGAGTTAGGGAGGAAGGGTGATGGAGTAAGGGAGGAAAAGATGTGAAGAGAGAGAGAGAGAGAGAGAGAGTGTTTGTTGGATTGTGCCTTGTTGAGAGTAAGTTATTGTTATTATTATTGTTGTTATTATTATTATTATTATTATTTGATATACCCCCTCCTCCCCCACACCTAGCCCACCATGACCAGCAGCGTTCAGTACACCCACGCCCTTCCCTTCCCTCTCCTCCGTCAGCCACGCCACACGCCCTCATCTGGTCCCGTGTTGACATCGTACAAGTAAACACAGAATTGCCGAAATCTTGTCACTATGACAAGCTCGGCCTTCGTCAATATAGTTTGACAAGAAAACTCGTCACACTCACAAGATCTCTTCCTCATGGTCTTCTGCACATGACAATTTCTAATCTTGTCATGAAATCTTGTCATGAAAGTCAACGTACTCGTGAATTTTTTTTTCATGTAATTCAATAATTTACTTTGTGCAAACTTGATTGAAAATTTTTCAGTTTATACACATTGAAGATGAAATGAAGAATAATGAAAATTTATCATGCATCTTAGTAACATCTTAGTACACTGTACAGTGAAATTGAGATGTCAAGTATTATATTCATATTAATATAATATATATATATATATATATATATATATATATATATATACTATAATTATATACTATATACCATATATACTATATACCATACTATAATAATATATATATAGTATATATTATATATAGTATATATATATTATATATATATATATATATATATATATATATATATATATATATATATATATATATATAGCACATTATATATAATATATATATATATATATATATATATATATTATTATTATATATAATATATATATATAATATATATATATATATATATATATATATAATTTATTTATATAATATAGAGAGAGATTTAATATATTATATATATATTATATATATATATATATATATATATATATATATATATATATATATATATATATTAATATTGAGAAAGAGAGAGAGAGAGAAGGAGAGGAAGAGAGATTTAATATATAATATTATATATATAATATATATATATTATAAAATATATTATATATATATAATTAGATATATATAAAGTCTTAATTTTCCATCAGGATGTCTCAACAATGAATGAACGTTCATGGAAAATCTGGATAGTTTCTTGTACACAAGGAAGCAACGTTGTAACACCGGCGAGCATGTAGAGACGTGAGATGGTGAAGATCTCCAAAAAAGCAACTTGTTAGTGTGACTAAGAACAACTTGTTCTGCGAACGTGATCACAAGATAATCTTGTCGCACTGACAAGATCTTAACTGTCAACCATGACAAGATTGTGTTCGTCAACAAGACAAAGTTTAACTTGTCTTCCATGACAAGATCTTCTTGTCATGAAGACAAGTCAAATCTTGTCATGTTGACGAACACAATCTTGTCATGGTTGACAAGTTAAGATCTTGTCAGTGTGACAAGATTTATCTTGTGATTTTAGACATGTTCGCAGAACAAGCCTATTCTTGTCACACTGACAAGAGTATGTCTAGAGTGCAGTGGGACTCCGAAAGAATGCTTGCGACCTAGTTGGACTCGGAAAGACCTACACTGACAGGATTGAAAAAATAGAAAGGTCAATAGAAGGTCAACCAAGGCTATGGTCGTGGTGACTATAGTCTGTTTTTTTTAATGAGGCAAAAATCCTGACCCCTTGCTGCTTACTGACTGATATTTGATGCCAGCAGAAGGGAATAACTGGGTTCTTCTAATTCAGTATGTATTTATCATAGTAACCATATATCAGTAAACGTAGACATATTTAAAGCATGGAACTCTTTACGATAGCATGGAATTTTCACCTTGTTAAAAAAAAAGACTATAGGAGGGAAACAGAGGTAGAGAGAGGAACACCCAGCAGGACTCAGGAAGACCTTGGGCTTGCTTTCCCATTCACCAATCGTCCAGTAGAGATATATTTTTTATTTTTTTATTTCATTACAAAAGACTGGCCAAGGTAAAAAATAAAAGAGGTAACAAAAAAACCCTCTTAGTTGCCAGTTCCTATAAAGAAGACAGTAAGAGAATATATAAAGGAGGGTGGGTCAATTTAGTTCGGGAGGTGTCTTGTCACTTATCTCTTGAAAATAACCCGAAGAAGATCCTGCCTGCCACAACTTGTAAACTGGAACTCTCTCCCTGTTTCTATTTTTCCACCTTCCTACGACTTAAATTTCGTCAAGAGAGAACTGGAAAGACACCTCCTTAACTAAATTAGCCCACTTCCCTTTCTATATTATCTTACTGTCTTCTTTATAAGGACTGGCAACTAAGCGGGGTTTTTGTTACCTCTGTTGTTGTTGTTGTTGTTGTTGTTGTTGTTTTTGCCAGACCTTTGAATGTAAAAAAAAAAAAAAAATGACGAAGGAGGACCTGGTCGGCATCAATGACGAGGTGGACGAAGACGGCTCTGGCATCCTTGACTTTGATGGTGATTATGACTGCCTGAAGAAGCGGGTGAAGAAGGCGAGGCAGAAGGGGCAGCAAAGGAATCATATTAACCCCTTGAGACCCAGAACGTAATTTCCATTGTAATTTGGGTAACATAGGACGATTTTTTAGTGATTATAAGCAAAATTTTATAGATATCACCTGTTTAGTATCCTTGTCCACTAACTAATTTGGTATATTCAATTATTTTTCGTTATTTTATGGCTCGACAACATACATTTTTTTTATAACAAAGGAAAGATCTGGGGGTGAAGGGGTTAATGATAATTATTTTTTTATTTACCCTAGGCCAGTCCTTTGTGATATAAGAAATAATAATAATAATAATAAGACAGGCCCCAGCAGTCTCGCCTCACTGCTGCCTAAACAAAGAACTCTACATTGATTGTTTGATGATATTTTGTTTTTGTTTACGATGGAGCCTATAGCGTCGGTAGGCTATTAACTTCCTTTTTTACTTTTTTTTTTATGATTTTTTTCTAACTGGCCAAGAGCAAAAAAAGGAGCACCAAAAAGCCCGCTAGCTCCAGTCCCTATAAAGAAGACAGTAAGAGTTTATAGAAAGGGGGGGGGGGTCAGTTTAGTTCGGGAGGTGTCTTGTCACTCCTCTCTTGAAAAAATATTGAAGTCGTAGGCAGGGCAGCAGTTAACCCCTTGAGACCCAGAGCGTGATTTCCATTGTAATTTGGCTACCATTAGATGATTTTTAGTGAATATAAGCAATATTTTATAGACATGACATGTTTAGTATCCTTATCGACTAACTAATTTGGTACATTCAGTTACTTTTCGTAATTTTATGGTTCGACAACATACATTTTTTTTATAGGAAAGGAAAGATCTGGGTGCGAAGGGGTTAAGACCGTTAAACAGTAAAACCAGTGAAACAAGAGAGATGAATGGAGAGGTCTACAGGATTTCCCACACTGACAACATTTCGCACAACACCGGGCGGCATATTCCCATTCTCTATGCGAGTATGTGGTTTCCTAGTGAAGACGCTTGGCTGTAGCTCCGAAAATAACATAGGATAATCTCGAAAATACCCTCAATGTGATTACCACACGTAGTTACTATATGAAGACCAGGGAAACTTAACCTAACCTGACCGTACACTCTCAGAAATGGGGGGTATGTTAAGGGTAGAATTGTTACATCGCACCATCACTACCCTTTTTATACCCTATGTCCAGGCTGGAGGGTAGATGCTGCTGATTATACCCTTCATCTACCCTTTATCTACCCTTTTTAGACGAGAGGGTTGAGAAAAGGTACATTTGGGGTTTGAAAAGGGTATATTTAGGATTGCAAAAGGGTATATTTGTAAGGGTAGCAGTATTTCATCACTATAAACACCCTTTTTCTACCCTTTTCCTACCCTTTTTTTCTAAGAGTGTAACCTAACGTAACCTAACCTGACGTGTTCAAAAGTTAACTCCACATACTCTTCCAGAAAACGGGAATATGCCACCGGGCGACCACCACACACCACAGCCATCCACCATCACCATCCAGCCATCACACCACCACCATCCACCACACACAAGCGGCATAGCCAGACACCATCACTTCCTTATATCATAATCTTTGGGAATTGAGATGAATGTCTTCCCTGGTGTTGACCTGTCAGTGTTAGTGCACATTGGCACATAGCACCAATAATGTCTATTTCCCCTTGCCTTTGCCATATGGCTTTGCTGGTGTCATTATAGGTAAACACACTGTACACTCTTAGAAAAAAAGGATAGAAAAAGGGTGTTTGTAGGGATAAAATACGGCTACCCTTTTTCTACCCTTTCGGTTCGACGCAAATATACCCTTTTCCAACCCTCTCGTCTAAAAAGGGTAGATGAAGGGTATAATCGGCAGCATCTACCCTCCAGCCTGGACATAGGGTTTAAAAAGGGTAGTGATGGTGCGATGTAACAATTCTACCCTTAATATACCCCCCATTTCTGAGAGTGTACATAGCCTTCCTAGCCTCCCGCGCCTGTATGACTCGTGACATGTGGCGGACGTTTTTTAGAGTAATTAACTTTATTACTACCTTTATAGCACGAATTCAAGTTTTTGGGTAGGAATTATATATACTATGCCACTCTACAAACATGGCAGAACCCATTTCTGAAGTCTTCTCATAACAGACAACTTGTCTCTGTGTGTGTGTCTCTCTCTCTCTCTCTCTCTCTCTCTCTCTCTCTCTCTCTCTCTCTCTCTCTCTCTCCTCTCTCTCTCTCTCTCTCTCTCTCTCTCTCTCTCTCTCTCTCTCTCTCTCTCTCTCTCTCTCTCTCTCTCTCACTTTCTCTCTCTCTCTCTCGTTTCTGTCCTCTCTCTCTCCTCTCGCTCGCTCGCTCGCTCTCTCTCTCCTCTCTCTCTCTCTATCTCTCTCTTCTCTCTCTCTCTCTCTCTCTCTCTCTCTCTCTCTCTCTCTCTCTCTCTCTCTCTCTCTCTCTCTCTCTGTATCATGCTTGTTGTGGGAAATGGAGAGACAAGATTCAGTGACAATGATGATGATGATGATGATAGTAATAATAATATGTATAACAATAATAACGATAACGCATTCTACGTCAGGACTATTGCCAACAACTTTCAACTATTAGTATTAAAAAGTACTCTCTATATGTGGAGAGAATTAGGGGAGAACAGATACTAAAAAGAGAATAATATAAGTTAAAATATATGAAGAGAATAATAAGTTGATATAAAAGAGAATAAGAGGAGAAAATGTGTTGCAGTTTGAAA
>JACEEZ010003716.1:297074-304574 GCA_016584305.1 Chionoecetes opilio | reverse complement strand
GAGAGAGAGAGAGAGAGAGAGACATACACATAGAGAGACACAGACACACAGAGAGAGAGAGAGAGAGAGGGGAGAGAGAGAGAGAGAGAGGAACATACACATAGAGAGAGACAGACACACAGAGAGAGAGAGAGAGAGAGAGAGACACACACGCACACACACACACACAGAGAGAGAGAGAGAGAGAGAGAGAGAGAGAGCCCCACGCAACGGAAACCATCAGTCAAACGGGAGAGCAAAAAAAAATCTTTCCCGTAGCAGTGTGGCGCCTAATCAATCATGCACCAGTCATGCCCGCCTGCCTCCCATAATGCCGGGCCCGCGTTCAGGTTGTTGTGGTGGTTGTTGTTGGAGGTGGTGGTGGTGGTTGAAGTGGTGGTTGTTGTTGTTTTGTGGTGGTGGTGGTGGTGGTTGTTGTTTGTTGTTGTGATGCGGTGTTGTGGTTGTTTTTGTTGGTGGTAGTTGTGGTGGTTGTTTTGTGGTGGTTGTTGTTTTGGTTGTGGTTGTTGTGGTGGTGGTGGTGGTGGTGGTGGTTGTTAGTGGTGGTGGTTGTTGTTGTTGGTGGTGGTGGTGGTGGTGGTTTTGTGTTGGTGGTGGTTGTTGTGATGCGGTGTTGTGGTTGTTTTGTTGGTGGTGGTTGTTTTGTGGTGGTTGTTGTTTTGGTTGTTTTTGTTGGTGGTGGTTGTTTTGGTTGTGGTTGTTGGTGGTGGTTGTTGTTGTTGGTGGTGGTTGTTGTTGGGGGTGGTGGTGGTGGTTGTTGTTGTTGGTGGTGGTGGTGGTTGGTGATGGTGGTGGTGGTTGTTGTTGTTGTTGGTGGTGGTTGTTGTTGGGGGTGGTGGTGGTGGTTGTTGTTTTTGGGTGGTGGTGGTGGTTGGTGATGGTGGTGGTGGTTGTTGTTGTTGGTGGTGGTTGGTGATGGTGGTGGTGGTGGTTGTTGTTGGTGAAGGTGGTGGTGGTGGTTGTTGTTGGTGGTGGTGGTGGTGGTGGTTGTTGGTGGTGAAGGTGGTGGTGGTGGTTGGGGGGGGGTCATTATTGTTATTATTATCATCCTTATTTTTATCCACATCATTATTGGTTGGTATGGGTTATGAGTTGTTTGAGGTTGTTGTTGTTTTTGGTGGTGGTGGTGGGTATCATTATTATTATTATTATCATCGTTGTTTTTATCCTCATTGTCATTGTCATTATAATATCATCGTTTTCTATTCATTGTTGTTAGTTGGAGTTGTGATTTCTTGTTTCTGGTTGTGGTTAAAAAAAAAAATCTGGTTGTGAGATTTTTGTCGTTGAAATTAGAGTTGTCGAATTATTGGTGAAATTAGTTAACAAAGCAGATGTTATAAATTCTTCAATATGTTTTTATATTTTTTTAAATTATAATTTTATGTTTTATTATTTATATTTATTTTTATATATTTTCCTTAATACCACTAACGTGACATTATATTGCCAAGATTATTTCCCTACCTGTATATTTCGCATTCCTACTCCTGCGTGGACCATTTCTACCGGAGTGACTTGTACTTGTAAACCTTGACTTGTACGTATGTTTATTCATGCGACACACAACCCGTCCTGTCCCTCTTGACTAACGAATACCTTCCCGCCGCTGACTGTGCCTCTCCGCCTCAAGAACCTCTGTAAACAATAACCACGTTGCCTTATTGACTCCTATTTCCTATTATTGTCCTATTTCCTATTATTGTCCTATTTCCTATTATTGACTCCTATTTCCTATTATTGTCCTATTTCCTATTGTCCTATTTCCTATTTTTGTCCTATTTCCTATTATTGTCCTATTTCCTATTATTGTCCTATTTTCTATTGTCCTATTTCCTATTATTGTCCTATTTCCTATTATTGTCCTATTTCCTATTATTGTCCTATTTCCTATTGTCCTATTTCCTATTATTATCCTATTTCCTATTATTGTCCTATTTCCTATTATTGTCCTATTTCCTATTATTGTCCTATTTCCTATTGTCCTATTTCCTATTATTATCCTATTTCCTATTGTCCTATTTCCTATTATTGTCCTATTTCCTATTATTGACTCCTATTTCCTATTATTGTCCTATTTCCTATTATTGACTCCTATTTCCTATTATTGTCCTATTTCCTATTATTGTCCTATTTCCTATTGTCCTATTTCCTATTATTGACTCCTATTTCCTATTATTGTCCTATTTCCTATTATTATCCTATTTCCTATTGTCCTATTTCCTATTATTGACTCCTATTTCCTATTATTGTCCTATTTCCTATTATTGTCCTATTTCCTATTGTCCTATTTCCTATTATTGTCCTATTTCCTATTATTGACTCCTATTTCCTATTATTGTCCTATTTCCTATTATTGACTCCTATTTCCTATTATTGTCCTATTTCCTATTATTGACTCCTATTTCCTATTATTGTCCTATTTCCTATTATAGTCCTATTTCCTATTATTGACTCCTATTTCCTATTATTGACTCCTATTTCCTATTATTGTCCTATTTCCTATTATTGAATCTCCTATTATTATTATTTGACTTAATTTCCTATTTTTTTCTCTTATTATTATTCTTTCTCTAACAACCAACGTTTAATTGGTTCCTATTTACTTGTCTACTTTCACAGTCTTTATTAGTCTGATTATCCTATTTTCTGTTATTTCCTATTATTATTTGACTCCTATTTCCCATTATTTTCTATTATTAATTGACTCCTATTTCCCATTATTTTTTATTATTAATTGACTCCTATTTCCCATTATTTCCTCCCCTATTATTAATTGACTCCTATTTTCTATATTGTTTCACACTCTTATTAATATTTATTTGTCCCTCGTGGGTTGGGATCGAGTGGTGAGGCGTCGAGACTAAGGCACACGCATATAAGACAACATACATACATAGGACCACATACACACATAAGCTAACACATACACACATAAGGCAACATAACACACATATGATAACACAAACCCACATACAGACATAACATAACACACATGATAACACAAACCCACATACACGCATAACATAACACATAAGACCACATACACACATAACATAACACATATACTCATAAGGCAACATAACACACATGATAACACAAACCCACATACACACATAACATAACACACATGATAACACAAACCCACATACACACAACATAACACACATAAGACCACATACACACATAACATAACACACATGATAACACAAACCCACATACACGCATAACATAACACATAAGACCACATACACACATAAGCTAACACATACACTCATAAGGCAACATAACACACATATGATAACACAAACCCACATACACACATAACATAACACACATGATAACACAAACCCACATACACACATAACATAACACACATAAGGCCACATACACACATAAGCTAACACATACACACATAAGGCAACATAACATATGATAACACAAACCCACATAAGGCAACATAACACACATGATAACACAAACCCACATACACACATAAGCTAACACATACACACATAAGGCAACATAACACACATGATAACACAAACCCACATAAGGCAACATAACACACATGATAACACAAACCCACATACACACATAAGCTAACACATACACACATAAGGCAACATAACACACATATGATAACACAAACCCACATACACACATAACATAACACACATAAGACCACATACACACATAAGCTAACACATACACACATAAGGCAACATAACACACATGATAACACAAACCCACATACACACATAACATAACACACATAAGACCACATACACACATAAGCTAACACATACACACATAAGGCAACATAACACACATGATAACACAAACCCACATACACACATAACATAACCCACATAAGGCCATCGGAGGGACGCAGCACTCAGCATATCCCTCGTGTAAACAGAGTGCCAAGCTGCAAATGCCTTTACTCTAGTGCTGGTATAGTTTAGTTGTCCCTCTCTTCCTCTTCCTCCTCCTCCTCCTCCTCCTCCTCCTCCTCCTCCTCCTCCTCCTCCTCCTCCTCCTCCTCCTCCTCCTCCTCCTCCTCCTCCTCCTCCTTTTTTCCTCTCATTCTTCACTACGAAACTTCCATGTTCCTATCTTCTTTAGGGGCGTGGTATCCCTTTCCAACTGATCCTACATGTAGTTTGATAGTTCAGCAGATACCCTCGTTATAGACCAATAGGTCTCCTGGTATCTGTTCTTCCTATACATTCCTATGAATTCCTCCTCCTCCTCCTCCTCCTTTTTCTCCTCCTCCTGTGCTACTGTTCTGTTCTGTTCACTGTTCTGTTACTGGTATCTGTTCTTCCTATGTATTCCTCCTCCTGTACTACTGTTCTGTTCTGTTCACTGTTCTGTTACTGGTATCTGTTCTTCCTATGTATCCCTCCTCCTCCTGTGCTACTGTTCTGTTCTGTCACTGTTCTGTACTGGATCTGTTCTTCCTATGTATCCCTCCTCCTGTCTACTGTTCTGTTCTGTTCACTGTTCTTTACTGGTATCTGTTCTCCTATGTATCCTCCTCCTCCTGTGCTACTGTTCTGTTCTGTTCACTGTTCTTTTACTGGTATCTGTTCTTCCTATGTATTCCTCCTCCTTACTACTGTTCTGTTCGTTCACTGTTCTGTTACTGTATCTGTCTTCCTATGTATTCCTCTCCTGTGCTACTGTTCTGTTCTGTTCACTGTTTCTGTTACTGGTATCTGTTCTTCTATGTATTCCCTCTTTGCTACTGTTCTGTTCTGTTCACTGTTCTGTTACTGGTATCTGTTCTTCCTATGTATTCCTCCTCCTGTGCTACTGTTCTGTTCTGTTCACTGTTCTGTTACTGGTATCTGTTCTTCCTATGTATCCCTCCTTCTGTGCTACTGTTCTGTTCTGTTCACTGTTCTGTTACTGGTATCTGTTCTTCCTATGTATTCCTCCTCCTGTGCTACTGTTCTGTTACTGGTATCTGTTCTTCCTATGTATCCCTCCTCCTCCTGTGCTACTGTTCTGTTCTGTTCACTGTTCTGCTGTTGGTATCTATTCTCTGTCTATTCCTATGTATTCCTCTTCCTCCTCTCGTGACCAGGCTAAGATAAGGCAGCTGATGTTCTCCTACTGTCAGATATCATTATTAGAGACATCATAATACGTTTAGTTACCTCACTTATGATCTATTTACGACGAAAGGGTCTTGCCTTGACTACAGTGTTGGTATAGTTTAGTTGTCCCTCTATGCTTCTTCCTCTTCCTCCTCTCGTGGCCAGGCTAAAGGGAGGCAGCTGGTGTTTTCTATGTCAGATATTATTGTAAGACTTCATCTATTGACTTTACTTCTCTATGTATGGCGTAATGGTCTTGTCACACTTCCAGCCTTCTGTCATTCTCTCTGTCAGCATCTCTTCGGGCCTGTCACTGCCATCCTACTCTTCTGTCCACCCTTCCTCCTCTCCTCTCCACCCTTCCTCCTCTCCTCTCCTCCCTTCCTCCTCTCTTCTCCACCCTTCCTCCTTTCTTCTCCACCCTTCCTCCTCTCCTCTCCCTTCCCCCTCTCCTCTCCTCCCTTCCTCCTCTCCTCTCCACCCTTCCTCCTCTCCTCTCCACCCTTCCTCCTCTCCTCTCCACCCTTCCTCCTCTCCTCTCCACCCTTCCTCCTCTCCTCTCCACCCTTCCTCCCCTCCTCTCCACCCTTCCTCCTCTCCTCTCCACCCTTCTTCCCCTCCTCTCCACCCTTCCTCCTCTCCTCTCCACCCTTCCTCCTCTCCTCTCCTCCCTTCCTCCTCTCCTCTCCACCCTTCCTCCTCTCCTCTCCACCCTTCCTCCTCTCCTCTCCACACTTCCACCAGGCCAAGATGTGTGTCTCCGGAATATTGCGATGCGCAGAGTGGTCACGACGGCGATGCTCTGGGTGCTGTCTGACTTTAATTACTCGTGTGTTTAAAAGAACATAAGAACAAGAAAATAAGGAAGCTACAAGAAGCCGTGAGACCTACACGAGGTAGTTCCTGTAAATGTTAAATGTAAAAAAAAAAAAATTGTTCCATGTGTGTGCTGAGTGAAGCTGAAAATGTCCAAGGAGTAAAATGTCCAGGGGGAAAATGTCCATGGGGGAAAATGTCCAAGGGGGAAAATGTCCATGGGGGAAAATGTCCAAGGGGGAAAATGTCCATGGGGGAAAATGTCCAAGGGGGAAAATGTCCATGGGGGAAAATGTCCAGAGGGTAACATATCCATGGGGAAAATGTCCAAGGGGGAAAATGTCCAGAGGGTAACATATCCATGGGGGAAAATGTCCAAGGGGGAAAATGTCCAGAGGGTAACATATCCATGGGGGAAAATGTCCAAGGGGGAAAATGTCCATGGGGAAATGTCCAGAGGGTAAAATATCCAGGGGGAAAATGTCCAAGGGGGAAAATGTCCAGAGGGTAACATATCCATGGGGGAAAATGTCCAAGGGGGAAAATGTCCAGAGGGTAACATATCCATGGGGGAAAATGTCCAAGGGGAAATGTCCAGGGGGAAAATGTCCAAGGTAACATTCCATGGGGGAAAATGTCCAGGGGGAAAATGTCCAAGGGTAACATTCAGGGGAAAATGTCCAAGGGTAACATGTCCAGGGGGAAATGTCCAACGGTAACATGTCCAGGGGGGAAATGTCCAACGGTAACATGTCCAGGGGGGAAAATGTCCAAGGGGTGAAAATGTCCAAGGAGTAAAATGTCCAAGGGGTGAAATGTCCAGGGGGGAAATGTCCAGGAATGTCCAAGGGTAACATGTCCAGGGGGGGAATGTCCAAGGGGTAACATACATGTCCAGGGGGGGAAATGTCCAAGGGTAACATGTCCAGGGGGGAAATGTCCAAGGGTAACATGTCCAGGGGGAAAATGTCCAAGGGTAACATGTCCAGGGGGGGAATGTCCAAGGGGTAACATGTCCAGGGGGGGAATGTCCAAGGGGTAACATGTCCAGGGGGGGAAATGTCCAAGGGGTAACATGTCCAGGGGGAAAATGTCCAAGGGTAACATGTCCAGGGGGGAATGTCCAAGGGTAACATGTCCAGGGGGAATGTCCAAGGGGTAAACATGTCCAGGGGTAAATGTCCAGGGGTAACATGTCCAGGGGGGAAAATGTCCAAGGGGTAACATGTCCAGGGGTAAAATGTCCAGAGGGTAAAATGTCCAGGGGTAAAATGTCCAAGGGGTAAAATGTCCAGGGGTAAAATGTCCACGGGGAATGTCAGGTAAAATGTCCAGGGGTAAAATTTCCACGGGGGAAAATGTCCAGGGGTAAAATGTCCATAGGGTAAAATGTCCACGGGGTAAAATGTCCAGGGGTAAAATGTCTCAGGGGTAAAATGTCTAAGGGGTAAAATGTCCAGAGGGTAAAATGTCCATGGGGTAAAATGTCCACGAGGGAAAATGTCCACGGGGTAAAATGTCCAAGGGGTAAAATGTCCAGGGGGTAAAATGTCCAGGGGTTAAAATGTCCAGAGGG
>JACEEZ010003716.1:224574-292074 GCA_016584305.1 Chionoecetes opilio | reverse complement strand
TTTTTTAATATTTTTTGCTGTTATTCAGGCGGTGGTTTACTGCACTTTCTCCTCCCACGTACGCAAGACTTTTCCTCACATGCATATATATATTTTACTACATCACAAAGGACTGGCCAAGGTTAAAAACAAGACGCAATAGAAATAACGCTTAGTTGTCAGTCCCTATAAAGAAGACGGTAAGAGAATAAAAAAAGGGGAGTGGGCCAATTTAGTTCGGGAGGTGTCTTGTCACTCCTTAAATTATATGGTCGTATTTTATGAATGCATATATACGTATGTTCACTAATTTATGTTTATATATGAGGCGGTTAGTTCAGAAAGTCGATAAGCGCCACTGCGGCCAGAATTGAGTTAGGCATACCACTGTATTCCCCAACCATCCCTCTAATAGCACAAAGAGACACTATAATGTGGAAATGTTTAGGTGGTCGAAATTCCCATTACTTACAAGTAATTTTAGCTGTGTTGCTGGGTGAGGAAAGGGTGGCGCGTTCTGTAAGCAGGAAGTAGATGATCGCCACACTCTTAGAAAAGAAGGGCACGAAAAGGGTAGAAAAAGGGTGTTTGTAGTGATGAAATACTGCTACCCTTTTGCAACCCTAAATATACCCTTTTCCAACCCCAAATATACCCTTTCTCAACCCTCGTCTAAAAAGGGTAGATGAAGGGTATAATCAGCAGCATCTACCCTCCAGCCTGGACATAGGATATAAAAAGGGTAGTGATGGTGCGATGTAACAATTCTACCCTTAATATACCCCCCATTTCTGAGAGTGGACATAGCCTTCGTAGCCTCCCGCGCCTGTATGACTCGTGACATGGCGGACGTTTTTTAGAGCAATTAACTTTATTACTACTATTACTGTACATGTTATTTGGTGGTAGTGATGATGGTGGCTTGGGGATAAGTCTTTTAAGAGTTTTTTTCTTCTTCTTTCCTGATGTGCCCTGTGTCATTCTCTCTCTCTCTCTCTCTCTCTCTCTCTCTCTCTCTCTCTCTCTCTCTCTCTCTCTCTCTCTCTCTCTCTCTCTCTCTCTCTCTGCACTCTACGTATCTTTGAATTTATATTGTTTTATGCATGGGTTTATGGAACTGTCGCCGATGGGAATTCTCGCCGAAACACCAACCTAGAACTCTCGCCGACGTGGAAATGTTAACCTAACCTGGACATTGGCACCTAACTTAACCTAACTGATCAAGCTAATGATAGTATTGCATCCCTGAATGAAGAAACACGGGTAACACTTGATTAAATGTATATATGGGGTCCCGTAATATCAAGAATTGGAACACTCGACGATGGCGGCGTCCTAATTCTAATTCCTATCTAATTCCTAAGTCTAGGCTAATTCCTATCGGCGACAGTTCCAGGTGCCGTTTTATGTAACAGGAAATTATGAAATGAAAGAAAAAAGAAGAAGAAGAAAATGATAAAGTATATTCCCCAATTCCCATATTCCCATATTCCACATATTCCCCAAAGTCATTATTTTCACTGTTATATTTATCAGCTTCGTGCGTATATTCTACCTTCCTTTATTTTATCACCGTGCATTTCTCATATTTTGTTGAATTATATGAACAAATGCTGTGAAAATAAGATGCTTCGTAACAAGAGAATGCAAGGATGTTTTGTGAGCATTTTCATACAATGTGATGTTTACTTGAGGTGTCCTGACGCTGCTGTTGAGTGTGTGTGCCACGAGAAAAGTGTGTGTTACCACGAAACGTACATGAAAAATATTTAAAAGCACTATAAAATGACAAAAACACCATGGAAATATATATAGACTAAACTTTATTGAGTGAGGTTTGGTGTTTGGGCATTGAAGTGTTCGTAGCTTCGGCACGCATTTCACTGATCTCAACTCAAGGACAACGGAACCATCACACCGACGTCCCTATTAACCCCTTCACGCCCAGATCTTTCCTTTGCTATAAAAAATTGTATGTTGTCGAGCCATAAAATTACGAAAAGTAACTGAATATGCCAAATTAATTAGTCGATAATAATACTAAACAGGTTATATCTATAAAATAATACTTATATAACTAACTAAAAATCGTCTAATGGTACCCAAATTACAATGGAAATTACGCTCTGGGTCTCAAGGGGTTAAAGGAAGAACCACGCTGTTAAAACACTAAACAATATATCGCAAGTTAAGAACCACGCTGCTAAAACACTAAACAATATATCGCAAGTTAAGAACCACGCTGTTAAAACACTAAATATATCGCAAGTTAAGAACCACGCTGTTAAAACACTAAACAATATATCGCAAGTTAAGAACCACGCTGTTAAATCACTAAACAATATATCGCAAGTTAAGAACGACGCTGTTAAAACACTAAATATATCGCAAGTTAAGAACCACGCTGTTAAAACACTAAACAATATATCGCAAGTTAAGAACCACGCTGTTAAAACACAAAACAATATATCGCAAGTTGAGAACCACGCTGTTAAAACACTAAACAATATATCGCAAGTTGAGAACCACGCTGTTAAAACACAAAACAATATATCGCAAGTTGAGAACCACGCTGTTAAAACACAAAACAATATATCGCAAGTTGAGAACCACGCTGTTAAAACACTAAACAATATATCGCAAGTTAAGAACCACGCTGTTAAAACACTAAACAATATATCGCAAGTTGAGAACCACGCTGTTAAAACACTAAACAATATATCGCAAGTTAAGAACCACGCTGCTAAAACACAAAACAATATATCGCAAGTTAAGAACCACGCTGCTAAAACACAAAACAATATTTCGCAAGTTAAGAACCACGCTGTTAAAACACAAAACAATATATCGCAAGTTAAGAACCACGCTGTTAAAACACTAAACAATATATCGCAAGTTAAGAACCACGCTGTTAAAACACTAAACAATATATCGCAAGTTAAGAACCACGCTGTTAAAACACTAAACAATATATCGCAAGTTAAGAACCACGCTGTTAAAACACAAAACAATATATCGCAAGTTAAGAACCACGCTGTTAAAACACAAAACAATATATCGCAAGTTGAGAACCACGCTGTTAAAACACAAAACAATATATCGCAAGTTAAGAACCAAACTGTTAAAACACAAAACAATATATCGCAAGTTAAGAACCACGCTGTTAAAACACAAAACAATATATCGCAAGTTAAGAACCACGCTGCTAAAACACAAAACAATATTTCGCAAGTTAAGAACCACGCTGTTAAAACACAAAACAATATATCGCAAGTTAAGAACCACGCTGTTAAAACACTAAACAATATATCGCAAGTTAAGAACCACGCTGTTAAAACACTAAACAATATATCGCAAGTTAAGAACCACGCTGTTAAAACACTAAACAATATATCGCAAGTTAAGAACCACGCTGTTAAAACACAAAACAATATATCGCAAGTTAAGAACCACGCTGTTAAAACACAAAACAATATATCGCAAGTTAAGAACCACGCTGTTAAAACACAAAACAATATATCGCAAGTTGAGAACCACGCTGTTAAAACACTAAACAATATATCGCAAGTTAAGAACCACGCTGATAAAACACTAAACAATATATCGCAAGTTAAGAACCACGCTGATAAAACACTAAACAATATATCGCAAGTTGAGAACCACGCTGTTAAAACACTAAACAATATATCGCAAGTTAAGAACCACGCTGTTAAAACACTAAACAATATATCGCAAGTTAAGAACCACGCTGTTAAAACACTAAACAATATATCGCAAGTTAAGAACCACGCTGTTAAAACACAAAACAATATATCGCAAGTTAAGAACCACGCTGTTAAAACACAAAACAATATATCGCAAGTTAAGAACCACGCTGTTAAAACAAAACAATATATCGCAAGTTGAGAACCACGCTGTTAAAACACTAAACAATATATCGCAAGTTAAGAACCACGCTGATAAAACACTAAAATATATCGCAGTTAAGAACCACGCTGTTAAAACACTAAACAATATATCGCAAGTTGAGAACCACGCTGTTAAAACACTAAACAATATATCGCAAGTTAAGAACCACGCTGATAAAACACTAAACAATATATCGCAGTTAAGAACCACGCTGATAAAACACTAAACAATATATCGCAAGTTAAGAACCACGCTGATAAAACACTAAAACAATATATCGCAAGTTGAGAACCACGCTGTTAAAACACTAAACAATATATCGCAAGTTAAGAACCACGCTGTTAAAACACTAAACATATATCGCAAGTTAAGAACCACGCTGATAAAACACTAAACAATATATCGCAAGTTAAGAACCACGCTGTTAAAACACTAAACAATATATCGCAAGTTAAGAACCACGCTGTTAAAACACTAAACAATATATCGCAAGTTAAGAACCACGCTGTTAAAACACTAAACAATATATCGCAAGTTAAGAACCACGCTGATAAAACACTAAACAATATATCGCAAGTTAAGAACCACGCTGATAAAACACTAAACAATATATCGCAAGTTAAGAACCACGCTGATAAAACACTAAACAATATATCGCAAGTTAAGAACCACGCTGATAAAACACTAAACAATATATCGCAAGTTAAGAACCACGCTGTTAAAACACTAAACAATATATCGCAAGTTGAGAACCACGCTGTTAAAACACAAAACAATATATCGCAAGTTAAGAACCACGCTGTTAAAACACAAAACAATATATCGCAAGTTAAGAACCACGCTGTTAAAACACAAAACAATATATCGCAAGTTAAGAACCACGCTGTTAAAACACTAAACAATATATCGCAAGTTAAGAACCACGCTGTTAAAACACAAAACAATATATCGCAAGTTAAGAACCACGCTGTTAAAACACAAAACAATATATCGCAAGTTAAGAACCACGCTGTTAAACACAAAACAATATATCGCAAGTTGAGAACCACGCTGTTAAAACACAAAACAATATATCGCAAGTTGAGAACCACGCTGTTAAAACACTAAACAATATATCGCAAGTTGAGAACCACGCTGTTAAAACACAAAACAATATATCGCAAGTTGAGAACCACGCTGTTAAAACACTAAACAATATATCGCAAGTTAAGAACCACGCTGTTAAAACACAAAACAATATATCGCAAGTTGAGAACCACGCTGTTAAAACACAAAACAATATATCGCAAGTTGAGAACCACGCTGTTAAAACACAAAACAATATATCGCAAGTTAAGAACCACGCTGTTAAAACACTAAACAATATATCGCAAGTTGAGAACCACGCTGTTAAAACACAAAACAATATATCGCAAGTTGAGAACCACGCTGTTAAAACACTAAACAATATATCGCAAGTTGAGAACCACGCTGTTAAAACACAAAACAATATATCGCAAGTTAAGAACCACGCTGTTAAAACACAAAACAATATATCGCAAGTTAAGAACCACGCTGATAAAACACTAAACAATATATCGCAAGTTAAGAACCACGCTGTTAAAACACAAAACAATATATCGCAAGGTATATGTATAATTGTATATTGCCTTTAAAAATAGACCTGACCGATGTCCACTTAGTAAAGGCACAATACATGGCGACTCGCTCCACTGAGGCTTCGAACAGTCGCACACCCAGCTTGAGCTCTCGCGCCTCGAGGCCTCGGAGCATCGTTCACCGAGCTCGATCACTCAACACACTCGTTAGCCTGGAGTGATCGGGCCGACCAATCAACGCCGTCCACGGAGGAGCGCTGCTGGGCCACACCTGCTGACGGACGTTCTCTCATGTCTTCTTCAGTAAATTGCCTCGCTTCTGTACGTGTTTTCATTAGA
The DNA here is from genome assembly GCA_016584305.1 of Chionoecetes opilio. Taxonomy (NCBI): domain Eukaryota; kingdom Metazoa; phylum Arthropoda; class Malacostraca; order Decapoda; family Majidae; genus Chionoecetes; species Chionoecetes opilio. The sequence goes on along the minus strand of JACEEZ010003716.1, from coordinate 286,249 downwards.
ACCGCCATCTCTCTCTCCTTCTCCTCTCTCTCTCTCTCTCTCTCTCTCTCTCTCTCTCTCTCTCTCCCTCTCTCTCTCTCTCTCTCCTCTCTCTCTCTCTCTCTCTCTCTATATTATATATATATATATATATATATATATATATATATATATATATCTTTCTGGGAGGGTAAAACTGGCGATCACAAGTTGAGCTCGCGTGGACAAGACAGTGGTGATTATGATTACACACACTCACACTCACACTCACAAGGAGAGAGGCAGAGGGCGGTGGAGAGAAAGGGATTGAGATGAGGGTGTGGCGGGTGAGCAGAGAGGGGGAGATAACTACTCGGGGGGGGGGGGGAAACTAGTAGAGGGGGGGGCAGACGAGGGGTTCCATGAAAGAAGGACGTACCGGGTATCGTGTGCCCCGTGAGCTGTCAAGTGTCTCCGTAACTGTACCTAATTTTGTCCACCCTAAAAATAGTCTGTGTCATATCAGGCCAAATAGTGTAGAGAGGGGATGATAGGGGGTGAGGAGGGGCGGTAGGGGGAAGAGGTAGGGAGGTAGGGGAACGGTAGGGGGAAGGGTGGAGAGGTAGGGGAACGGTAGGGGGAAGGGTGGAGAGGTAGGGGAACGGTAGGGGGAAGGGTGGAGAGGTAGGGGAAGGGTGGAGAGGTAGGGGAACGGTAGGGGGAAGAGGTAGAGAGGTAGGGGAACGGTAGGGGGAAGGGTGGAGAGGTAGGGGAACGGTAGGGGGAAGGGTGGAGAGGTAGGGGAAGGGTGGAGAGGTAGGGGGAAGGGTGGAGAGGTAGGGGAAGGGTGGAGAGGTAGGGGAACGGTAGGGGGAAGGGTGGAGAGGTAGGGGAAGGGTGGAGAGGTAGGGGAAGGGTGGAGAGGTAGGGGAAGGGTGGAGAGGTAGGGGGAAGGGTGGAGAGGTAGGGGAAGGGTGGAGAGGTAGGGGAAGGGTGGAGAGGTAGGGGAAGGGTGGAGAGGTAGGGGGAAGGGTGGAGAGGTAGGGGAAGGGTGGAGAGGTAGGGGAAGGGTGGAGAGGTAGGGGAGGAGGGGTATTAGGGAGGTATGGAAGGGAAGCAAATGGCACCAGCTTTACGTGGCTCAAGTTAATTAAATTTTTAGTTAATTAGATATTGATTTCAGGTGAGTGTTGGACAGAAAGTAAGAGTGCAGAGTACTTTTTAGCACGCTTAACGAGGATGGTGAACTTGTGATGATGGTGATGATGGTGCTGTGAGAGTGAGGAAAGATGTTGATATAGTGATACTGTGATAGTGAACAACAGGAGGTGATAGTGATGATGGTCTGTTATAGAGAAAGTGGTGCTGTAAGAGGGTGAACTTGTGATGATGGTGATGATGGTGCTGTGAGAGTGAGGAAAGATGTTCATATAGTGATAGTGAACAACAGGAGGTGATAGTGATGATGGTCTGTTGTGGTGAAAGTGATGCTGTAAGAGTGAGGAAATGAAAACATGTTGATTGTGAACAGCAGGAGATGATGATGGTGATGGTGATACTGTGAGAGTGAGGAAAGAAGGAGATGTTGATAGTGATAGTGAATAACAACAGATAATGATAGTGATGATTGTGTGTTGTAGTGAAAAAAATGGTGATTGCGATGTTAGTAAGATAATGGTGAAGAGGAGGGAGTACATGTAATAATGTTGGTGATGGTGAGATGATGATGATGATGGTGAAGATGATGATGATGATGATGATGGTGGTGACGGGTCGTGATGGTATTTTTTACTATATTAATTTCTTCATTTAATTACGATCGTCCACTAAGAAAAATGGGAGCACTGTTTTCGTCTGCGTCTGTATGTGTGTGTGTCAGCAAGTCTGTAAACACGATAACTCTCTCTCTCTCTCTCTCTCTCTCTCTCTCTCTCTCTCTCTCTCTCTCTCTCTCTCTCTCTCTCTCTCGTCACATGAAAGTGTTCGTGACAGTTCTCCTGAAACTTTTTTTTGGTCCACATATTTCCAGACGTTGCTTTGTCCTCACCTACTTTTACTTCTATTTTCCTTGGGTCTAGTTTTTTATTTATCGATTTATTATTATACATTTATTTTGTATGTATTTTTTGATGTATTATTTTATGTATTTATTTATTTATATTATTTATTTTATTTATCGGTTTATTATTATGTTTATTTATTTATGGGTTTTTTTTTATCATTTGTACCTGACCTCGGTGACGATATATTTAGTATCAGGTTTGGACACACACACACACACACACACACACACACACACACACACACACACACACACACACACACACGTATGTATATGTATATGTTTTTTTCTTTTTTCATCCCAAGCTTGGTGATTTAACGTTGGTTCAATTTTGGATGCCGGTTCTCACGGCGTAAACCTGCTAATTGTTCACCGCTGTAACACTGCCCCATAAGGATAAACAACGAGGCTCAGCGATACAGGATTATTTCACGTACGATTCTTGTTTAGTATCCGTCGCTCTTTTGTGTTTTTTCCCCCTCTCTCTCTCTCTATCCCGTTCTTTTTACGCCTTTGAAACTGGAAATCGTAATTGTGTTGCTCTCTTAATTAGAAGTGTAGAGGGAGGGAGCGTGCTGTGTTGTGTTATTAGATATCTCTGTGTTGTGTTGCGATCTTGCTATGTATGTGTTGCTGTTGAGGCGAGGGCTGCCGCGGGGTTGGGCTGGGTTAGGCTAGGCTGTGTTGAGGGCGTGCTGTGCTGTGCCCCTGGACGTGCAGCTGATCAGGTTGTCACAGCAGGAAGGTCTGGGTGTGATGGGTGAGGCTGTGGTGACGTAGGGTCCTAACAGATAGGTAAGCATGTTTTCGGGGTCCTAATGTAAAGTTTATTATTTAGGAAAAAAATTATGAAACCTATGTTTATCTTAATTTTATTGTCATTTATATTTTTGTCAATCAACCAACTAACTAACTAGACTGTACTGGCGTTGCGGTGTTGATGCTGTGTTGATGCTGTGCTCGATACAAGTGCTCTGATGCTGTGAAGAAAGAGAGGTCTTGTCTGCTGTGAATGGATGAAGTCTGTGCAGCGCGTGGTTAGTGCCGTGACGTTTTGATGGACAATACGTGTTGCGGACCGATGAATGTTGGATGCCGCTTCAAGATTCTCTGAAACATTGCCGCGGCGGGGAATCAATCTGGATTCGGCTTAAGATAATGTGAAGAGCTGCGCCTCAGTGTCGTGCGAGGGTGTTGTGCACGTCACAATGCTCCGTATACAGACATGAAGGGTGTGCGTGTGTGTGTGTGTATGAGATAATGTGTGCGTGGGGCCTGTGTTAAAGAGCCATTGGTGGTGCGGGAGGAGGAGGCTGGAGAGGTGCGTCCATGGCTCGCTCACCTGCGTGGCGTCATGAGCCGGCTTCCGCGGCCCGCCAGGTGTGCCACTCACCCCATCCCTCGCCGCGCACACCTCAGGCCCGCCAGGCCACATCGGGCGGGGGCGGGGCGGTCGGTACATGTAGGCAGACTGATGGCTCAAGTAACAGCCTTGCTTACTGCATCAGACTGATATTTCATTGTTATTTAGGGGGGGAAGCCCTTGAAGCCTCAACCCTGAAGCTGCGTGTCGCATCCCGCCGCCGCCAGGGTCGGGCCGAGCGCCGGGCCGGCGCACGCAGATCGAACTGGTTCCCAGCGCAAGGGGGTCGTGGGCGCCAGGCCGCCAGCCTCCCAGTCGATAGGGAGCCCACGGCCGGAAGGGACGCTGGTGCTTCTGAGGGCCGCGGTGCGCGCGTGTGTGTGTTTGACGGTGCTAGCAGGACTGTTGGTAGCCCCGGTGGGTTCTCGCTGAGGTCATCTCGGTGCGCGGCGCCCCAGGGAGCAGTGGATGATACTTGTGTGTGTGGCCGTCTTGGCGGTGCTTGAGGGGCTGCCGTGAAGGCTGGAGCGGCACGGCTGCCGCGGTGACCGGAGCTGTGTACTGAGTGGCCCAGAGTGGCGGATCTGGAGGCAGAGCGCGAAGCGACGGTACTGTGCCATCATGAGGGTGGCTGGCGGGGAACGGTGATGATGCTTGCTGGCTCTAATGGTTGTTCAGGCAGTGGCAGGCGAGTGGTTAGCCCCTCAGGGGTCTCCAGATACACCATCAACAGCATCAGCAGCGGCAGTGGCAGGAACAGCCTCCTCAGCATCACCACACTCGAGCATGGCGCCCACGCCGCCCACCGCTTCTCCCGTCTCTCTCAGCAAGCATCTCGCTGCCTACATCATCGTGATGCCGTCGCTGGCCTGCCTCGTCCTGGCGCTGTGGCTGCTGCCCGCGTCTGTCGTCGCCACGGCCTCCTCCTCGTCGTCGTCGTCCTCCTCTTCATCCTCAGGGTTTAGCGGATCTCCGCGAGGTGAGTAATAACTGGCTTTATTAGTTTGCGTGTCTAAGTTATTAGCGATGGTATTAGCTCTTGTCAGGTGATGCGGGTGGGGGCGTGAGAGTGGTGGTGACACACGGCGGGGTGGGCGGGAGGGAGGGGAAGGCAGTTCATATTTGACCTCATTTTGCACCACATCGAAAGGTGTTTCAAAGCACTGGTACCCGAGTGTTTCTTGGTGAGTGTAATGCGCACTGTCCTCGGCGGTGCGTGCGCAACTGCACACATAAATCTGGCACATACAAGCACGCACACACGCACGCACGCACATGCTCTGGCCTGACATGACATTATTGATGATGCTTCACACCCTGCCCGGCACGATGGTCCTGGGGGAACCACCCACTCCACTCACACTCACGATACACCACTCGTTTCTCTCCATGGTGTTCACGGTTCCTCACTGCACGGCCTGACGTGTACCTAACATGTAACTTACGCGTATACCAGACCCCGCACGGCCGCGTTACGGACTTGTCTCGATATTAATCATTAGTATAAGTCTGTCACCAGCCTTCCGTTTGGTATGCTGTCTCCCTCGACGCTGCAATCTTGGCATCACCCACTTTCTTACGGTCACAAACTGCATTCCTCCGTTCCATTGCTTTGCCTTTGAGTTATTATATATTTACCTTACAGTGCTTTTAACTTGGCACTTTAGCTTCTTCTTTTTTTCTTCTGTTAGAGCATTTTTTTCCCCTCTGGTATTTTGTCTCCCTCGACGCTGCAATCTTAGCATTACTTACTGCTGTCACAAACTACATTTTACTGTCTCATTCCTTTAGTTTTGATTCATATATTTTCCTTGCCGTGTTTAACTTGGCACTTTTTTATCTTCTGTTAGAGCATTTTTTCCCTCTCTGGTATGCTGTATCCCTCGACGCTGCAATCTAGGCATCACTTACTGCTGTCACAAAGGCATTCTACGTCTTATTGCTTTACTGAATACAAGGATTTATTATAATTATATCTTTACCTTATAGTGTTTAACTTGGCACTTTAGCTTTGTTATCTTCTGTTAGAGCATTACTTTCCTCTCTGGTATGCTGTATCCCTCGACGCTGCAATCTAGGCATCACTTACTGCTGTCACAAAGGCTTTCTACGTCTGTATTGCTTTACTGATTACATTGATTTAAATTATTTATTTACCTTACAGTATTTACTTGGCTCTTATACTTTTTTTCTTCTGTTAGAGCATTACTTTCCCCTCTGTATTTTAGTATTTCCAACTTGCTGTCACACACTGCAGCATCACTCACTGCTGTACAAACTCACAAAGGCATTATACTTCTCATTACTTTACTTTTGTTTTATATATAGATTTACCCTGCAGTGTATTTTTCTTTGCCCTTTAGTTTTTTAAATCTTCTATTAGAGAATTACTTTCCCCTGTGGTATTTTGTCTCCCTCAGCGTTGCAATCTTGACATCACTCATTGGCTTACTGACACAAATTGTATTCTACCGTCCCATTGCTTTACTTTTATCTATTCTATATTGACCTTATTATTTTTCTAGGCTATTTTGATTTTTTTTATCTTCTATTAGAGAATGACTTTCCCCTTAAGGTGTTTTGTCTCCTGGTTTCTCTCTCCCCTTATCACTTGCTGCTGTCACAAACCGCATTTTACCTTCTCATTCTTTTACTATTAATTTATTATATATTCACCTTACAGTTGTTTTTTCTCGACTCTTAACATTTTTTTATCTTATCTTTTTATCTTACTTTCCCTTTGGGTATTTTGTCTTCTTGTTTTTTGTCTCCCCTTATCTGCTTGTGTCTATTATCTTATCTATTATCTTTGTCTATCTACTATTATTTTCTCGGCTCTAACATCTTTTACCTTCTTATCTTTTTATCTTGTTTCCCTTTGGGTATTTTGTCTTCTTGGTTTTTGTGTCCCCATATCTGCTGTCACTTATCTTGTTATGTCTGTTATCTCCTGTGCTTTATTCTGGGCTCTTCAGCTTTATTATCTTCTGTTAGAGACTGAGAGTTGACATAAGTATCTTGTTGACTGACTTGTTGACATCTTGTTGGGTGAACTACGGCCTGTTTTTTGTTCAGCATTTGTGAGCCTCAAAGCCGCGGCAAGATCTGTAAATACTCCCTGGGTCTCTATACGGATTTTTGTTGCTTTTTTGTTGCTCTTAGTCAGCCAGTTGGTGTTGTAAATGGCGTGTGAGGGGATTGTAGTGGTGGTGGTGGTGGTGAGGAGGTGGTAGTGGTGGGGAGGGGAGGATGGTGATGCAGTGGTGTTGGTGGTGGTAAAAAAATAAGTTCGTCTCTATTTTGATATTGAGTCTATTTTATCGTGAGTCGGAAAGATGCGACACACGCACACACGCACACACATTTGAGTTTTACGATACTTGTTGTCGAAGGGTAAAGTGTGAAGCGGTACTTGAGAGGAAAGAGGATATAACTACAAGCCATAAAGAGTTATAGCTAAATAATGACGAACAAGTATTGAGTTTATAGAATTACCTTCGTGAATTACCTATTGTGTGAAGCGAGAGAGGAAATACATACAAGTGAGAAAATGTATTGACTGTAAGAGAAGAAAAGATACAAAGGAAACTGTAATAAGAACATAAGAAAATAAGGAAGCTATAAGAGGCCGTGAGATGAAAAGAAAGTAATAGATGAAAAGATATGACATTGTTTGACCAATAAGAAAAATAATAAATACGAAATGTGAATACTAATGATTGATGATAATAAATGGGATGGAATACGAGGTGTCTATGATTCGCCGCGGTAGTTAGTTACCAGGACCAGATTACTTTATTAAGTCTTGAAATCCATGTCTTATAGTATCCCTCAAGCGATGTCAGGTGTAAATAAAAGCTGCAGTCAGTACACATACTTCTAAATTATATAGTGTACTTAAATACTTCACGACCGAATATAAATGTTTTAAGATATCATGCAAGCCTGACAATCTTGATCAAACAATGTAGTGCACGAGTTTTGATTTTATGAAAGGTACTAAAGGAAATATACTTGTACGTCTTAACCCCTTGAGGCCCAGAACGTAATTTCCATTGTAATTCGGGTACCATTAGACGATTTTAATATAAGCAATGTTTATAGATATGACCTGTTTAGTATCCATGTCCAATAGCTGTCCAATAGTATGTTAAGTTAGTTTTCGCAATTTTATGGCTCGACAACATACGATTTTTTTTATAGCAAAGGAAGTGATAGGAATGTGTGAAGGAGTTACAAATATTTTCTTCCAGTGTTATTTTGACTCTGGTCGCGAAAAATATACGTCTAAAGAATGGAATATAATTATAATATATATGATTCTTCATGCAAAGTATCCGTCAAATACTATCTTATTAAGCTTTGGAATCAATGTATCTAGGCGTTAAAAAGGCGCAGTAACAGTTTAAGATAACAGTAAAGATATTGTGACTCCGCTCGTGAAAATTACATAGAAAAACATCAATACGTTTAAGATGTAGAAGTATAGTTACAGTAGTAGTTACTTTTAAGATGTAGAAGTATAGTTACAGTAGTAGTTACTTATCATAAAATCAAAACTCGTGGCACTATAGTCTATTTTTTTAACGCGGCAAAGATTCGATTCTATCATAAGGTCTCATGCTTAAAATGATGCCTATGTTTACCTGATAATATTTTTAACTATGACAAAGTACAGCTGAAATTTAGAAGAAGTGTAGTATTCCCTTCTCCTGGCATCAAATATCAGTCAGTAAGCAGCAAGGGGTCAGGATTTTTTGCCTTGTTAAAAAAAATAGACACTAGTTACATTATTTTATCAATATTGTAAGACTTGCATGATATCTTCAAACATTATTATATTCGATTATATATTCATTATTATCTATATTACATTCATTATTTATATTCGGCCGTGAAGTATTTAAGTCCACTATATAATTATGAAGTATGTAACATGATATAAGATGTAGGAAAGTATAATCACAATTCCTTTCATAAAATCAAGACTTAGCACAATATTATTTGATCAAGATGGCTATTTTTCATGTTATTCAAATTTGTTATTCATCGTTATTATTATCAAGATTTTATCAAGATCTAACACATTTTTTCCCCCCGCTGTGATAATATGTGGGTAATAAGTATCGTCTTAACCCCGTAAGACCCAGAACGTAATTTCCATCGTAATTTGGGTACCATTAGACGATTTTGAGTGATATAAGCAATATTTTATAGATATGACCCGTTTAGTATCCTTGTCCACTAACTAATTTGGTATATTCAGTTCCTTTTCGTAATTTTATGGCACGACAACATAAGAAATATCTGGGCGCGAAGGAGTATTTAGATATTTATATTCGGCGGTAAAGTACACTGTATAATTATGAAGTATGTAACATAATATAAGATGTAGGAATGTATAATGACAGTACCGCTCATAGAATCAAGACTCTTAGCACCCCATTAATTCATCAAGAGTGTAAAGCTTGCATGTCTTACAACTTATATTTTGCCGTCGTGAAGTACAAGAAAATGTAATATAAGATGTAAGAATGTATAATCACAGTACCGCTCATAGAATCAATGCCCGTATTCGTAGTCACATACCATCATTGTACGTGGTCATTGTTCACTTTTTGTCTCGTCCTAATTAAATCAATATGTCATGCCAGCTCTGTTGTGATTGCAATAGGAGTACTGTATGATTGCTCTAGTACTTTCCATGGCAGCTACAAGATCAAGTGAATCATTTTGACTGAGTAGAAATGGAACAAAATCATAGCAATTACCACGAGCAATCATGGTATGTGACTACGAATACGAGCACAAGACTCTTAGCACCACATTAGTTCATCAAGAGTGTAAGATTTATAGGATATCTTTCTATTTAAATTTTTCGTTGTTAACCCCTTGAGACCCAGAACGTAATTTCCATTGTAATTTGGGTACCACTAGACGATTTTGAGTGAATATAAGCAATGTTTTATAGTTATGACCTGTTTAGTATCCTTTTTCCACTAACTAATTTGGTATATTCAGCTACTTTTCGTAATTTTGTGGCTCGACAACATACAATTTTTTATAGCAAAGGAAAGATCTGGGTGTGAAGGGGTTAAGTCTTGTCTTTTAGCCTTGCCTTGTATCTCGGTCCCGATCTATAAATATGTAAGATAAAATATAGACTCTTGGCCCAACATTATTTGATTAAGATTGTTATTGATCACTGTTTTTATCAAGAATTTATCAAGATCTTACGTTTGTTTTATTATCTGTTATTTTTTGTTAGTAATTGATCATTATTTTTATCAAGAATTTATCAAGATCTTACAGTTTGTTTTATTATCTGTTATTTTTTGTTAGTAATTGATCATTATTTTTATCAAGAATTTATCAAGATCTTACTACACATTCTTTTTTTTCTGTTATTTTTCATGTTATTGATCATTATTTTTGTCAATATTTTATCGAGATCTTACAAGTTTTTTTATTTGCTGTTATTTTTCATGTTATTGATCATTATTTTTGTCAATAATTTATCAAGATCTTACAAGTTTTTTTATTTTCTGTTATTTTTCCCGTTATTGATCATTGTTTTTATCAAGAAGATTTATCAAGATCTTACTATTCCCCCCCCCCCCCGATAAAGTATCGTCTTATAGCATCACAAGGCTCTGATCTGGTGTCGCCGATGCTTTGTCGTTTATCTTCATTATAGATTTATATGATGTCTTTCAGTTTTCATGATCAGTAATCGTCAGTAATTACCAGTAAGTTAAGTATCGTCATCTAGTCTCGCGCAGCCTCGTTCTGGTGGCGCCGAACGAGTCTTATGATAGTCATAAATTTATATAGTATACTAAAATACTTCACGGCCGATTATAAATGTTTTAAGATATCATGCAAGTCTTACAATCTTGATCAAATAATGTACTACCCAGACTTTTATTTTTGTGAAAGGTTCTACTGTAAATATACTTTTTCTACATCTTAAATTAGTGTTTATCTTAAAAATAGTGGTTTTTCTTTGAACATTATTTTTCACGACCGAAGTCAAAATATCTCTACGTAAAACAGTTACTGCATTTTTTATTTATCCCGCCGCTGGAGTGCCGCTGCTATAACTATGAAGTCTGTAACATAATATAGGATGTAGGAATGTATAAGAACAGTACCTTTCTTAAAATCAAGACTTAGCACAACATTATTTTATCAAGAGTGTAAAACTTGCACGATGTCTTACAACTTCTATTTTCCGTCGTGAAGTATACAAAATGTGATATAGGATGTAAGATAGTATGATCACAGTAGCTCAGTACCTGCATAGAATTAAGACACTTAGCTATACGTACGGTGGCCTCTGAGAGATAAACAGAAATTAGTGGATCGTTGAAGATAGTAGAAGGTTGAACGTGTTTATTGTGGATGATAAATAATTGAAAACAGAATTAGTGGATCGTTGAAGATAGTAGAGGGTTGAACGCGAGTGTTGTGGATAATAAATAAAAATGAAAACAGAATTAGTGGATCGTTGAAGATAGTAGAAGGTTGAACGTGGATGTTGTGGATAATAAATAAAAATGAAAACAGAATTAGTGGATCGTTGAAGATAGTAGAAGGTTGAACGTGGATGTTGTGGATAATAAATAAATGAAAACAGAATTAGTGGATCGTTGAAGATAGTAGAAGGTTGATAATGTGGATAAGGTGGATTAGTGGATCTAGTAGCTGGAATTAGTGGATCGTTGAAGAAAGTAAAAGGTTGATGATGTGGATAAGGTGGATGTTGTGGATAATAGATAATTGAAATTGACGAGTCGTAGTGAGTAACAGTGGTCGGGAATAAGTAACTTGGTGAAGATAGAACATAACACAGCACACTTATAGATAAGAATATGTACTCACTAACGATAGAACAGAATACAGATAAAAGTAAGATAAAAATAGTAGTCACTGAAGATACTAAAGACAAAGGTATAACATACACAGATACATACGAATAAATACTCACTGACGATAAAACTGAACACAGATTTGTCTCTAGAATTAACACCACAGTATAATACACAGCAACTTAGCAAGAAATAAGAGTTAGATAAGAACAAGTTAATACTGACTGAAGATAGAAAAGAAGGCAAATTTGTCTCTAGATTGAACACGGGTTTAATACGCAGTGACTTAGGAAAGCAGGACAGAACACTATGACTATAGAATGGTAAATGTATGACTATATTATGGTAAATATAGAACACTTGGGTACTAACATAATATTCAACTGTTGACGCACTGCAAGACGCAACACTGACTCAAGCACTGACTCAACCACACGTTTTCTCTGTGGAGCAGTGGCTTGTAGGGGAGACCGCTACAATACTCCCCTCCTAGTGGTTTGTAAGGGAGACCGCTACAAGGTTAAGTTTAGGTTAGATTAGATTCAGGTCAGGTTAGGTATAGGCATAGACCACTATATACCTGGAACGGCGATGATGAGTCAGTGATAAATAAATAAAGCGATGACTTATAATACTGGTAAACGCTTAATAGAGGAGGAAGTCTAATAGAGTCAGTAGGAGGTCGAGTTTAGAAGTTGATGAAGGAAAAGGACCACATACGTACTCCTCCGTTTACCTTTTTTGCTTTGAAGTGTCTACGTATATTTCTTCGTGTCTTCTTCATCCTCACTTATCCGAAGTTATCATGTCGTTTGTCCCGTATACATCAGTTTAGAACCATCACCTGAAATATACTGGCCCTTTAACCCCTCCTCCTCCTCTTTTTCCTCCTCCTCCTCCTCCTCCACCTCCTCCTCCTCCTCCTGCATTACCTCGCGAGCTTTATGAAATCAGGTTAGGAGATAATCATGTTTTAGGGGGTAGGTAAGTGTGTGTTCCCCCGCTGGTTAAGACGTCTATATACGGCTGCCAGACACACCACGCAGGGTTAGGCGTTGTGATCACCTGTGAAATACGTAAGCCTTGTGTTCCAGCGGCCTCACCTTGCCTTTATACCTGCCTTGTTAGTGGCTCGTGAGACTGTCCGTGCTGTAATGGATGGCTCAATTTTGTTTACTCCTTTGTTTCTCGTTAGATGTAGTTTGTGTATCAGTAATTAACGAAAAACCGAAAGTAACTGTAATACATAGTCTGTGAGTTAGTTTTTTTTATAAGGTAGATTTGATACACCGTAGTAAAGGATGTCTCAATTTTGTTTCACTCCTTTGTTTCTCGGAAGATGTTGTAGTTTGCGTATTAGTAATTAACGGAAAACTGAAAGTAACTACTAAAAACTGTGCGCTATTTTTTTTATAAGGTAGATTAATACACCGTAGTAAAGGATGTCTCAATTTTGTTTCTCGTTAGATGTTGTAATTTGCGTGTCACTAATTAACGAAAAACCGAACTGTACTAAAAACCGAGTCATTTTTTTGTATATAAGGTAGATTATATTAATATGTCTTAGTAAAGGATGTCTCAATTTTGTTTCACTCCTTTGTCTCGTTAGATGTTGTAATTTGTGTATCAGTAATTAACGAAAACCCAAAATTACTGTACTAAAAACTGTCATGTTGTGTTTTCATAAGGTAGATTTGATACACCTCAGTAAAGGATGTCTTTTTTTATATGTTTTATCTCTCGTTAGATGTTGTAATTTGCGTATCGGTAATTAACGAAAAACTGGACGTGACAATACTAAAAACTGTGAATGTGGGGTTTTTATAAGGCAAATTGACACCCCCCAGTAAAGGATGTCTCAATTTTGTTTTACTCCTTTGTCTCGTTAGATGTTGTAATTTGCGTATCAGTAATTAACTAAAAACCGCGAGTAACTGTACTAAAAACCGTGTTATTTTTTTGTAAGGTGAATTGATATACCTTAGGCTAAACTGCAAACACACACACACACACACACATGCCCACTTTGTTTACCGAAAGATGTCTCAATTTTCTGTCTCATTAGATATTGTTATTTGTGTAATTTTTAGAGAGTGTATTCCCTTCCTTTTTAGAGAGAGAGAGAGAGATTCCTTTTTAGAGAGTGTATTCCCTTCCTTTTTAGAGAGTGTATTCCCTTCCTTTTTAGAGAGAGAGAGAGAGAGAGATTCCTTTTTAGAGAGAGAGAGATTCCTTTTTAGAGAGTGTATTCCCTTCCTTTTTAGAGAGAGAGAGAGAGAGAGAGAGATTACTTTTTAGAGTGTATTCCCTTCCTTTTTAGAGAGTGTATTCCCTTCCTTTTTAGAGAAAGAGAGAGATTCCTTTTTAGAGAGTGTATTCCCTTCCTTTTTAGAGAGAGAGAGATTCCTTTTTAGAGAGAGAGAGAGAGATTCCTTTTTAGAGAGTGTATTCCCTTCCTTTTTAGAGAGAGAGAGAGATTCCTTTTTAGAGAGTGTATTCCCTTCCTTTTTAGAGAGAGAGAGAGAGAGATTCCTTTTTAGAGAGTGTATTCCCTTCCTTTTTTAGAGAGAGAGAGAGAGAGATTCCTTTTTAGAGAGTGTATTCCCTTCCTTTTTAGAGAGTGTATTCCCTTCCTTTTTAGAGAAAGAGAGAGAGAGATTCCTTTTTAGAGAGTGTATTCCCTTCCTTTTTAGAGAAAGAGAGAGAGATTCCTTTTTAGAGAGTGTATTCCCTTCCTTTTTAGAGAAAGAGAGAGAGAGATTCCTTTTTAGAGAAAGAGAGAGAGAGATTCCTTTTTAGAGAGTGTATTCCCTTCCTTTTTAGAGAGTGTATTCCCTTCCTTTTTAGAGAGTGTATTCCCTTCCTTTTTAGAGAGTGTATTCCCTTCCTTTTTAGAGAGTGTATTCCCTTCCTTTTTAGAGAGTGTATTCCCTTCCTTTTTAGAGAGAGTATTCCCTTCCTTTTTAGAGATAAGATAAGATACTTTGATCCTATCTAGACACTTTGCAAGTACCAACTACAAGGTTATTGACTATACAAAGCGCCACCACGCCAGGACGAACTTGATGGACTCGAACCGCATTTTAGAGAGAGAGAGATTCCTTTTTAGAGAGAGTATATTCCCTTCCTTTTTCATCACAGGTAGAAGAGAAGGGCGTATCAGCCTAGGTAATTATGTACAGGTAGTTAGGTGAGAAATGACCGTTGTTAATCTGACTGAAACTCGTAATAATTAAATGAATAAAGAAACTAAGTTATTATTAAATGAAGACTCGTTTCAACTCATGTTTTTGTGATTTAATGATGTTCGTCGATGAGTCTTTAGTTAGAATTAGTAGATGATTTCTCAATGGACTCCTATTTCTTACTTTTTTATGTTTTTTTGGTTTAATTTCTTAATGAATATATTAAGACTCGCTCCATGTTTTTTTTAATATTTAATGATGAATATTTAGTTAGTTAGAAGAGGGTTTTTTTTTCTCTTCCAGTTTAGTAAGATTTTTTTTCTGTTTCAGTTTAGTAAGATTTTTTTTCTCAGTTTAGTAAGATTTTTTTTCTCTTTCAGTTTAGTAAGATTTTTTTTCTCTTTCAGTTTAGTAAGATTTTTTTTCTCAGTTTAGTAAGATTTTTTTTTTCCAGTTTAGTAAGATTTTTTTTTCTGTTTCAGTTTAGTAAGATTTTTTTTCTCTTCCAGTTTAGTAAGATTTTTTTTCTCTCAGTTTAGTAAGATTTTTTTTCTGTTTCAGTTTAGTAAGATTTTTTTTCTCTCAGTTTAGTAAGATTTTTTTCTCTTTCAGTTTAGTAAGATTTTTTTTTCTCTCAGTTTAGTAAGATTTTTTTTCTCTCAGTTTAGTAAGATTTTTTTTCTTCCAGTTTAGTAAGATTTTTTTTCCTTCCAGTTTAACAAGATTTTTAAGTTTTACCTGAGAGAAAGACATTAAAGTTTCTGTAGTAAAGTGCGAACAAGTGAATGTTTTTGTATTGAATATAATTAACAACCTCAGATGATACTTTGGTTCGGAGGGATTTTATTTGTAAGACATTTTTTACTTGAAGTTTAGCTTTTTTAATATTCTTTAAATTATTTTTGGCACGAGTTTCATTTGGAAAAAAAAAGTGTGTATAGTAAAATCAGATTCCATATTAGTATTTTAAATTTTTTGAAGTGTAGCCTCTTAAGATTCTTTCAGTAATATGATATGTGATACGAGTAGGAAGAATGAAAAAGGAAATCAAATTGAAAGAAATTAAACTCTATAAGAAACTCAGTACCATATAAAGAAATTTGACTACGAGTATGTATAAGGATCAAAATATATGACATACATTTCCCCCTCTATTTTAACCTCTAAGATTATTTTAGTAATGTGTGGCGTAAATATCACCCGAGAGAAAGAAACCAAACTTTCCATAAAAAAAACTTTGATTGTAAGATAACTATGAAGATATCAAAAATCAAATAGATGACATGCATTTTTTCTCTCAATTTTAGTTTCTTTAAGATTCTGTTTGCCTTGTTTGGTATAAATTTCACCCGAGAGGAAGAAATTAAACTTCCCATGTAAAGAAATTTGACTACGAGTATATACAAAGAAATCAAAATATATGACGGATTTTCCCCTTAATTTTAACCTCTAAGATTTTTTTTAGTAATGTGTGGCATAAATTTAAACTTTCAGAAATAAAACTTTCCATATAAAGAAATTTGATTGTACGAGTAGCTAGCTATAAATAAATTAAAATATATGACATGGATTTTTCCCCTTAACCCCTTGAGACCCAGAACGTAATTCCCATTGTAATTTGGGTACCATTAGACGATTTTTAGTGACTATAGGCAATATTTTATAGATATGACCTGTTTAGTATCCTTGTCCACTAACTAATTTGGTATAGTCAGTTACTTTTCTTAATTTTATGGCTGGCAATAGACGATTTTTTTTATAGCAAGGAAAGATCTGGGCGTGAAGGCGTTGATTTTAGCCTTTTTTTTTTTTTTTTTTTTTTTTTTTTTTTTTTTTTTTTTTTTTTTTTTTTTTGATGTATGGCATAAATTTGAACTTTCAGAAATTAAACATTCCATATAAAAAATTTGACTGTACGAGTTAATGTCAAAAAAATCAAAATATATGACACATTTTTCCCCTCAATTTTATCCTGTAAGATTTTTTTTAGTAATGTGTGGCATAAATTTCACCAGTTTACCATTTTCACCCATTACACTTTCCATATAAAGAAATTTGAGTGTACGACTATGTATATATATAAAGGAATCAAAGTTTATGACATGTATTAGGTGTTCTACATAACCGTGTCGCTGCTTCATATATTTTATTCATAACGCATTCCCTTGCAACACTGCGAGCCAATTTGCACGAGAATGCCTTGTTTATGGAGATATGAAATTGATTTTGAGTGAACAGAAAATAGGCAGCTGTGTTGTGAGCTATGTCGCTTACGTTCATGAAGGCGATGGCAACAATAACAACGCTATATTTACCTTTAACTATAACTCTAAACTTTTAACGTAGTAACTATACTGCATAAAATATTCTTGTGGTTTCTTTTGAGCAAGCCTGTCACACGAGAATGCCTTGTTTATGGAGATATGAAATTGATTTTGAGTGAACAGAAAATAGGCAGCTGTGTTGTGAGCTATGTCGCTTACGTTCATGAAGGCGATGGCAACAATAACAACGCTATATTTACCTTTAACTATAACTCTAAACTTTTAACGTAGTAACTATACTGCATAAAATATTCTTGTGGTTTCTTTTGAGCAAGCCTGTCACACGAGGCATTGAACTCGCGACCGAAGGAACAGAATATATACGTTTGGAGCGGTTTTATTTACTGTTCTTGATGAAATATAGGTAATAGAAAAGAAAGAATATTTAGACTATATTATGATAGAAATATTTGGGCATTTATCATAAGTATAAACCTAATATATTCCTGCATTAAACTTTTCTGCTCTGATAAACTTGTCACTAACTTTTTTTAATATTATTGTTCTGGGTGAAAATTAATATGATAAAAAAGAAGAAATATGTTGACTAATGAAAAGATTATACTACTAATACAATGCAATACTTCAATACAGTAATACAGTCAACAATATCAACACTACTCTTAATACAATGCAATACTTCAATACAGTAATATAGTCAACAATATCAACACTACTCTTAATACAATGCAATACTTCAATTCGGTAATACAGTCAACAATATCAACACTACTCTTAATACAATGCAATACTTCAATTCGGTAATATAGTCAACAATATCAACACTACTCTTAATACAATGCAATACTTCAATACGGTAATATAGTCAACAATATCAACACTACTCTTAATACAATGCAATACTTCAATACGGTAATATAGTCAACAATATCAACACTACTCTTAATACAATGCAATACTTCAATACGGTAATATAGTCAACAATAACAACACTACTCTTAATACAATGCAATACTTCAATACGGTAATATAGTCAACAATATCAACACTACTCTTAATACAATGCAATACTTCAATTCGGTAATACAGTCAACAATATCAACACTACTCTTAATACAATGCAATACTTCAATACAGTAATACAGTCAACAATATCAACACTACTCTTAATACAATGCAATACTTCAATTCGGTAATATAGTCAACAATATCAACACTACTCTTAATACAATGCAATACTTCTATACAGTGATATAGTCAACAATAACAACACTACTCTTAATACAATGCAATACTTCTATACAGTAATATAGTCAACAATATCAACACTACTCTTAATACAATGCAATACTTCAATTCGGTAATATAGTCAACAATATCAACACTACTCTTAATACAATGCAATACTTCTATACAGTAATATAGTCAACAATAACAACACTACTCTTAATACAATGCAATACTTCAATACAGTAATATAGTCAACAATATCAACACTACTCTTAATACAATGCAATACTTCAATTCGGTAATACAGTCAACAATATCAACACTACTCTTAATACAATGCAATACTTCTATACAGTAATATAGTCAACAATATCAACACTACTCTTAATACAATGCAATACAGTAATATAGTCAACAATATCAACACTACTACTAATACAATGCAATACTTCAATTCGGTAATACAGTCAACAATAACAACACTACTCTTAATACAATGCAATACTTCAATTCGGTAATACAGTCAACAATATCAACACTACTCTTAATACAATGCAATACTTCAATTCGGTAATACAGTCAACAATATCAACACTACTCTTAATACAATGCAATACTTCAATACAGTAATATAGTCAACAATATCAACACTACTCTTAATACAATGCAATACTTCAATTCGGTAATATAGTCAACAATATCAACACTACTCTTAATACAATGCAATACTTCTATACAGTGATATAGTCAACAATATCAACACTACTCTTAATACAAGCAATACTTCATTCGGTAAAATAGTCAACAATATCAACACTACTCTTAATACAATGCAATACTTCTATACAGTAATATAGTCAACAATAACAACACTACTCTTAATACAATGCAATACTTCAATACAGTAATATAGTCAACAATATCAACACTACTCTTAATACAATGCAATACTTCTATACAGTAATATAGTCAACAATATCAACACTACTCTTAATACAATGCAATACTTCAATTCGGTAATACAGTCAACAATATCAACACTACTCTTAATACAATGCAATACTTCTATACAGTAATATAGTCAACAATATCAACATACTCTTAATACAATGCAATACTTCAATTCGGTATACAGTCAAACAATATCAACACTACTCTTAATACAATGCAATACAGTAATATAGTCAACAATATCAACACTACTCTTAATACAATGCAATACTTCTATACAGTAATATAGTCCACAATATCAACACTACTCTTAATACAATGCAATACTTCAATTCGGTAATACAGTCAACAATATCAACACTACTCTTAATACAATGCAATACTTCTATACAGTAATATAGTCAACAATATCAACACTACTCTTAATACAATGCAATACTTCAATACGGTAATATAGTCAACAATATCAACACTACTCTTAATACAATGCAATACAGTAATATAGTCAACAATATCAACACTACTCTTAATACAATGCAATACAGTAATATAGTCAACAATATCAACACTACTCTTAATACAATGCAATACAGTAATATAGTCAACAATATCAACACTACTCTTAATACAATGCAATACTTCTATACAGTAATATAGTCAACAATAACAACACTACTCTTAATACAATGCAATACAGTAATATAGTCAACAATATCAACACTACTCTTAATACAATGCAATACTTCAATACAGTAATAAAGTCAACAATAACAACACTACTCTTAATACAATGCAATACTTCAATACAGTAATATAGTCAACAATATCAACACTACTCTTAATACAATGCAGTACTTCAATACGGTAATAAAGTCAACAATATCAACACTACTCTTAATACAATGCAATACAGTAATATAGTCAACAATATCAACACTACTCTTAATACAATGCAATACAGTAATATAGTCAACAATATCAACACTACTCTTAATACAATGCAATACTTCTATACAGTAATATAGTCAACAATAACAACACTATCTTAATACAATGCAATACAGTAATAAGTCAACAATATCAACACTACTCTTAATACAATGCCATACTTCAATACAGTAATAGTCAACAATAACAACACTACTCTTAATACAATGCAATACTTCTATACAGTAATACAGTCAACAATATCAACACTACTCTTAATACAATGCAATACTTCAATACAGTAATATAGTCAACAATATCAACACTACTCTTAATACAATGCAATACTTCTATACGGTAATATAGTCAACAATAACAACACTACTCTTAATACAATGCAATACTTCAATACAGTAATATAGTCAACAATATCAACACTACTCTTAATACAATGCAATACTTTTAATACGGTAATATAGTCAACAATATCAACACTACTCTTAATACAATCAATACTTCAATACAGTAATATAGTCAACAATATCAACACTACTCTTAATACAATGCAATACTTCAATACAGTAATATAGTCAACAATATCAACACTACTCTTAATACAATGCAATACTTCAATACAGTAATATAGTCAACAATATCAACACTACTCTTAATACAATGCAATACTTCAATACAGTAATATAGTCAACAATAACAACACTACTCTTAATACAATGCAATACAGTAATATAGTCAACAATATCAACACTACTCTTAATACAATGCAATACTTCTATACAGTAATATAGTCAACAATATCAACACTACTCTTAATACAATGCAATACAGTAATATAGTCAACAATATCAACACTACTCTTAATACAATGCAATACTTCAATACAGTAATATAGTCAACAATAACAACACTACTCTTAATACAATGCAATACAGTAATATAGTCAACAATAACAACACTACTCTTAATACAATGCAATACTTCTATACAGTAATATAGTCAACAATATCAACACTACTCTTAATACAATGCAATACAGTAATATAGTCAACAATAACAACACTACTCTTAATACAATGCAATACTTCAATACAGTAATATAGTCAACAATATCAACACTACTCTTAATACAATGCAATACTTCTATACAGTAATATAGTCAACAATATCAACACTACTCTTAATACAATGCAATACTTCAATTCGGTAATATAGTCAACAATAACAACACTACTCTTAATACAATGCAATACTTCAATACGGTAATATAGTCAACAATAACAACACTACTCTTAATACAATGCAATACTTCAATACAGTAATATAGTCAACAATAAGAGCACTATATCTTTACCCCCTTGAGACCCAGAACGTAATTTCCATTGTAATTTGGGTGCCATTAGACGATGTTTAGTGCCTATAAGCAATAATTTATAGACATGACCTGTTTAGTATCCTTGTTCGCTAACTGATTTGGTATATTCAGTTACTTTTTGTAATTTTATGGCTCGACAACATACGATTTTTTTTTATAGTAAAGGAAAGTTCTGGGCGTGAAGGGGTTAATAAAATATAATACTTCAATACAATGCAATATTCTTGCCTCTATATTGCAAAGTACACGCGTCACTTTACCTACATTGCGAGCCTCTGTTAGTAGCTACAAGGGACGCTGATTTGATTACAGTAAAAACCTTGATTTATTCCAATGGGTCTAATGGGTATTTAATGATTATTTACCTTAATTTACCCCTTAGAGTAATTAATGGGTTCGTCTGAGTGACTTATACGTTGTTTTTGAGCCATAACAAAGGAGTCTGATTTAATTACAGTAAAAACCTTGATTTATTCCAATGGGTCTAATGGGTATTTTAAGGGTTATTTACCTTAATTTACCCTTAGAGTACTTAATGGGTTCGTCTGAGTGACCCGTACGTTGTTTTTGAGCCGTAACAAAAGAGGTTCAAGTCCGGACGTCAGGAAAATAAGCCGTTTCGTGGAAGGCATGTATATATATCATCGATTTTGTCCATCCCGTGTGTGTAATCAAGGGAGGGGGGCAGGGGGTAGAGGGGAAAGGGGAGGGTTAGAGAGGAGTGGGAGAGGGGGAGAGGGGAAGGGGAGGGTAAGTGATTGAGAGGGGAAGGTCAGGAGAGGGAGAATAGGAAGGGCTGAAAGCGTATTTTGTTTAGGAGAGGGAGGGACAAAGGAGGCTTCGAGGCAGGTTGTACAGGGGAGGCAGGCAGGGGGAGACAGGCAGAGGGGGCAGGCAGGGGAGACAGACAGGGGAGGCAGGTTCGAGAGTGGTCCCGTCGAGAACACTGCTCTTATTTTTGTGTCGCTACCTAGGTATATTTAGGCTGGTGCTTTTATTGTGTGTGTGTGTGTGTGTGTGTGATCGATAATGAAGCATGATTGATCTCTTTCAGGCCACCACTAAATAGTCCAACGAGTTAGTTATCGTGACGGTGTATTTCCGGTGTGTGTGTGTGTGTGTGTGTGTGTTTTCACCGCCGCGGCATACACACACACACACACAGCTGGTGGTGGTGACGCGTGGCTTGGCGCACCACAACCCACGAGGAAACTTTGAGGTTCCTGCTACCCCTTGCCAACACCTGACTACTGGCAGCGTGGTGGTGTTGACACGAGGCCCAGGGCGGAGTAGGCAACAACTGGGCGATGCTTTTTACCTCCGCCAACGAAGTTGGAGGGAGGTTATGTTTTCACCCCGATCTGTCTGTCTGTTTGTTTGTTTGTTAGGGTACAGGATTTCTCGAAAAGTTACGAATAGATTTGGACCAAACTTGGTATACCAAGTCTATTTGGTATAAGGAAGAACTGATTTAATTTTGGATGAAATCGAATCACAACTGTTTGTTTTAGAGCGCATACCTCCGGCGGAGGTATGCGCTCTACTGAGTGCCCCCCTAGTTCATGCATCCACCCGGCTTGTTACATAAGAACATAAGAAAATATGGAAGCTACAAGAGGCCGTGAGACATATACACGAGGTAGTTCCTGTTACTTAACTACCTACGAGTACATCCCCCTCTTCTCCATCCATGAATTTATCCAGACTTCTTTTAAAGATCCCTATTGACTCCGCATTGACCACCTGACGACTGAGTCCATTCCCATCATTCACCACCCTATTTGTGAACCAGTTTCTCCCTATTTCCTTTTTAAGGGAGTGCTACGGATTTTCAAGAGTAACGATAAAAACTAACTTACCAATTCTCTGTGAAGATGTGTATACTTTCCTATCCAATGACCTAACTTCCCCAAATTTCATGTCTTTATGTCTTATAGTTTTTGTGTGGTGAATTTTTTTATGTGTGAAAAAGTGAAAATTTTCACGATTTTCAAAAAAAAAAAAAAAATATATTGCTCACACATTCAACTTCTAGCATGGAAATGAAAGGTTTGAGTCAGGACAACACTTTCCGTATTGAAGATTTTACAATTATCTTCTATCTTTTTTTTTAAATTATTTTTTTACTGATAGATGTAAAAAAAATGGCAAAACACGGCAAAATACAGGTTTGAAAAATATACAGGAGTTATGGTTAACAATATTTTATTTTTGCAATACGGATATTCATGGCACACCTTTTCTCTTCAAAATAAAACAAACAGAAATAAAATAGCATAGAAAATGGTGGAGATTTTAGCTCCGAAAGAACAAAAACTTAAACTTTCCAGAGGGGCGATTTAAAGTTTCGCGAGGCCATTTTTAAAAGGCACCGGCCTTATATTCGTCCCCTTCACCCTCTAGTTTCTTTTTTTTGTTCTTCAAACGATTCCTTTCACGAATTTGGTCGATTCTTTTCATGTAAGACTCCTGCAGCCATGTGAAGGTTCCCCAAACTCGGGCACCATAAACCCTCCCTGTACCCAACATTGTAGTCGAGCACTGCTTGTGCCACTGCAAAGTCTAGAATGTTTTTATTAGCATTTTTGTACTTGGAGCAAAATCTCCAAATACGAGAGTGTAAATGTTCATTTGGGTTTTGCGTTTTACCTAACAAACATGCTTTCAATAATTTGTCTGTAGTTAGCCTCTTATATTCAGCCCACACTTTTTGGCGCATTTCTGACGGCAATACAAAGTGTACTCTCATAGTTTTGTGTGATGGGGGAGTCTTCTTATTTGCGATGGCACTTTGGTAGAAGCAGTAGCTCTCGGTAGACTTGGGGCACAGTTGGTGTTGAGGGTTTTCATCACTTGATGAGCAATGAAGGAATGAGGCATAAATGTCATTCCTCATGTCCTTCACGCTCCCTCCCACATGACGTCTGATTGCCGCACTGTAGTATTTTTGCAATTTTCCTATCACAAAATCAGTCAGTTTTCCTTTCCCTCCCATCACTTTCAACCTTCTTGTTTTTCCTGTTTTTGTCTTTGTCTCGGTTACCACTTGTTCCCTCACTTTTCTCAACGCTGTTCCTAATCTTTTCCAACATGATTTATGCACTCCCCTTTTTCTATACTAACACCATTATAGGGGCCTTTATTATTGTTCAATGCACATAGAGCGTTATAGGCAGAACTGTCACCGTCGGAAATAAACACTGTGTATCGTGGTTGTAGGTCAAGCTTCTCCAAACAACTTCAGTGCCGCAGCTGTCTCCATGCCACCAGAACTCCCGTCGTAGTTTTTCTGGCATTTTTGTTTGTGTCCTTTCTTCCACTCTTCCATATCCTTCTTACTAATTTTGGTATTCTCCTTCTTTGTGCACTTTTCACAGAACTTGCTGACAGTTTCGAAATCAATTACACAACCTGTGTGTGCCTCGACTACTGCACCCACAGCAAGTTTACTCGTGTGGCCTCGTTTTTGCCAACTCCCATCGTATATGACCTTTATATTATAAATACCGTCTTGATCTGGTGTGTAGTGTCTTTTCACAGCATCCCTGGTCTTTTCCATCACCTCTTTTGCCTTCTGTTCTGTCTTCTGTAGAATATGCCTCTGCGTGTCCTGGTACTTGGCATATAACGGGGTCATACTCATGTTGCTGATGAGTTTGTTGTAGGAAGTGAACCCTAATCCAACTTCCATGGTTGAGTACACCAACGTGTTCGTAATTGGGGTGTCATCAACCTTGCCGTCGCCACATTCGTTCCCGCAGTCCTCACATTTCAGGTGGAGTTTAAAATCCAAGGATTTGTTTACAAACTGGACCTTTAAACTTTGCCCATAACATTGGCTGCACGCAACGTTGGTGAAAAGTTCTCGTAGGTAGCTTTGCTTCAATATGATGTTCTCATCATTGTGGAACAATGTCTGCAGCTGTTTTTCCCACCTCCAACTTCCTTTTCTTGGCAGATGAAAGGTGAGCAGTGGTGTTGTGGGGGGTACAAGGGGTGGCAGGTGTGGCTGGCTGTGCGTTGCTGGTGGACGCTGTAGGCTGCTCCCTCTCCCTCTCCCTTTCTCTCTCTTCCTGCTTCCTTTTCTTTGCTTCTACAGCTTTCTTTATGTTCTTTATGTTCTGTAGTTTAGATCTCGTCACTCTTCCCATGTTTTAACAAGTGTAGGGGCAACAATAAGGGCAAACAATGGGTCAAGGTCGAAGGTGGCAGGGAGAAACGTCCTTCCACCTTGGACTCTATGAAGGCACTGAGCGTGTGAGAGGGTGGCTTGGTGTATATGAGCGCGTGGACACGATGCCAGACACCTCCAGAACCATATTACAGCAAAACAAAATCAATTCTATCAAAATTTTGAGTACAGTAACCATTCAAAAATAGTTTTTGACGCATCAAGGGTTGCCAGATGTTGCAATTATTATATTTATTTTATTATATATAAAAAAATTGAAACGTGATACAGCCACAAAACTTTGTGGAAGTGTAGTTATCGTACTTTGGCACCTTTTGGCATCAAAACATGAAATTTGGTAATGTACGATGAATTTCGTCATTTTCACCATGGTCACTCCCTTAAATCCACGCTTTTCCATCTTGAATCCGTTACTTCTTGTTCTACCCTGCTTACTAGCCGTAAGATTAATTTATTAAGATTGTTGTAGGCAGTCACGCTGTAGTGTTTGGATGTCTGGTAGATGGAAGTAGTAATGATGATTAGGATTTAGTATAGATGTATGAGATTGGGATTAAGGATTAGGACTAGGATTAAATATGATATTAGTATAGATGGTTAGGGGTTGGCGCTTGCCCGGCAGTGACTAGCTATAAAGGCTGGTTCACAGTGGTCAAATAGCAGCACTTTTTTTGCGCCGGGAAACTGGTGTTTGTTCGGCCGAGTGCCGAGATTACGTTCACACACGCAATTCGTTCCGGGGAACAAATGCTGGATTGTTGTTCCCGCGTCCCCGCCATCAACAGTATTCACAGTGTACATTCAACCATGAATCGTCATTTTTTCCTTGATATCATCTACTAAATCAAACCCCACGTCTAACCTAACCTAATCTAATTTAACCTAACAACCGTTTCCTGCTGTAGCTAAAACGGAAAATTTCGGTATTATATGTATCGCCATTGCCATGGGAAATTGGGATTCAAAGTAAGGATGAAAAGATCTACACGATGATGTAAGTTACATTTGTTAGTTTTTAGTGCCCAATACCGAAATGATACCAATAATTGGGGTGGGTGGGGAAGAGGGTGGTGCTGGCTTCTGCGTTTGTTTGAATTTGACGCGCGAAAGTTCCCGGCAACCAGCACATAAAGACCAATCGAGCGGTGCTGGTTTTTCCGGGGAATACTTCCTGCGATTTATTCCCCGAGGAGTAAACTCAACACATATTCCCTGACATTTGGCCAGTGTGAACCAGCCTTAATGGCGTGCAGCAGTGCCACTCTCCCTCTCAGCCAGCACCGATGTGGCGTCTGTCTTATAATACTGTCGCCACACACGTTTTAACCAGCGGCTCCCACCTTGCCATGGGGGTAACGTGGGCCAAAACTTGTCTCACACACTCCGCTTCACTATTCATCTATTTATTGCTTGGCACTGTGTATCAACTTTGCATACTGAGATGCGCCACGACCGCCTCAAGGCCGCGCGGCTGGTGGCTGTGCGGGAGACGTGCTTCCTTATTTTGGTTGTGTACTCTTGCACGTGTATGTAGGGTGAGTGTCAGTCAGTCATAACTTCTGCCATATATAATATCTTACACTACTCACTTCTGACATATATAATAACTTGAACTACTCACTTCTGCCATATATAATATCTTACACTACTCACTTCTGACATATATAATAACTTGAACTACTCACTTCTGAAGTTCTGACACAAATAGTAATTTAAACTACTCATTTTTGCCATATATAATAACTAACACTACTCACTTATGCATAATAGTAACTTACACTACTCACTTATGCCATAATAGTAACTTACACTACTCACTTATGCATTAATAGTAACTTACACTACTCACTTATGCCATATATAAGAGTAGTGTAAGTTTTTATATATGGCAGAAGTGATTACTGACTGACATGAGTGTGCGCGTCCCCACGTGTTGTATTAATAGCCGCCCTGCACATCCCGCCTCGCTAACACCCGTAACACAGCGTCCCACATCCCGCCTCGCTAACACCCGTAACACAGCGTCCCACATCCCGCCTCGCTAACACCCGTAACACAGCGTCCCACATCACGCCTCGCTGACACCCGTAACACAGCGTCCCACATCACGCCTCGCTGACACCCGTAACACAGCGTCCCACATCCCGCCGTTACAGTGCAAACCATGGGCCACCACGCGTGACTGCCTGGTGACGTTTGACGGCCGGGTGACGCGTGACGGCCGGGTGACGCGTGACGGCCGGGTGACGCGTGACCTGGCGCCGCGGTGAGGGGGCAATGATGCACGCCGCCACAATCCCCCACGCTCACTGCACTCCACCAGATTTTTGTGTTTGTATTGAATCGTTCAGTATTCCGATGGCCGCGTTTATACAGCCGTATAGTTGCAGCATGTTTTGTCATTCACGCATTTTTATCTGTTTGGCACGGAGCGTTGAGCACGGCACAGCGGCACAGTACCTGGCGCGTGGCCATGGCCGCCGCGCTGATGGCCCTCGTCCATACCAGGCATTAGTGGAGGACAAAGCCAAAAAAACGACAAGAAAGTTTTCAAAATGGTTGTAAAAAATAAGTGCAATGTAGCGTGCGTTGTATTACTTAGTTGTTGTTGGCGGGTCATGAGCGGCGTGCGTCAAGCGTCCTGTGTGTGCCGCCTGGCAGGCTTTACGGCCGTGGCCAGGGCGGTGTGGGGGCCATGCATGAACAGGCCAGGCCATGGTGCCGCCACGACCCGCCACGCACCAGTGCGGGGGGGGGGGGGGGGCATTATCCCTGGCTAAACACTGCACTGACACCTCTTGCCCTACTGAAAAAAAAAAAGTGATTTAGATTATTCAGACGTTATTTAGATGAAGGATCTCCTAGCCGGTCATGTCACTCAGGACTGCTTGATAGTCTCCAGGCTACAGGAAACCTTACACAGGTGTCGTGTTGGTATGGAATGGGATTTTTCCGAGGATTAATGTGAGGGCGCCAGTGATGGGTCCCCTGAGGGTGTGGCGCCATACCCGGGTCTCGCAGGGCGCCACGTGGCATTGCTTGTGCCGCAACGCTGCCAATCACCCGCCAGGGACCCATCAGACGCCACACGGACCCTCACGGACAACGCACACAGTTTTATGCCCCACTGTGCTCATATATATATATATATATATATATATATATATATATATATATATATATATATATATATATTGTATGATATATATATATATATATGTATATAATTATATATATATATATATATATATATATATATATATATATATATATATATATATATATATAATTGTATATTATATCATGTAATACGAACATAAGGAAGCTACAAGAGGCCGTGAGACATACACGTGGTAGTTCCTGTTACTTAACACTGCCTACATCCACATCCACCTTTCATCCCCATCCATGAAATTGTCTAGCTTCTATTTAAAACTCCCTATTGACTCCGCACTAACTACCTGACGACTGAGTCCATTCCAATCATTTACCACCCATATCACTGGCATCTCCTTTGTGGTGGTTTGTGGTACGCCCATTAGCTGAGGGGGAGGAGAGTGCCGCCCCACACCCACGCCCTAACAATGGCACCCACACCCACGGCCTGCCTTGCTATTCTGATCCTCGCCTCGCCTCAAGTAATGGTCCCAAATGCACCCTAAATGCACCACCGTCTTGCCCGCGGCCTCAGCTGTGCGAGGTATTGTGGAAAAGATTCTATTTCCCAAGCGACCGTGAGTAAATCTTTTATTGAAGCGGCTGTTGATCCACGACGAAACCAGCCAGCCAGCCAGCATGCCCCTCCCTCCCGTCATCCATACCTTCTCCGGCCGGCTTATCCCCTGGACCGCTGTTGATCCAAAACGAGGATCAGCCAGCCCCTCCCTCCCGTCATCCATACCTTCTCCGGCCGGCCTCTCCCCTGGACCATGTAAAGAGGAGTCAAGGAGATGCCGACGCCGATGTTTACAATCCTGTTAGTTCCGTGAAGCAGTGAGTAGCAGTAGGACATATAAATGGAGCGGGCCAAGGCGTACACAACAGTCATATTCTTTGTCTTGTAACCGTCAGAGGAAAGTCTTCTGGTCCGCTTCTCCCCATGTCCTCATTACATTAAACGACGCCACATTTTTCCCTTCTTATTCTCCTCCTCCTTCTTCTTCTTCATCATCTTCTTCTTCGCCTCCTCTTCTTTCTCTGCCTTCCTAGTTTCCCGCTTTTTTTCTTCTGTTTTCTTCATTTTTTGTTTGCATTCTTCTTGTGATCTTTGACGCTAAGTATCGCTTATTAGGTCCTCTTCAACTTCGTCTCCTTAGTTAACAATTTTGTCAACTCTTCCCTTGGCTATTTCCCTTGGGATCTTAATTGCCTGGTGATCGTTGCCGAGGGAGGGAAAACTGTCTCAAAGTCTCCTCTCGGCCGTGCTATAAATGTGCTTATATTCTTTAGTTACCCAATTAAAAATAACACATCGGAGAAAACGGGGGGATTAATTTAATTCATATAGCATATAAGTATACCTGAATGTTTATTAAGCTATGTTTTAACTTATTTCTCGGTCGTTTTGAAGTATTGGCTATTTTTTTTGTTTTGTTTTGTTCTTAAGTTACCCAATTAAAAAAATAATAAGAGGGATTAATTAATTCGTAGCATATGAGTACATAAACCTTAAATTTAGACTGTTTATTATGTTATATTTTACCTAATTCTCGTTCGTCCTGGACCGGGAAAGAATTGCAGCCAACGCAATTATGGGATTTTCATTGTCTTAAAGAGCAGTGTCGACGATAAATTTAACCCCTTGAGACCAGAGCGTAATTTCCATTGTAATTTGGGTACCATTATACGATATTTAGTGAATATATGCAAGATTTTATAGATATGACCTATTAAGTATCTTTGTCCACTAGCTAATTTGGTATATTCAGCAACGTTTTGTAATTTTATGGCTCGACAACAGACCATTTTTTTATAGCAAAGGAAAGATCTGTGTGTTAAGGGGTTAAATTCTTTAGTTACCCAATAGAAAACAAGAAAAAAAAACGGGGGACTCGTGTCATTCGTAGCATATAGGTGTAAACCTGAATGTTTATTACGTTATTTTATTTCCTTAATTCTCTGAGATCCAGAACGTAATTCCCAATGTAATTTGGGTACCATTATACGATTTTTAGTGAATATAAGCAAGATTTTATAGATATGACCTGCTTACTATCCTTGTCCACTAACTAATTTGGTGTATTCAGTTACTTTTCGTAATTTTATGGCTAACAACAGACATTTTTTGTTTTATAGCAAAGGAAAGATCTGTGCGTAAAGGGGTTAAGCAGCATTGTATGCGATAAATTCAAGGTATTCTAGAGAGATGTATTAAATCCGTGTATTGAACCCTTTTAAGGAGCTTCTGTCTTAAGGTATTTGTGTTGCACTGCAGTGTGGTGTGTTGTTAGGGTGTCTTTGTGATCTTTAACTTTACTATTGATGTTAAGTTAGTTAGTTAAGTTAGTTAAGTTAGCTAGTTAAGAGGTTAATTAGGGTCACATGTGTGTGTTAATATGTATAATTTTCTCAACAATTATTTTTGCATATGTGTGTGTGTGTGTGTGTGTGTGTCATGCTCGTTCAACAGTAGATTAATTAACAGTGCTTGATAATTGCCTCAAATACCTGAATAGATACAGTGCACGTTATAAGCAGGGACTTGCTGGACAGGTATTGGACAGGTCACATTAACCCTAACATTAACATAACCTGGTGACCTGAGAAACTATTGGGGTCAAGAAAGTAACAAAGAAACAAAGCATTGGAAGGCAGGTATCAGAATAACCTAACCTAACTTAACCTTGATATTTTGTTTTTTGATACTTGCTTTCCAATACACGAAGAAAGGTAACCATTATTTTTGTTTTCATGATACTTTCTCCAAATACACGAGGAGAGGTAGCCATTATTTTACTTTATTAAATACTTTCTCTCCAAATACACGAGGAAAGGTACCCATTATTTTTTTTTATTTATTACTTTCTCTCCAAATACACGAGGAAAAGTAACCATTATTTTTTGTTTTCTTGATACTTTCTTTCCAAATACACGAGGAAAGGTAGCCATTATTTTTCTTTATTAAATACTTTCTCTCCAAATACACGAGGAAAGGTAGCCATTATTATCTTATTTTTCTATAACTTTCTTCCCAATGACACGAGGAAAGGTACCCATTATTTTTTTTAATTTATTACTTTCTCTCCAAATACACGAGGAAAGATAACCATTATTTTTTGTTTTCTTGATACTTTCTCCAAATACACGAGGAAAGGTACCCATTATTTTTCTTTATTAAATACTTTCTCTCCAAATACACGAGGAAAGGTAGCCATTATTTTTCTTTATTAAATACTTTCTCTCCAAATACACGAGGAAAGGGAACCATTATTTTTTGTTTTCTTGATACTTTCTCTCTAAATACACGAGGAAAGGTAGCCATTATCTTTTGTTTTCTTGATACTTTCTTTCCAAATACACATGGAAAGATAACCATTATTTTTCTTTATTAAATACTTTCTCCAAATACACGAGAAGAGGTAACCATTATTTTCGTTTTCTTGATACTTTCTCTCCAAATACACGAGGAAAGGTAACCATTATTTTAGTTTTCATGATACTTTCTCCAAATACACGAGGAAAGGGAACCATTATTTTTCTTTATTAAATACTTTCTCTCCAAATACACGAGGAAAAGTAACCATTATTTTCGTTTTCTTGATACTTTCTTCCCAATGACACAAGAAAAGGTTTGGTGGCTCGCATGTGTCGTTCAATAACTTATTAAAACAACACAAAAGGGAGCGTCCTCTATCACTGTGGTTTATCTGCCACGGTAATGATAGGAGGTCAGCTTATAGGAAAATGTCCCCCGTGATGGATCCTCCCGTAATCATGAGACCAAACCAATTCTTCATATATTTTCCTTTGCTCTAATTTGAAGGGCTTGCCGGGATAGCCAATGAAAAAGTATTACCCTCATCCATTCCCGGCCGCTGATTGGATCCCGGGTTAGTAAGTCTGGCTGTGATTGGTGGAGGAAATTAAGCTAAAGGTAAAGTCTGGATGTGATGTGATTCGTGGCTTGTAACTTGTAAGCTGATGGGGAAGGAAGTGAGGCCCCCTGGAGGACTTAGCACTGGCAGGAGGAAGAGGCCCTTTGTGGCTATTGTCCTGCTGCCTTATTGCTTCCTCTACAGTAGACGTTTATACCACTGATGTCCTACGCTCCTTCCTTATTTCCTTCTTTCTTTCATTTTTTACTGTCACATCTTCAGTTTTTTTCCTTCTTCACTGCCATATTTTCAGTTTTTTTGCTTTTTCTCTTCCACATCGTCAGTTTTTTTGCTTTTTCTCTTCCACATCTTCAGTTTTTTTGCTTTTTCTCTTCCACATCGTCAGTTTTTTTGCTTTTTCTCTTCCACATCGTCAGTTTTTTTGCTTTTTCTCTTCCACATTTTCAGTTTTTTTGCTTTTTCTCTTCCACATTTTCAGTTTTTTTGCTTTTTCTCTTCCACATCTTGTTTTTTTTGCTTTTTCTCTTCCACATCTTCAGTTTTTTTGCTTTTTCTCCCACATTTTCAGTTTTTTTTCTTTACTTCCATTTAATCAGTTTTTTTGGTTTTTCTCCTCCACATCTTCAGTATTTTTTCTTTTCTTCCACATCAGTTTTTTTCCTTCCTCACTTCCACATCTTCAGTTTTTTGGGTTTTTCTCTTCCACATCATCAGTTTTTTCCTCCATTCTTACCAGTCTCAGTTAGCTAGAGTGGAGGGTGGGGAGAAGCCTTCGCCCTTACTATCCTATGTTTTCACTTATTAAATTGTAGAATATATCACAAACAGCCAATAAAGGACTAATAGGTCTGTTTCTGTTTGATCTTCCTTTGTTTCTTTGTCTTCCTCCTTTTTTTGTTCTCGTCGTTATTGCCATGTCTTCCATTCTCATTTTCGTCATGCTATTCTCTTTCTACACCTTCTTCTATCCTTCCCTCTTTATTATCCTCTTCTCTTTCTACTTACCTTTCTTTCACATTCTTTCACATTATTTTCCTTTTTCGTCTCCTCCTCCTCCTCCTCCTCCTCCTCCTCCTCCTCCTCCTCCTCCTCCTCCTCCTCCTCTTCCTGCCATTAACTGTTCTTCATGTGATGCAGTGAATAACATACCTTTAGTGTTCTTGATGTAATATAATGTCTGGCATATATAACGCATACATATCTTTTCTGCTAACGTGTGTGTGTTGTGTGTGTGTGTGTTTCATGGTTTATAATGTAATATAAATGGCGGCTGTCACCATCACTTGGAATTTCCTGATCAGAATTGTATGCTGACTCTACCAACTTTATATTTTTACCTTTTTTTCCTTCTCTATTCCATTGCCTGCCAGTCGGGTGTTCAGCTTCCTTTATATACCTTCCTTTATATTCCTTCCTTTATTACCGAAGCCACACAACTCCTCCCACACCCGTGATTCATATATTCTGGCTCGGTTATATATATACCACTTGATTTCGAAAGTCCTGTCTAGTGCCTCTCACCAGACCTGAAAGTTCTATCTGGCGGCTCTCACTGCGCTGAATGCCCTGTCTTTCTGGATCCCGTGGTGGAGAAGGGAGGGAGGGGAAAGGAAGGGAGAGAGAGGGGGAAGGAGAGGGATGGTGGGGGGATAGGGGGATAGGGAGAGGGAATTGGGAAGGAAGGTAGTGGGAGAGGGATGGAGGGAGGGAGGGAGGAGGGTGGTGGCAGCTGGAAGGGAGGGGAAGAGAGGGAAGGGAGGGAGGGGGGAAGGAAGGGAAGGAAAGGGAAGGGTCACGGGAGGGAGAGGGAGGGGAAAGGAAGGGAGAAAAAGAGGAGGCGTAACTTCCGTCGTGGAAAATATTTTTGGTTCGTCTCAGGGTACAACGACGTCTTCATATTTTCTTGAGACATCCCGGCTGCCTTTCCTTTAGACGTGACTATGGCGGCGCGACGTTTGTCATTGCTGGGGGAGAGGCAGGCAGGCAGAAGGGTAGAAGGGCAGTCAGGCAGGCAGGTGGGAGGGCAGTCAGGCAGGCAAGCAGCAGGCAAGCAGGCAAGCAGACACCACGGTATTTGAGCATTGGTGGTTAGTGCACTAGTCTCCCTCCCTCCCACACTACAAAAAAAAAGAAGACTACAAAAAGTGTGTATAGTGTTTGGGTATAGGGGACAGGAGGGGAGGAAGGAGGTATATAGCGAGGCTGGTATTGTGTCCTTCCCTGACATGAGACTTGTATATAGCCACGCAAAATAACTAACTATACCTTTGTTCCATTCCGTTTTCCTTTTTTTGCTTTCTTTACCTTACCGTTCGTACTGTAGCCACGCAATGGACTTCAGGATAGGATAGAGAACAAAGATAAGGATAAGAATATGATAGAGATAAAGAACACTGATGAAAACGAATCTATTTGGATGTTATTTTCCTGAAAACCCATAACTAGATTCTTAGATCATTGAAATAGTTATGTATTTCTGAATGACAGCCAGATTAGCCATTTTTGTCCATATCCATTGTCTTATATTACTGTTGTTTTCATACTTTGTCTTATCGTCCTTGTCCTAATCTTCCTTTCACTCCTTCATACCTCCTTTCTTATAGCTACCCCTCCTCCCCACCCCCTTCCCTCATTATTATGTTATCATTGTCCTTTATGAATTTTTTTATTTATTACATTTCCTTCTTATCATCCCTTACCGTCTTTGTCCTAATCTCCCTTGCCTTCAAACCTCATCATCTCATTATAACGACCCCTCCTTAACGCTTCCATCGCCTTTCCAGCTACACGCCACCGCTCATAGCAAGGCAATCGCATGGTGTACCGCCACCCCATCACTTAACGCCCTGTTACCTCCCCGCCGGGCTGTTACCTGCGGGCTGTTGTACGCGCAAAACAAACAGGCGGGGGCCCAACTTTTAGCAGCGGGTCAGTTAGGCACCGAAGCTGGGGTTTTATATTTTATTTTTATTTTTTACATCACAAAGGACTGGCCAAGGGAAAAAAAAGGTAACAGTAAGACCGCTTAATGTGTACAGCCTTTAATGATGTGAACTCCTCGAAGGGGGTTAGTCAAGTCAGGTCAGGTTAGGTCTTTTTTGTCACTGATAGTTTTTTTGTGTTGCAGCTGACATTTTTTTTTTTTTTTTTTTTATTTATTTATTTATTTACTTTTCTCGTTTGAGCCTACGTATAGCGCATATAGGCTATTATCTACCGTCCTTATTTGTTTTGTTCTTATCTTCTTTTTCTTTATCTGGTTAACCCCTTGAGACCCAGAACGTGATTTCCATTATAATTTAGGTACCATTAGACGATTTCTAGTGACTCTAAGCAATATTTAATAGATATGACCTGTTTAGTATCCTTGTCGACTAACTAATTTGGTATATTCAGTTACTTTTCGTAATTTATGGCTAACTACATACATTTTTTTTATAGCAAAGGAAAGATCTGGGCGTGAAGGGGTTAATGTGAGATAAGAAAGTGATAAGAACAAATGTGAGATAAGGAAGTGATAAGAAAAAATGTTAGATTAGAAAGTGATAAGAAAACGACGTATCAGAAATCAAGAAACTTAATTACCTAACGAGTCGTAAATTAACTTAAGAAGCCATTTATTTTCCCGTGACTTTTCTAGATACTAAATTAGACAGTAACAAGGAAGGATTGGAAGTAAGGTAACAGGATAACATAATCAAACCTAAACTAACTTCATAGATAATCCTAATTCAATTTCCCGAGACTTGTTTTCTAGATATTTCTATTTCCGTATATTTATTTTTTTATTTCCGTTTTTATCCTTTTAAATTTTTCTTATTATTCCGTTTTCATTTCTGTTCTTTCTAGAGACTTTATTTTGTCACATTTCCGTTGGCCTCCGCTTTTTTTTTTTTTTTTTTTTTTTTTTTTTTTTTTTTTTTTCGTATCATTCCGTTTTCATTTCCTCTCTTTCTAGATACATTATTTTTATTTCCATTTACCTCCATCACTGTCCTTGGTCCTTCCGTCTTTTGTTAACATTAACCCCTTCACGCCCAGATCTTTCCTTTGCCATAAAAAAAGGTCTGTTGTGGAGCCATGAAATAAAAAAAGTAACTGAATATACCAAATTAGTTAGTCGACAAAAATACTAAACAGGTCATATCTATTAAATAATGCTTATAGTCACTAGAAATCGTCTAATGGTACCTAAATTATAATGGAAATCACGTTCTGGGTCTCAAGGGGTTAAGGTGGAAAGATACGAGATACAGGAACAATGGACCTCCGCTGTAACTACACCAAGGGGAAGGCAGGGACATCGACGCCCATTAACAGTAACCCCTTCACTCCCATTAACAGTAACCCCTTCACTCCCATTAACAGTAACCCCTTCACTCCCATTAACAGTAACCCCTTCACTCCCATTAACAGTAACCCCTTCACTCCCATTAACAGTAACCCCTTCACTCCCATTAACAGTAACCCCTTCACTCCCATTAACAGTAACCCCTTCACTCCCATTAACAGTAACCCCTCCACTCCCATTAACAGTAACCCCTTCACTCCCATTAACAGTAACCCCTTCACGCCCAAATCTTTCCTTTGCTAAATCAAATCGTCCATTGTTGTTTATAAAATTACAAAAACAAACTTAATATGCCAAATTTGTTAGTCAACAAGGATACTAAACAGGTCATATCTACAAAATATTGCTTATATTAACTAAAAACGTCTAATGGTACCCAAATTATAATGGAAATCACGTTCTGGGTCTCAAGGGGGTTGAAATGGCTTAACATATTATATGACTAAACTTGATAAGAAGGCTCGACAATCTTGACACTTATGCTTAGTTATCTCCGTGTTTTGTGTAGTTACCAGGTTTAAATTGTTGTTTTCTTGTTGGTGTTTGTGTGTATCATTGTCTACTTGTCCCCGTGTTGCGTTGAATTAAACTGTGTGTGTATCATTGTCTACTTGTCCCCATGTTGCGTTGAATTAAACTGTGTGTGTGTATCATTGTCTACTTGTCCCCGTGTTGCGTTGAATTAAACTGTTTGTGTGTATCATTGTCTACTTGTCCCCGTGTTGCGTTGAATTAAACTGTGTGTGTGTATCATTGTCTACTTGTCCCCGTGTTGCGTTGATTAAACTGTTTGTGTGTATCATTGTCTACTTGTCCCCGGGTTGCGTTTGAATTAAACTGTGTGTGTATCATTGTCTACTTGTCCCCGGGTTGCGTTGAATTAAACTGTGTATCATTGTCTACTTGTCCCCGTGTTGCGTTGAATTAAACTGTGTGTGTGTATCATTGTCTACTTGTCCCGTGTTGCGTTGAATTAAACTGTTTGTGTGTATCATTGTCTACTTGTCCCCGTGTTGCGTTGAATTAAACTGTGTGTGTGTATCATTGTCTACTTGTCCCCGTGTTGCGTTGAATTAAACTGTGTGTGTGTATCATTGTCTACTTGTCCCCGGGTTGCGTTGAATTAAACTGTGTGTGTATCATTGTCTACTTGTCCCCGTGTTGCGTTGAATTAAACTGTTTGTGTGTATCATTGTCTACTTGTCCCCGGGTTGCGTTGAATTAAACTGTGTGTGTATCATTGTCTACCTGTCCCCGTGTTGCGTTGAATTAAACTGTGTGTGTATCATTGTCTACTTGTCCCCGGGTTGCGTTGAATTAAACTGTGTGTGTGTATCATTGTCTACTTGTCCCCGTGTTGCGTTGAATTAAACAGTTTTGTGTGTATCATTGTCTACTTGTCCCCGTGTTGCGTTGAATTAAACTGTGTGTGTGTATCATTGTCTACTTGTCCCCGTGTTGCGTTGAATTAAACTGTGTGTGTATCATTGTCTACTTGTCCCCGTGTTGCGTTGAATTAAACTGTTTGTGTGTATCATTGTCTACTTGTCCCCGGGTTGCGTTGAATTAAACTGTGTGTGTATCATTGTCTACTTGTCCCCGGGTTGCGTTGAATTAAACTGTGTGTGTGTATCATTGTCTACTTGTCCCCGTGTTGCGTTGAATTAAACTGTTTGTGTGTATCATTGTCTACTTGTCCCCGGGTTGCGTTGAATTAAACTGTTTGTGTGTATCATTGTCTACTTGTCCCCGTGTTGCGTTGAATTAAACTGTTTGTGTGTATCATTGTCTACTTGTCCCCGGGTTGCGTTGAATTAAACTGTGTGTATGTATCATTGTCTACTTGTCCCCGGGTTGCGTTGAATTAAACTGTGTGTGTGTATCATTGTCTACTTGTCCCCGGGTTGCGTTGAATTAAACTGTGTGTGTGTATCATTGTCTACTTGTCCCCGGGTTGCGTTGAATTAAACTGTGTGTGTGTATCATTGTCTACTTGTCCCCGGGTTGCGTTGAATTAAATGAGGGTAAAAGTGGATTATTTCGAGACACATTTACTTTAGCGCTTTACACTTATTTTTTTCGGCATTATGGAAGTTAAGTTAAGTGGCAACAAAGTAAATAGAAACAAAATGAAGCTCTACATTAAGGTTGTGTTCGCATGTGAGTTTTTATACTTGCCTCTTTTACTCCGACCGTCAGTAACACTATAGTCGCCAGTCACTCGCCACTGCACTAATGTCGCACTAACACAAATTTTTCTATTTGTGTTAAAAATCTGTAGTTTTTTTTTGTATTAATTGTCATTTAGCCATGAAATGTTAATTGCTACCGTCAATAACACTATAGTCGCCAGTCACTCGCCACTGCACTAATGTCGCCAGCCGCCATATATTACGAATTTTAGTATCACTACAGACCTGTATGTGCCGCTTAAGACATGTAGTGTGATGTACATAATATTAACTACTGTGCGTGCCTCTTCAGTGGCACATACAAGTCTGTAGTGGTGCTAAAATTCGTTATATATGGCGACATTAGTGCAGTGGCGAGTGACTGGCGACTATAGTGTTATTGACGGTAGCAATTAACATTTCATGGCTAAATGATAACTAATACAAAAAAAAACTACAGATTTTTAACAGAAATAGTAAAATTGTATTATTTAATGTTTTGGTATAGCAATGTTTTCGAGTCCTTATTGATAATGGTTAGACTTAAAATACTCATCCTTTTCACTGATCCCTTAAATTTAACTCCTGTATCACCCCCTTCTTCTTCTTCTTCTTCTTCTCCTCCTCTCCTCCTCTTCCTCTCTTCTTCTTCTCTTCTCTCTTCCTTCTCTCTCCTCTCTTCTTCCTTCTCTCTCTTCTCCTCTCTCTTCTTCTTCTTCTCCTCTCTCTTTCTCTTCTTCCTTCTATCCTCTTCCTCCTCTCCTCCTCCTTCCTCCTCCTCCTCCTCCTCCTCCTCCTCCTCCTCCTCCTCCTCCTCCTCCTCCTCCTCCTCCCTCCTCCTCTCCTCCTCCTCCTCCTCCTCCTCCTCCTCCTCCGCCTCCTCCTCCTCCTCCTCTATTCTTCACATCGTCTGGAAATTCCGGCCTTTGACCATAAAGATAAAAATAAATTGAATGAAAATAATGTCGAATAAAAGCAAACACGCACGCAGAGAGAGAGAGAGAGAGAGAGAGAGAGAGAGAGAGAGAGAGAGAGAGAGAGAGAGAGAGAGAGAGAGAGAGAGAGAGAGAAACCCACAGACCAAAGAAGTGTAATCAGAAACATACAACTAGAAAGAAAGGAGTTGAAAGTGAAGATAAAGGTAAAAGAATCATAACAAAGAAAGAAATAGGAAAGAAGGGGGAAATGACAACCTGAAGTAAAAGGGGAGAGAGAGAGAGAGAGAGAGAGAGAGAGAGATATACACACACGCCCTACACACGCCTGCTACACACCCTCACATCATAATACGTTCCTTCATGTTACCTATCTATTTTACGCCCATGTCTCCTAAAACTTACCTATTCGACCCTTTTTTTTTACCTATTCCATTACCTATTTGTTAGTTTTTGGTCAGGCATTTTTTCTACATTCTCCAACCTGTGTTTTATGCTTTTCCTCACACGCCCCTTACACTTTTACACACTTTTACGTACTTGTACACACCTTTATACACCTGTACATACCTTTACACACCTGTATATACCTTTATACACCTTTACACCTGTATATACCTTTACACACCTGTACATACACCTTTATACACCTTTACACCTGTACATACCTTTACACATCTGTATACACCTTTATACACCTGTACATACATTTATACGCCTTTACATACCTTTATACCTTTACACACCTGTACATACCTTTACACATCTGTACATACCTTTATACATCTTTACATACCTGTACATCTTTACACCTTTATACACCTGTACATACCTTTACACACCTGTACATACATTTATACACCTTTACACACCTGTACACACCTGTACATACCTTTACACATCTGAACATACCTGTACACACCTTTACATACCTTTACACACCTGTACATATCTTTATACACCTCTACACACCTTTACACACCTGTACACACCTGTACACACCTTTACATGCCTCCACATTTATCTATACACCGACAAGTTTCCCTCCTCCTCACTCTTAACATAATTCCATACACTTCTAAACACTCAAAAACAACTTTCTGTCACTCCATACCTACTAACACATAGTTATAATCGCTTTCATACTCCTCACACACTTCTTAACAAACGCCTTCACACCTACATCTCCCACTCACTCATTCTAACAAACTCTCACACACTCTACACACTAGCGCCTTCACACATACTCCAACATAGTTTTATACGCACTTAAACATAATTATAATACGCTTTCACATACTTCAACATACTATAATAAAAACGCTTTCACGCACTCCAACTTACTCAAAAAACGCTTTCACACACTTAACACTTCCATACACTTTTCACAACCCCAACATACTTCAAAACGCTTTTCAGACATCTTCCACACACTTAAAAAACACTTTCACACTTTCACACCCTTAAAAAAACTTTCACAGTGCACCCAACACACTTCAAAAACGCTTCCACACTTCTACCACACACTTAAAAACACTTTCACACTTTTACACACTTAAAACGCTTTCCACAGTGCACCGAACACATTTAAAAAACGCTTTCACACATCCTCTACACAATTAAAAACGCTTTCACGCACTTTCACATACTTAAGAACGCTTTCATGACACACTTCCACATACTTTAAGAACGCTTTCACACACTCTAACACACTTAACAAACACTCACACTCTCACATAATACTTAAATGACGCTTTCACACATCCTCTACACACTTAAAAACGTTTTCACACACTTCCACACGCTTGCACACGCTTGCACACACACACACGCACACGCACACGCACACGCACACACACACACACACACACACACACACACACACACACACACACACACACACACACACACACACACACACACACACACTTCCAGATACTACCACTTGAATACATCCTCACACGCTCACATGATTCCTTATAGCGTCTTCGTCCACGCCTCAGCCTCTTCAGTATACCATAAAAACACACACACACACCACACACACACACACACACACACACACACACACACACACACACACACACACACACACACACACACACACACACACACACACACACACACGCACACACACCATAACCAGTTTAACCACACACCAAACTGAGCGTATAACATGTGCCATTCCAAAGTGTCATCCCCTTTTATTCTTGCCTCTCCAACTTCACTCATTCCTATCTTCTCTCTCTCTCTCTCTCTCTCTCTCTCTCTCTCTCTCTCTCTCTCTCTCTCTCTCTCTCTCTCTCTCTCTCTCTCTCTCTCCTTCCACTTCAGTTTGTCTCTTCTCCCTTCTTTCTTATCTCTTTCTTTGTTGTGATTCTTACTTTTACCTTTATCTTCCCTTTCACCTCCTCTCTTTCTAGTTGTCTGTCTGTCTGATTACCCTTCTTTGGTCTCTCTCTCTCTCTCTCTCTCTCTCTCTCTCTCTCTCTCTCTCTCTCTCTCTCTCTCTCTCTCTCTCTTCTCTCCTCTCCTCTCTCTCTCTCTGCAGGCGTGCGTGTTTGCTTTTATTTGACATTATTTTCACTCAATTTATTTTTTATCTTTATGGTCAAAGGCCGGAATTTCCAGACGATGTGAAGAATAGAGGAGGAGGAGGAGGAGGCGGAGGAGGCGGAGGAGGAGGAGGAGGAGGAGAAAAAGAAGGAGAAGGAGGAGGAGGAAGAGGAGGAAGAGGAGGAGGAGGAGGAAGAGAAGAAGGAGGAGGAGGAAGAGAAGAGAGTGAAACAGGAGATAAATATAAGGGATCAATGAAAAGGGAGAGAAAGTATTGAAGAGAGGAAAGGCGTGTAGAGAGAAGGCAATGAAAGGGGAGGAGGCGAGGATTGTGATGTTTATAGACTGTAAGAAATTTGGCAACAATCGATTTCCTCTTGTAATTCTTGTTCTTTTTCTTCTAACAATCGATTTCCTACTTTCGATATTTTCTTCTACATATTTTTCTTTTTTTTCTTCTTCTTTTCTTTTTTCTCTTTCATCTTCCTCTTCTTTTTCTTCTTCTTTTTCTTCTCTTTTTATTTTCTTCATCTTCTTTTTCTTCTTTTTATTTTCTTCATCTTCTTTTTCTTCTTTTTCTTCCTCTTCTTCCTCTTTTTTTCTTCTTCTTCATCTTCCTCTTCCTCTTCATCTTCTTTTTCTACTTCCCTTCACGTTCTACCTTTCCATAGTTGTCTGCTCGGCGCTATATAGGAAAGAACAAGACAAACTGG
This sequence comes from Chionoecetes opilio, assembly GCA_016584305.1. Taxonomy (NCBI): domain Eukaryota; kingdom Metazoa; phylum Arthropoda; class Malacostraca; order Decapoda; family Majidae; genus Chionoecetes; species Chionoecetes opilio. Next base: position 243,054 of record JACEEZ010003716.1, on the reverse strand, counting down.
GTATGTTTGTGTTAGTTTATCTATAGTCTATTTTTTTTATTATGGTCAAAATGCACTAAGGAAGCCACGCCCCCTGCCTCCCCTTCTATTCTACGGGGCAGCTGATTGGTGCATTCCTCCTATCATCACTACCAATCACAGTATCTTCACTACTTAACAGCACGTGACCACTGAATTAGACATCTTCACTACAAAGGGTGACAAAATCAAAAATCCCTCTGTAGTGAAGATTGCTCTGTCCAGTTGTCACGCCGCTGTTAAGTAGTGAAGATATTGTGATTGGTAGTGATGATAGGAGGAATGCACCAATCAGCTGCCCCGTAGAATAGAAGGGAGGCAGGGGGCGTGGCTTCCTTACTGCATTTTGACCATAATAAAAAAAATAGACTATAGTACATCTTTCTCTAATAGTCAATTTTTTTAACGAGGCGAAAACTCCCTTCTATCTTAACCCCTTGAGACCCAGAACGTAATTTCCATTGTAATTAGGTACCATTAGACGATTTTAAGTAAATATAAGCAATGTTTTATAGATTTGACCAGTTTAGTATCCTTGCCCACTAACTAATTTGGTGTATTCAGTTACTATTCGTAATTTTATGGCTAACAACCGACGATTTTAAATAGCAAAGGAAAGATCTGGGCGTGAAGGGGTTAAGGTCTCATGCTAAATATGATGCCTATGTTTACCTGATAATATGGTTAACTATGATAAAATACAGCTGAAATTTAGAAGAAGCGTAGGATTTCCTTCTCCTGGCATCAAATATCAGTCGGTAAGCAGCAATGGGTCAAGATTTCTCACCGCGTAAAAAACAACAACAGTATAGCAGCTCGGCCTTCAAAACCCTGGCCAGCGGGTTTTGAGAGGACGGTGGTGTTGGTGTCGATTTTTAGTGAATATAAGCAATATTTTATAGATATGACCTGTTTAGTATCCTTGTCCACTTGCTAATTTGGTATATTCAGTTACTTTCTGTAATTTTATGGCTAACAACAGACATTTTTTTATAGCAAAGGAAAGATCTGGGCGTGAAGGGGTTAAAAAAACATTCCTAAATCAAAATCCGGATACGAATCAACTCCAAAAATGAATCACTTCTAAATTGGGCCAAGTTCCACCTATTGTAAAATATTCATGCAAATCCGTCTATAACATTTTGTGTAATCCTGCTAACAAACAGACAAACAAACATGGTTCCCACAACATCACTCAGTATCATGCCCACAAGACCCAGGCCAGAGTAACCCTTTTTATCTGCTTTTTTTTTTCTTTTTATCTTATCTTAGTTTCTTTTTATCACGTTCATTTCATTTATTTTTTATCATCATTCTTTCTTTTGATCTTATAACACTCTTGATCACGTTAGCCCTCCATAATGCGTCCATAGTATCACCATCAACACAACTACAAAAGTGACGATGAACTCTTATTATTTTACCGGTACCTTTAATATTTTCATACTTGCCCCTTGACCTCTTCCCTCTTACCACCACTCTTGACCTTCATTAGTTCACTCCCACCTTAGGTCATCCCACGGTGGTTAGGCGGTCAACACATATCACCTCTGTTTCTTTACCTCTCTCCTACATTATTTCAGTAACAGCCTGCACCACACACCACCACACGGCCTGCACCACACACCACCACACGGCCTGCACCACACAACACCACACGGCCTGCACCACACAGCACCACACGGCCTGCACCACACAGCACCATACGACCTACACCACACCACCACACGGCCTGCACCACACAGCACCACACAACACCACACGGCCTGCACCACACACCATACGGCCTGCACCACACACCACCACACAGCCTGCACCACACAACACCACACAGCCTGCACCACACAGCACCACACACCACTACACAGCCTGCTCCACACACCACCACACAACAGCAAACGTCCTGCACCACACTATCAATTTCACACCCACCAGCACACACACACACACACACTATTTCACACTTGAACATGCCTAAACAAACGCTTTCACACACTTTTCACACCCTTAATACACTCCTATACACTTAAAACGGTCAGCCCCACACAACACCACACACCCAACACCACACAACACCACACACCTAACACCACTTTCTTCCCTCACCCAACAAAGCTTTCATCACACAACCTACACCACACACATCACCCCTAACAGACAACTATCGTCACACACACACACACACACAACACACACACACCACACACACACACACACACACACACACACACACACACACACACACACACACACACACACACACACACACACACACTACACACACCCTCCTTTCCCTCTCACATCACACCTTAACTAACCCACCTTGCACCTTCCTCAGTCTAAACCAGTATTTCCCAGCCTGGGGGAAATTTCAGGATTCTAAGGGGAAAATTTATCCTGAGGGACATCTAAATTACTAGCATTTAGTCGACAGAAAAAAAATGTCTTAGAATACGGTTATTGACTTTTCTTCCAGTATTATATAGATATACTGTAGAAGATAGTGTCTATATATTTGTGTTATTAAGCAAGTAAATTTTGTGTTTTGGATGCTTATTTTCACATGAAGGGGGAAACCCGGATGGTTGAACTGGTTGAAGGGGGAAACGACAGAAAAAAGGTTGGGACCACTGCTCTAAACCATCAAACTCAAAAATATGTAACATTCACACTACACAATCACAACAACACACAACATCTGCAACACACTCTGAACAACGTAACACACCTTCCCTTCAACACACAACATCTGCAACACACTCTAAACAACGTAACACACCTTTCCTTCAACACACAACATCTGCAACACACTAAACAACATAACACACCTTTCCTTCAACACACAACATCTGCAACACACTCTGAACAACATTACACACCTTTCCTTCAACACACAACATCTGCAACACACTAAACAACATAACACACCTTTCCTTCAACACACAACATCTGCAACACACTCTGAACAACATAACACACCTTTCCTTCAACACACAACATCTGCAACACACACTAAACAACGTAACACACCTTTCCTTCAACACACAACATCTGCAACACACTCTAAACAACGTAACACACCTTTCCTTCAACACACAACATCTGCAACACACTCTAAACAACATAACACCTTTCCTTCAACACATCTGCAACACTCCAACAAACGTAACACACCTTTCCTTCAACACACAACATCTGCAACACACCTTCCCTTCCCTCGCAGTACCTCACCCTGCGATCTGTCTATATGTACGCTGGCTGCCCCTATAATGATGTACCTCTAGGGGGGAATATTGGTCCTCGGCCAGATGAGTTCTCCGATCATAAATAAAGGTTTATGGATGCAAGATGCCGGGTCACTTGTTTTCCATAATGACTTTAGGGATAGAAAAAAGTGAGTCCCTGTTTTGAAGAGGCGAGTGACGAAGGGTAAGGGCAGGAAATGTTAGGTTAGGTTAAGTTTAGATTAGGTTAGGTAAGGTTTTGTATTCCATAATGACTTAGGGTTAGGAGAGAGAATGTGAGTACCTAAGTAAGGGAAGGTTAGGTTAGGTTAGTAGATTAGATTAGGCTAGGCTAGGGAAGGTTAAGCTAAGGTAGGTTGGGCTAGGATAGGTTAGGCTCGGTTAGGTTAAGTTAAGTTAGGTTAGATAAGGTAAGGCCTGTTTCCTGTGCCTTCTCGGTATACTGGGAAGGCTGAGAGAGCAGGTTAGAGTAGGTCGTAGTAAATGAGAGAGAGCAGGATAGAGTAGGTCGTAGTAAAGCAGGTAGGTCGCGCAGGTTGGTTATGTTAGGTAAGGCCTGTTTCCTGTGCCTTCTCGTTACTGGGAAGGCTGAGAGAGCAGGTTAGAGTAGGTCGTAGCAAAGCAGGCAGTCAGGCACAAGGTAGGTCGCGCAGGTTGGTTCCCAGTATAGAGATTATTTATTAAGCGAGTGTATCATTAGTCTTCATCAGCTGCCTAATTTCAGGAGGATATATACCATTGTCCATAAATTGTCTATTTCCTGTTTCTACGCGTTTGTAATATAACTGTTTGAAACTCTTGTTATGGCGTATTATGAAATTAGTATACAACAAATGACTGAGTGACTGACGAGGCTAACTGAATGTCTGACGAGGCTGGCTGACTGACTGGCTAGGCTGGCTAACTGACTGACTGGCTGGCGAGGCTGGTTGACTGACTGGCGAGGCTGGCTAACTGACTGGCGAGGCTGACTGACTGACTGGCGAGGCTGACTGACTGACTGACTGGCGAGGCTGACTGACTGACTGGCGAGGCTGGCTGACTGACTGGCGAGCTGGACTACTGACTGGCGAGGCTGACTGACTGGCGAAGCTGACTGACTGACTGGCGAGGCTGACTGACTGACTGGCGAGGCTGGCTGACTGACTGGCGATGACTGGCGAGACTGGTCGGCTGCGCGTCAGGCAGGGAAAGTAGGGGGTAGGGGAGGCTTGTGGGGTTTGTGACAGCCATTCTTTTTGGGTTAATTATAAAACTATGGAAAAAAAGTTTGTTGTGCATTGGATGTGATGTTTTTGTTATTTATTTTTAATGTATAAGTTTTTGGTGTTGTTGTGCTGGGTTATAAGCGACGACAACCTCATCGCTTATAACAGTTGTAGGTTGGAGGTTATGTTCTCCTTCCACCACCACCACCAACCCATCACCACCTCCAACCCATCACCACCACCAACCCATCACCACCACCAACCCACCACCACCACCAACCCACCACCACCACCAACCCACCACCACCACCACCCACCACCACCACCAACCACCACACCACCACCACCACCACCACCACCACCACCACCACCACCACCACCACCATACCACCACCACCACCATACCACCACCAACCACCACCACCACCACCAATACCACCACCACCAAACCACCACCACCAACCCATCACCACCACCACCACCCACCAACCCCACCACCACCACCACCACCACCACCACCACCACCACCAACCTATCACCACCACCACCACTATTGATCACCTGGCCGCACCACCTCGTAATGTCACCGGCCATCAAGAGGCATCACCGATAACACCAAATATTACCCGCGGTTTTAGTGTAAGGTAAACAAAAAAAAGAAGGGAAAAAGAGGAAAAATAAAAAATAAAGGCAAAAAAAAAGAAAAATCTAAAAAAGAAAGCAAAAAAAAAAGAAAGAAAAAGGGAAAAAAAAAGAAAAAAAAAAAATCTAAAAAAGAAAGCAAAAAAAAAAAAAAGGAAAAAAGAGGAAAAAAATTAATAAAAGCAAAAAAAAAGAAAAATCTAAAAAAGAAAGCAAAAAAAAAAGAAGGAAAAAAGAGGAAAAATAAAAAATAAAAGTAAAAAAAAAAGAAAAATCTAAAAAAGAAAGAAAGGAAGATATTACGTACCTACGAAGCTGTACCTTTCCTCTTTTTAACAACCCCAAAAACAATGTACAAATACCTCAATATTTTCTTGTTAGTGACATGGACAGTGTTAGTGTTTTATAGCCACATGTATTTTTTTATGATGTTTTTTTAGAGAATGATTTAGAAAGTTTTTATAGCGTGTGTGTTGTGTGTGTGTGTGTGTGTGCGTGCGTGTGCGTGTGCGTGTGCGTGTGTGTGTGTGTGTGTGGTGTGTGTGTGTGTGTTCGTGATGAAGGGATGGAAATGGCTGGCTCGCGCGGAAAGCAGTCACGATGTATACGGGATTTTTTACCTCTCAAAAATGTCCATGCCAACGAGAGGGTGATTGACTGACTGTCGAGGCTAACTGACTGACTGACTGGCGAGACAGATAGACTGACTGACGAAGCTGACTGACGTGGCTGGCGTGGCTGACTGACTGACTGACTGACTGGCGAGGCTCACTGACTGACTGACGAGACTGGCTGACTGACTGGCGAGGCTGACTGACTGACTGACTGGCAAGGCTGACTGAATGTCTGGCGAGGCTGGCTGACTGACTGACTTGCGAGGCTGACTGACTGACTGGCGAGGCTGACTGACTGACTGACGAGGCTGACTGACTGACTGGCGAGGCTAACTGACTGACTGACTGGTGAGGCTGTGGTCGGCTGCGCGTCAGATACCGTGACATGTTCGTGACGTGTTGACAGGCGGAGCGGCAGTGTCAACAAATGTCTATATTTTGGGGTTCGTCGCGTCAATAAGAGGTAAAGTCTTGATGAGTGAAAGGGAGGAAGGGCTCATATTTAGTCTTCTGTATTTAAAGTAAGGATAAGTAATGTATTAATTGTTATAGGAAAAAATAATAACAGAAAAGAAAATCATACACTGAACCCACAAATCAAAAAGATGTCGAGAAAAAAAGACGCAAACTTTTATACACCAAGAAAAAAAATACACTGTTGCGTGTTTCCACAAAAAAATATGTAAGGCTTCTGTATTTTAAGTAAAGATAAGTAAGGTGTTAAGTGTTATGTAAGGTATGTTAATTAAGCCTTCTGTACTATTTTAAGTAAGGGCTTAATTGTTAAGTACGGTATGTTGAATCAGGCTTCTGTATTTTAAGTAAGGATAAGTAAGGGATGAATTGTTAAATAAGGTATGTTAAATCAGGCTTCTGTATTTTAAGTAAGGTTATGTAAGGGATGAAATCTTAAGTACGGTATGTTAAATCAGGCTTCTGTATTTTAAGTAAGGATAAGTAAGGGATGAAATCTTAAGTACGGTATGTTAAATCAGGCTTCTGTATTTTATGTAAGGATAAGTAAGGGATGAATTGTTAAATAAGGTATGTTAAATTAGGCTTCTGTATTTTAAGTAAGTATTAATTGTTAACTAAAGTATGTTAAATAAGCCATCTGTTTTTTAAGTAATGATAAGTAAGGTATTAATAATTGATAGGTAAGGTATGTTAAGTATTTAAGTAAGGAAAAGTAATGTATTAATTGTTAAGTAACCCACAGCACTAAGTAAACACTCATTACTTTAACTCTTATAATATTATGTCCTTGGATGTTAATACTTATAGACATTCCCAGGGAAGTGACGCAGAATATTTTAACAAACACAAGGCAATGCAAAACAAGAAACTCTATCTCATACACACACACGCACACACACACACACACACACACACACACACACACACACACACACACACACACACACACACACACACACACACACACACACACACACACACACACACACACTAGCAGGTTGTGTCGGTGGAGTGTTGTGTCCTCATGTTTCATTCCCACAGCAGGGTTTCCTCTCTCTCTCTCTCTCTCTCTCTCTCTCTCTCTCTCTCTCTCTCTCTCTCTCCTCTCTCTCTCTCTCCTCTCCCCCCCCCCCCCCCCGTGCGCCGCTACAACTCAAAATACTCCTTTTTTTTTACTTTTTTTTTTTTTTATTCTGATCGCTTCGAGTGATGTCTTTCAGGGCTGTTGTTTTGTCATATATTCGGTCGCTATGGTAATAATGCTGTTTTTTTCTCTATTATTTCTCCTTTTTCTTTTACTTTTCTGTTTTTTATTCTCTTTTCCTTTCTCTTAGATGTCAGTTTCGGATTAACGCTTGTATATCTTTTTGTGATTTTGTTTTTTCGTATATACAGTTTTTTGCTTGTTCTGATTCTTGCCTGTCCGTCAGAGAGAGAGATAAGATAAGATAAGATTTTCATCCTATCTAGACACTTTGCAAGTACCAACTACAAGGTTATTGACTATACAAAGCGCCACCACGTCAGCACGAACTAGGCGGACTCGAACCGCTGACCGAATGCGCAGGGACGCTACACATTGCGAGCTCACGACTCTACCAACCTTGCCACCCTGACGGGTTCAGAGAGAGAGAGAGAGAGAGGAGAGAGAGAGGAGTGCAACTGATGATCGAACAAGAAGAGAAAGTGAAGGAAATAAAAGAGAACACCGGAAACTAGGAAGGCAGAGAAAGAAAAGAAGAAGAAAAATAAGAAGAGAAGAAGAAGAAGAGAAGAAGAAGAAGAAGAAGAAGAAGAAGAAGAAGAAGAAGGGAGGAGAAGAAGAAGAAGGGAGGAAAAGACGAAGAAGAAGGAAAAGACGAAGAAGAAGAAGGGAGGAAAAGACGAAGAAGAAGAAGGGAGGAAAAGACGAAGAAGAAGAAGAAGAGTATCGGGGCAATATCGGTGGCTTGCTCCTGACTTGCTCCTCCATTGGTCTTTCTATCACGATCGAATACCCGATAGTGTATGTGATTGTTCCCTGATGGCCGGTTTGTCCCGCGTCTGTATCGGATGTCTTAACGCGGCTCTAAGATTACTAAACCATAAACACTTGTTCCCACATTCCTATAGTGCACAGGGGAGAACAAATGGATTCATCTCCTTGATTCAATTTATTTCTCTATATATTATAATTATTTATTAGTCAATATTATTACTCCTTTTGTATTATTATTATTTATTATTTTCTCCTTTACTCAAATTATTTTAACGCGCCTCAAAGATTACAAAACCATAAGAGTTGGTCCTACCTTCCTTTAGTCACAGGTTTACTGCAAGGGGGGAAAAATGGATTCATCTCCCTTAAGGCCGGTTCCCACTAGCCCGCTTCTACGGCCGCCGTTCCCGTACACCGCCCAACAATGACGTCACAAAAAAGTCGACTCGAGCGGAGGTGCAAACTGTGCCCGATTACCACTACAGCCACTCCAGCGTTGATGATGGTGACGTCATTGTTGGGCGCTGTACGGCATCGGCGGCCGTAGAAGTGGACTAGTGGGAACCGGCCTTTACTCAAATTACTTCAGTCTTAACGCGGCTTAAAAAATATAAAACAAGAAGAAGAAGAATTACTAAACCATAAGACTTGTTCCGACATTCCTATAGTGCAAAGGGGAGAAAAAAATGGATCCCGAAATCTCCCTGACTCAAATTGAAGTAATAATAATAAGTAGCAATAATAATTTTAAGTGTATGGAGTATAAAGGAAGTGTGTGTAAAGTAATGGTGCGTCTTGTAATGGTGTTAACCCCTTGAGTCCCAGAACGTAATCTCCATAGTAATTTGACTACCATCAGACTATTTTAATTCATATAAGCAATATTTTATAGATATGACTGTTTAGTATCCTTGTCTACTAGCTAATTTAATATATTAAGTCACTTCTCATAATTTTATGGTTAACAACAGACATTTTATATAGCAAAGGAAAACTCTGGGCGTGAAGGGGTTAACATTGTACCGGTTACCAAAGATTACTAAACCATGTAAGTTGTTCCTACATTCCTATAGTGCAAAGAAGAAAAAAAAGGGATTACTCCCTTACTCAAATTACTTCAATCTTAACGCGGCTCAAAGATTACAAAACTATAAGAGTTGTTCCCACATTCCTATAGTAAAGGGAGAAAAAAATGGATTCCTCTCCCTTACTCAAATTTCTTAATTCTGAACGCGGCTCAAAGATTACAAAACTATAAGAGTTGTTCCCACACTCCTATAGTACAAAGGGAGAAAAAAATGGATTCCTCTCCCTGACTCATATTTCCAAGTTAAAGGAAGTGTGTATAAAGGTGCATTTTGTAAAGGTGTTAGAGTGTACCTATAGTGTCTCATTAACTTTGTCTTATCTGTTGCTTTCTCCCTTAAAAAGATATCTATAGACTATTTTTTTTTATTATGGTCAAAATGCAGTAAGGAAGCCACGCCCCCTGCCTCCCCTTCTATTCTACGGGGCAGCTGATTGGTGCACTCCTCGTATCATCACTACCAATCACAATATCTTCACTACTTAACAGCGGCGTGACCACTGGACATAACAATCTTCACTACAGAGGGTGACAAAATAAAAAATCCCTCTGTAGCGAAGATTGCTGTCCAGTGGTCACGCGCTGTTAAGTAGTGAAGATATTGTGATTGATAGTGATGATACGAGGAATGCACCAATCAGCTGCCCCGTAGAATAGAAGGGGAGGCAGGGGGCGTGGCTTCCTTACTGCATTTTGACCATAATAAAAAAAATAGACTATAGTTTACCTGATAATTTTGCCAAGTTAAAGTAGGATTGTTGATTTAGTGATGGGGTATCAGGGATGAATGGTTAGTGTGTTTTCCTAACCCTTACTACCTAAATTACCTTCCTTTTTACTCCATTCTCACTTACCCATCTAAAAAAAAGAATTCCTGTCAGTATTATCAATGTTTTGTGTAAGTTAACGTATTGATTATATACAGATGAATATATAGTGTGACCCTAACTTCTGCTACCTAACCTAATCTCCTTGTTACTTCCATTCTTACTTACCCTTCTAAAAACAATCAATTTCTTGTTTGTATTATTGATTTTATGGGTTAAGTTAACGTATTGATTCTAAACAAGTGAATATACGTAAGTGTTAATCCCTAACTTCTACCTAAAATACCTTCCTTCTTACTTACCCTTCTAAAAATATGCAATTTCCTTCACTATTATAATTTTGCTGTAATTAATTAACGTATTGTTAGTATACAAGTAGACATGAAGAACATAACATCACAGTTGTATATCTACCTTTATGTTACCTGGGATGGAAGAAAATAACATCACAGGTGTATATCTACCTTTGTGTTACCTGTAGACATGAAGATAACATCGCAGGTGTATATCAACCTTTATGTTACCTGTGATGGAGAAAGATAACATCTCAGGTGTATATCTACCTTTGTGTTACCTGTAGACATGGATAAGATAACATCACAGGTGTATATCTACCTTTATGTTACCTGTAGACATGGATAAGATAACATCACAGGTGTAACATCACAGGTGTATATCTACCTTTGTGTTACCTGTTGGCATGGATAAGGTAACATCACAGGGGTATATCTACCTTTGTGTTACCTGTATACATGGATAAGATAACATTACAGGTGTATATCTACCTTTGTGTTACCTGTTGACATGGATAACATTACAGGTGTATATCTACCTTTGTGTTACCTGTTGACATGGATAAGATAACATCAAAGGTGTATATATTCCTTTGTATTACCTGTTGACATGGATAAGGTAACATCACAGGTGTATGTCTACCTTTGTGTTACCTGTTGACATGGATAAGATAACATCACAGGTGTATATCTACCTTTGTGTTACCTGTAGACATGGATAAGGTAACATTACAGGTGTATATCTATCTACCTTTGTGTTACCTGTAGACATGGAGAAGGTAACATTACAGGTGTATATCTACCTTTATGTTACCTGTAGACATGGATAAGGTAACATCACAGGTGTATATCTACCTTTATGTTACCTGTTGACATGGATAAGGTAACATCACAGGTGTATATCTACCTTTAATCCTTTATGTTACCTGGGATGGAGAAAGATAACATCACAGGTGTATATCTATCTACCTTTGTGTTACCTGTTGATGAATGTCTCTGGGTCAGGTAAATACTTCCTGTTAGGACCGCTCGTACAACAACCTTCTTGGGTACAAATGGCGTATCGATCAAGGCTGGCGGAAGGACGAAGAGAGAAGAAGGAAGGAGGGAGGGAGGGAGGGAAGAGGGAGGGTAGAGAAAAGTTTGATGTCAGAGATAATTAGAAGCACATAGCGAACTGGGTACATGAGAGAGAGAGAGAGAGAGAGAGAGAGAGAGAGAGAGAGAGAGAGAGAGAGAGAGAGAGAGAGAGAGAGAGAGAGAGAGAGAGAGAGAGAGAGACTGAAAAGGCTGAAAACCTGTAAGAATACAATAAAGAAAAAAAAAAAAAACATTCCTGTAAAGTCAAAGATAGTTCTCAGTAGTCCAGCTGGAGCCTATGAAGTCTGAAAACCTATAAGAATTCAACAATAAAGTAAAAAATAAAGAGAGACAGAGAGCACACACACACAACGTCGTCACTAATAAAATTTAATATTCTCTTATATCTGAAGGACTTATCTATCTACCTGTCTACCTATTGTACTCGACCTGAAGTGTGCAGACATGGGGGAAGGAGGAGGGAAGAGAATACAAAGGGTCTGCAGGGTACTAAGAAGAGTCCTGGTGGTGTGTTTGAACCCCAGACTTGAAGAGAGAGAGAGAGCGAGAGAGAGAGAGAGAGAGATGAACACTTACTGCCTTTATGTAATCACTTTTCAATCCGTTTGTATAATTATTAACTATTTGAGAGAGAGAGAGAGAGAGAGAGAGAGAGAGAGAGAGAGAGAGAGAGAGAGAGAGAGAGAGAGAGAGAGAGAGAGACCTAGCCTAGCCACAAAACAGGCTTAAAATGATGTTAGATCATTAATAATATCAATAGATTACTTGTACACAATATATTTCGCACCGTAGTGAAGGAAGAAGGTAGAGTGTCACAGTAGTTTGGTATAGTGGCGCACCAACAAGGGTAGCTCGGCACTGCTCTTCCTATTTCCTTTTGCGTCCTCCAAATTTTCAAGGACGGGAGAGGTCGGGACACGAGTTCAGCTATGTGTGAACCTACCCTAAGTCACGACCCGAGGAAGATGGGGCGTCGCGGTGGGTCTTTGCTGTGACCTGAACTGCGGCCAAGTCATAAGAACATAAGAAAATAAGGAAGCTACAAGAGGCTGGGAGACCTACACGTGGTAGTTCCTGTTACTTAACACTACCTACATCCACCTTCCATCCCCATCCGTGACATTGTCCAGCCTCCTTTTAAAGCTCCCTATTGAGTCCGCACTGACTACCTAACGACTGAGTCCATTCCAATCATTTACCAACTTATTTGTGAATCAGTTTTTCCCTATTTAAAAAGCACCATTTAAATAAAAAGTCAAAAACTAATGGCTGAATTAAGGTTCAGCAATATCTACCTCCACTGTTGCCTCCGTGGTGTAGTGGTTAGCGCGCCTAGCTACAAATATGCGGGCCTTGGTTCGAATCCGGGCCAGGGCAAGTCGGCGGCCAGCCAAAACAGCTGTTCCTCCTCCATTGCGGGGTTGATAAATGGGTACCTGGGGAAGGTAACTGTGGTAACCCAGATGTCACACTAGCCCAGTGTCCTGGGGTAACGGGTTGTCACCCACCACAGCCTCAAACGGTAATGCAACGGAGATGAGCACCGAGGCCACGCACAGCAAGCGTATGCCCCCACCTTTACCTTTATATCTACCTCGCTGCCGCTGAGCCGTGCATGGGTTGAAATCCGTGCTGAGGATTGACTACCGCTCCGCGTGTCGCTATTTGCAGCCTCAAGGGAGTCATAAAGCTCGCATGCAGACGGCCACAAACACAGGAGAAATAAGCCTGAGTGAGGCAGCGGGCCAGACTCAGGAAATATTGGCGCCTTAGGAAGAAGGACGGAGGTCACAGTTTTCTATTGATCTGTTTCGTCCAAGATTAAGTTTGCGGCCAATATGAACGAGTGCATATTGAAAGACCACGAAAGGCCCTGCAGACAGTCCGCCGCTTCCTGCGTCTTACGTCTCTAATTGTTTGTCCGGTAGCGGCGTTTGTGATTGGTGCGTAACTCGCCTCCCGCCTAATGATGTCACAGATGTAAACAAAGATTAGAAGTATAGGTTTAGGTTTTAGGTTAGGACACTTGTAAGGGTGGCGAGTTACAAACCAATCAGAGATGTAGGGCGGTGGAATCGGCGGACTGTCTGCAGGGCTTCCCAAAGACAACAGACTCCCGGGTATGAACGATGAACCTTCCTACGACTTAAATATTTTCAAGAGAGGAGTAACAAGACACCAGAACTAAATTGGCCCATCCTTCCTTTTTCATATTCTCTTACGGTCTTCTTTATAGGGACTGGCAATTAAGCGGCCTTTTGTTCCTCTTTTTTTACCCCCTTGACCAGTCCTTTGTGATGTATAAAATAAATAATATGTATTAACATTGTATTGCCACGGGAGGATATCTTAACCGGTACTCCCCTTAAGAGGGTGTGAGGTGTGGCTACTCTGTGACTATAACACTGAGTCAGCCACACCCACCCTCACCTCCTGAACTCTTTAACAACGCCTGGTGGAGCCACGGCGTCTCTGGAGGACAGTGCTGGTGATAAGACACGCGCCCAGCCCCTTACTCTTCCACCCACATTTTGCAATTTAGTACTCGAGTCACATCCTTTTGTGTCGCGTGCTTCCGTGTGTTTGGGGGGGGTGTGGGGGCGGGGGATGATGCTTCCGTGTGTTGGGGGGACAGGGAGGGGTACTTCCGAGTGTGTGGTGGGGCGGGGGGTGATGCTTCCGTGTGTTGGGGGGGGGGGGGGTGATGCTTCCGTGTGTTGGGTTGGGGCGGGGGGTGATGCTTCCGTGTGTTGGGGGTTGGGGGCGGGGGGTGATGCTTCCGTGTGTTGGGGGGGTGGGGTGGGTGATGCTTCCGTGTGTTGGGAGGACGGGGTTGGGGGCGGGGGGTGATGCTTCCGTGTGTTGGGGGGCGGGGGGGTGATGCTTCCGTGTGTTGGGGGGGGATCCGGTGTTGGGGGCGGGGGGGTGATGCTTCCGTGTGTTGGGGGGAGGGGTTGGGGCGGGGGTGATGCTTCCGTGTGTTGGGGGCGGGGGGGTATGCTTCCGTGTGTTGGGGGGGACGGGTGGGGGGCGGGGTGATGCTTCCGTGTGTTGGGGGCGGGGGGGGTGATGCTTCCGTGTGTTGGGGGGCGGGGGGATGCTTCGTGTGTTGGGGGGACGGGGTTGGGGGGTATGCTTCCGTGTGTTGGGGGGCGGGGGGGTGATGCTTCCGTGTGTTGGGGGCGGGGGGTGATGCTTCCGTGTGTTGGGGCGGGGGTGATGCTTCAGTGTGTTGGGGCGGGGGTGATGCTTCCGTGTGTTGGGGGCGGGGGGGTTGATGCTTCGTGTGTTGGGGGCGGGGGGTGATGCTTCCGTGTGTTGGGGGGGGGGGGGTGATGCTTCCGTGTGTTGGGGGCGGGGGTGATGCTTCCGTGTGTTGGGGGGGGCGGGGGGTGATGCTTCCGTGTGTTGGGGGGGACGGGGTTGGGGGGGGCGTTATGCTTCAGTGTGTTGGGGGCGGGGGGGTGATGCTTCCGTGTGTTGGGGGCGTGGGGGTGATGCTTCCGTGTGTTGGGGGGTGGGGGCGGGGGGTGATGCTTCAGTGTGTTGGGGGCGGGGGGTGATGCTTCCGTGTGTTGGGGGCGGGGGGGTGATGCTTCAGTGTGTTGGGGGCGGGGGGTGATGCTTCCGTGTGTTGGGGGCGGGGGGTGATGCTTCCGAGTGTTGGGGGCGGGGGGTGATGCTTCCGAGTGTTGGGGGAACGGGGTTGAGGACGGAGGGGGGATAGGTAGGGGAGGGGCTTACCACACCCAACCACTACGGATGAGGAACTAGTGTACTGACAAGCTATTACGTCTCTTAAAAATAGGAAATGTTGACATATCCCTTGCCTTAGTTGAGAAGATGAGCTGTTAGGTCTTAAGATAAAATAACTACCACTCACATATTTCATTAATAATACATATAGATCGCATCAAATCATTTCTTTTGGTGAAAACATTTGGTTCTGGCGGCTTTTCCTACCTATCCTGTCATATAGTTTAGTTTTTAAGTGGATAAAGGGATACAATAAAGGAGATGTAGGACAAGTTCTTACGGCTAGTAACACAGGGTAGAACAAGAAGTAACGGATTCAAGCGGGAAAAGCGTAATAAAAAAAAGAAATAAGGAAAAACTGGTTCACAAGTAAATGATTGGAATGGACTCAGTATAGACAGGTAGTTAATGCGGAGTCATTAGGGAGCTTTAAAAGGAGGCTAGATAAATTCATGGATGGGGATGAAAGGTGGATGTAGGTAGTGTTAATTAAGTAACAGGAACTACCTCGTGTAGGTCTCGCGGCCTCTTGTAGCTTCCTTATGTTCTTATATCATTGTCTCCATTCAAAACACCTCTATCGTGGGCTGCTTTATATAGTGTTTAGGTAAGGGCAACAAGCAGGGAATCAGTGCCTTGTCCACATTAGTATTACACATTACTACTACTATCATTATTACATTATTATAATTACGTCCACATTACTATAGGTACTTATGTCCATAATATTGTCTTCCTTCAAAACACCTCAATGTGGGGTTGCTTTATAGGGTGTGGACTAAGGGCAAACAAGCAAGCAGGGAGCAGTTAGACGCGGTGACAATAATACGCTATGTCGTGAAGCACTACACTCTTAGAAAAAAAGGGTAGGAAAAGGGTAGAAAAAGGGTGTTTATAGTGATGAAATACTGCTACCCTTACAAATATACCCTTTTGCAACCCTAAATATACCCTTTTCAAACCCCAAATGTACCCTTTCTCAAGCCTCTCGTCTAAAAAGGGTAGATAAAGGGTAGATGAAGGGTATAATCAGCAGCATCTACCCTCCAGCCTGGACATAGGGTATAAAAAGGGTAGTGATGGTGCGATGTAACAATTCTACCCTTAATATACCCCCCATTTCTGAGAGTGTAGAATGAGAGGATAATGAAGACAGTGATGGTAACGATTGGTAGTGCGGCCAAATAGCTGATCGGAGGCAAGATTGAAGAACATGAGCGGGGGGGATAGAGCGCAGGATCGGTGCTTTGCCAACAGTCCGACTTAACCCGTGACTTAACAAGACTTAATTTTCTTTAGTCTTTCCTTGTTCCTTCTTTGATTGATGCCAAGAAACTTCACTATTTCTAACTAGATACCAAAATTACTGAAAGAAGTAATGTTTTTGTCCGTATTTATTTCCGGCGGCTAGTATTGGATGGCAATAACATTTTAGTCATGGCATACAGCATTTAAAAAAAAAATTTGTTCGTACTTCAAACAAAGATTTTTTTTTCGCTAAATGTTTCTTACTTTTTTTTTTCTTCAGATTTGGTTTGTTACTTATTCCACTTAAGAACCTTCACTTTAGGGTTTATTTTATTTATACTTATTTATATTGTTATTTATACTTATCTATTCTGAGGGGCTCACTAATAAAAACATCAACATTTATCATCATCATTATTATTATTATTATTATTTAAATGTTCATTACTATGCTGTCATTATTATTGTTCTTTTTATTACTCTTACTGTTGGTATCATTTCTATATTGATGACAAAAAATATTATGTTGTGTATTTTGTCCGTTTTCTCACGTCGTGTTTTCTCTTTCCAGGTGAGTGGTGGTGTGACGGAAGAGCTTTGATTCCGTACCTGTGCACTGGCTGGGAAGGTAACTTATTGTTTATACCCCATTAGATCCCCCCCCCCCCCCCCCCCATAACACATCGGTAGTAGTTTGTCAATAGCTAATAGTCAATAGTTATCCATTGATGCACTTTTAGATGCCCCCCCTAACAGCACATAGGTAATAGTTTGCCATTGATGTACTTTGTTGATTTATGGAACTTTCATCCCTGTTTTAGTATGATTTACTATAATGAGCGGTGAGGGGGGGGGGAAGGGGGTGGAGACTGTCACGACATACGTACATATAAACTACTGGCCATCCTCCTCCTATTATATATTCATTTTTTCCCTAAACAAGTAATATCTTATTCATGAAGGTTATATATTACAGATCAGTAGAATGTCAGCTATGATACGTAGGGTTAAGACACACTCCAACTGGGTTCAAGCTTTTATACTAAAATCACTGAGTACACACCAGATGTCATCCTAAAACTTGGAACATTGTATATCGTAAAACTTGTGGCACGTGATGATGCCATTGGAAACGCATTGAACGTGCTGCTTTCACAAGATTCTTTTCATCCTTCAGAAAACATAAAAGCAGTTGTAGTTTTCATCCTTCAGAAAACACATAAAAACACAGTAACAAGCACTGATTTTCACGTGACAATTAACATTTAAAAACCTGGTCAGAGTCAACCGGCGCGTCACAATCATCACTCATACATGCCTTTGTTGATCTCCATGAACTCCTTCTTCTGGCGGCAGTACAGATTGAACGTCAGCTCCCACTCCAGCTTCTTCTTGAGCGACAAAAACTCCTCCTTGGGCACGGCCAGTTTCTTGGGCTTGCACCGCCGCGTCTGTTCCTCCCGCCGCGGCCTTTTAGGGGTGCACAGGCCGGAGGACACCACGCGGGTATGCTTGCAGGGGCTTATGCGATGGAGGACATCAGCATCTGACTGACTCCTCCTCCGCCTCCTCCTCCTCTTGGCCCCCCGCTGCCCCCCGTCCTCCTCCTCCTCCCCTTCCTTGTCCTTCCAGAAGACGCGCTGCTCTCCGGTGCCTCCCAGCGTTCCCTCCTCTCGGGCGCCGCGGCTTACACGTTCATGATCAGTTTTTCGGGTCACGATTATTTCCCTCTTAACCCGTTTGTGCCGTGGCGTCCTCCCCCACACCGCCTGGCCGCCTTGTGGGGACAGATCCTGAAGGTCCAGCTTGCCGTGGGATCGCTTGAAGGGCCACGATAGGAGCGGTGTCCCCCCGACCTTACTTGTGCCTCTCAGGAACGACCTCTTGCCTCGGTTCTTACGTTGGAATGAGGCTCCTCTCTGCCCACACCCCTTCCTTGCTGCCTCTGTGTCCTGTGTTTCCTTCGTGGCGGCTCCTGGGAACACA
>JACEEZ010003716.1:209574-219574 GCA_016584305.1 Chionoecetes opilio | reverse complement strand
TTGGCCCTCGTCCGTGGTGGTTGACCCTCGTCCGTGGTGGTTGGCCCTCGTCCGTGGTGGTTGGCCCTCGTCCGTGGTGGTTGGCCCTCGTCCGTGGTGGTTGGCCCTCGTCCGTGGTGGTTGGCCCTCGTACGTGGTGGTTGGCCCTCGTCCGTGGTGGTTGGCCCTCGTCCGTGGTGGTTGGCCCTCGTCCGTGGTGGTTGGCCCTCGTCCGTGGTGGCGCAGGCAGGATTTTTGTAGTGACGCCTGTGATTAGAGGCTCATGTCGCCCCCCGATGCCCTCGTCGTCGAAGGTAGAATAAATGGGTAACATGGGGGTATTCTTCGGCCACTCGACGATGGGAGAAATATTTTGACACCCGGCGGGACTTGAACTCATGACATCGAGCTCACCACTTCCATGCGCTAACCACTCAGCCACCCTAATCAATTTCTACTGGTAAGACAATTTTAACCACTTCATGGCCAGATCTCTCCTTTGCTATTAAAAATTGTCTGTTAGCCATAACATTACGAAAGGTAACTGAATATACCAAATTAGTTAGTGGACAAGATAAGATAAGATACTTTGATCCTATCTAGACACTTTGCATGTTAGTGGACAAGGATACTAAACAGGTCATATCTATAAAATGTTGCTATTATTCTCTTAAAATCGTCTAATGATAGGGAAATTACAATGGAAATTACGTTCTGGGCCTTAAGGGGTCAACTATATCGCTTTTCCTACGCCACAAGTTTGTCTGTGTGATTTTCTATGGAGGAAGAAATAAAAAACTGATGTACAATAATTAATAGATACAAGAAACAGCAAGTCAGCTTAGGCCCGATACAGCCGTGGGAAAATGTTGTGTTATCTTTCATCTTGACTAATCTTTTGGCACAGGCAGGATATGCTTGTTATCGATTGTTATTCATGGGAGGGGACGTCTTTTATGCTGCACTTATCCTTCTACTAGTCTCTCTCTCTCTCTCTCTCTCTCTCTCTCTCTCTCTCTCTCTCTCTCTCTCTCTCTCTCTCTCTCTCTCTCTCTCTCTCTCTCTCTCTCTCTCTCTCTCTCTCTCTCTCTCTCTCTCTCTCTCTCTCATATTTGTATCGAAACAAATGCAGTCAAAGAATCCCATTTCTCTTGCTTTTGAAGATTTTAAAATATTCTGGAATCTCTCTCACTCACTCACTCACTCACTCACTCACTCACTCACTCACTCACTCACTCACTCACTCACTCACTCACTCACTCACTCACTCACTCACTCACTCACTCACTCACTCACTCACTCACTCACTCACTCACTCACTCACTCACTCACTCACTCACTCACTCACTCACTCACTCACTCACTCACTCTCTCTCTCTCTCTCTCTCTCTCTCTCTCTCTCTCTCTCTCTTCTCTCTCTCTCTCTCTCTCTCTCTCTCTCTCTCTCTCTCTCTCTCTCTCTCTCTCTCTCTCGTTGCCATGTGATGATTGATTTCACCTTTTCATGCTCTCCACCCAAGCGTCCGCCATCGTATCCCTTCCTTCTTTTGTGCAAAATGCGATTGAAAGGCACAGGGTTTTTCATTTTCCTCATATTTTTACCCATGGTTATTCACTCTGTATGTGTGTGTGTTTTGATCCCCTTATACACATATGTATGTATACCTTTTTCTTGTGTGTGTGTGTGTGTGTGTATGTGTGTGTGTGCGTGTGTGTGCGTGTGTGTGTGTGTGCTGCTCGATAGATATGACATCCTGAAATTTGTGATGTGTTATGTAAAAATCATAATTATTGTCCTATCCAACACATTGATACATAATTATAGTTTGTATATCTCATATTATAACACATATACTATACACACACTAGTCTAGGCTAACCTTAACCCCTTCACGCCCAGATCTTTCCTTTGCCATATGAAATCGTCCGTTCTTAGCCATAAAATATTACGAAAAGTTACTTAATATACCAAATTAGCTAGTGGACAAGGGTACTAAACAGGTCATATCTATAAAACATTGCTTATATTCACTAAAAATCGTCTAATGGTACCCAAATTACAATAGAAATTACGCTCTGGGTCTCAAGGGGTTAAAATGGCCTACGTCTAATCTCTCACATACACCAATAGTCACATATACATCTGGTTGACACACACACACACGCGCACGCGCGCACGCACACACACACACACACACACACACACACACACACACACACACACACACACACACACACACACACACACACACACACACACACACACACACACACACACACACACACACACACACACACCCACACACACACACACGTCACATCCAGTAAACACTCTTTCACCACTACATGTTAACTATACTACTACTTGTAACATGTCTTCTCTTCTTGTGACCTCTGACGCTTAGTATCGCTTCATAGGTCCTCTTCAACTTCGTCTCCTTAGTTAACAATCTAGGCCATACGCACCCATGTCTTATTGTATTTATGCCTCACCAATACACACACACACATACATACACAAGTCTTAATCCAGTAAACACTCCATTTTCCACCCAATCACCCTTAGTAACATTACCTCCCTTTCCTTTCCTCCCCAAATGCGAACAGACAGTATCTTCCTTTCACTAATGTAATATGTTTTCCCCCAAAGTCGTCTATTTTTATCCCAAGACTCGGCCGGGTCGCTTCCACCTCCTTCTCTTCCACTTTCGCTTGCACCTCCTACTCTTCCACCTTCGCTTCTACCTCCTTCTCTTCCACCTTCGCTTGCACCTCCTTTCCTTCCACCTATTCTTCCACCTCCTTTCCCAACTCCTTTGCTTCCACCTCTTCGCTTCCACCACCTTCGCTTCCACCTCCTTCGCTTCCACCTCCTTCTTTTCCTCCTTCGCTTCCACCTCCTTCGTTTCCCCCTCCTTCTCTTCCCACTCCTTTGCTACCACCTCTTTCTCTTCCACCTCCTTCTCTTCCACCTCCTTCGCTTGCACCTCCTTCGCTTGCACCTCCTTCTTTTCCACCTCCTTCTACCTTCATTATGGCTCCTGGTTCACCCTTAGAGATATATACGTCTGGGCTCCTCCCTCTCATAACTACCAAACACTATTATCCTGGGAGAGAAGAGCTGGCCTGACCCGACTGTCTTGTTATTCGGGGTCTTCTCGGGTCTTCTCGGGCTCTTGTCGTCCCCTGCGCCCGGGATTTCATTACGGGGCCATCGTGACTCACTTATGTACCTTAGAATTGTCTTGTTTACCTCGCTGAAAGAGACTCACGACCGGTCTCTCTGTGTTTACCTATACCTACCTACCTACCTACCTCACCTACCATCCTACCTACCTCACCTACCTACCTACCTACCTACCTACCTCACCTACCTACCCTATCCTATCCTATCCTACCCTACCTACCTCCCTACCTCCCTACTTACCTATCTCTATCTATCTATCTATCTATCTATCTATCTATCTATCTATCTATCTATCTATCTATCTATCTATCTACCGACCGACCTACTTACCTACCTACCTACCTACCTACCGACCCACTACCGACCCACCTACCTCACCTACCTCACCTACCTCACCTACCTACCTACCTACCTACCTACCTACCTACCTTCCTTACCTACCTACCTTACCTACCTACCTACCTACCTACTCCTACCTCCTGTTCCTTGCTACCCTCTTGTTTTTAACGTGCGTGGGCTAGAAAGAGGAAAGAGAAGGAGGAAGGAAAAGAGAAGGAGCAGGGAGAAAGAGGAGGAAGGAGCAGGGAGAAAGAGGAGGAGGAAGGAGGGAGAGAAGGAAAGGAGAAGGAGCAGGGAGAAAGAGGAGGAGGAAGGAGGGCGAGAAGGAAAAGAGAAGGAGCAGGGAGAAAGAAAATGAGAAGGAAGAGATAAGGAGCAGGGAGAAAGAGAAGGAGGAAGGAGGGAGAGAATGAGAAGAGAAGGAGCAGGGAGAAAGAGGAGGAGAAAGGAGGGAGAGAAGGAGCAGGGAGAAAGAAGAGGAGGAAAGAGGGAGAGAAGGAGCAGGGAGAAAGAGGAGGAAGGAGGGAGAGAAGGAGCAGGGAGAAAGAGGAGGAAGGAGGGAGAGAAGGAGCAGGGAGAAAGAGGAGGAAGGAGGAGGAAGGAGGGAAAGAGAAGGAGCAGGAGAAAGAGAGGGGAAGAGGGAGAGAAGGAGCAGGGAGAAAGAGGAGGAGGAAGGAGGGAGAGAAGGAGCAGGGAGAAAGAGGAGGAGGAAGGAGGGAGAGAAGGAGCAGGGAGAAAGAGGAGGAGGAAGGAGGGAGAGAAGGAGCAGGGAGAAAGAGAAGGAGAGAGAGAAGGGAGGAGAAGGAGGAGGAAAGGGAGGAAAGAGGAGAGAAGAGAGAGAGAGAAGGAGAGGGAGAAGGAGGAGAGAGAGGAGAGAAGGAGCAGGGAGAAAGAGGAGGAGGAAGGAGGGAGAGAAGGAGCAGGAGAAAGAGAGGAGAGAAGGAGGAGGAGAAGGAGCAGGGAGAAAGAGGAGGAGGAAGGAGGGAGAGAAGGAGCAGGGAGAAGAGAGAGGAGGAGGGGAGAAGAGAGGGAAAGAGAAGGAGCAGGGAGAAAGAGGAGGAGGAAGAAGGGAGAGAAGGAGCAGGGAGAAAGAGAAGGAGGAAAGAGGGAGAGAAGGAGCAGGGAGAAAGAGGAGGAGGGAGCAAGGAGAAAGAGGAGGAAGAAGGGAGAGAAGGAGCAGGGAGAAAGAGGAGGAGGAAGGAGGGAGAGAAGGAGCAGGGAGAAAGAGGAGGAGAAGGAGGAAGAAGGAAAGGAGAAGGAGCAGGGAGAAAGAGGAGGAGGAAAGAAGGAGAGAAGGAGAGGGAGAAAGAGAAGGAGGTTGTGTGGAAGGAAGTGAGGTTGAGAAGGTTGTGAGGAAAGAGAAGAAGGTTGGAGGAAAGGAAGGAAAAAGAGAAAGGGGTTGTATAAAGGGACTTGTGAAGGGGCTTTGTATGATGGGGTTAAGGGTAAAAGAGGAGGCGGTTGTGAGGAAGGGGTTTTGTTAAGGGGTTAAGGTTAGGAGCGAGGTAGAAGCTGACTAATGGGTTTTGAAAAAGTTATGCTTGTTGTGGGTGGGGGAAATAGGGTGTGGGGGTGGGGGGTGTTGGAGGTTCTGGGATGGGGAAGGAGGGTGTGTTGGAGGGGGGGTGAGGGGGGATTATGGTGAAGTCATGTGGTTCTTAATAAAGGTGAAAGGGTGTGTGTGTGAGAGAGAGAGAGAGAGAGAGAGAGAGAGAGAGAGAGAGATTAAAGGGAGAACAGTGTGTGTGGGTTTCTGTATTAGTATGTGCATGTACTACGTATGTATGTATGTATGTATCATCCCCCCCCCCCCCATCATCATCATCATGCCCTACCACCCTTCACCCTACTTCACCCTAACCACCATCACATCTTTACACACACACCCTACCTTCCCCTGCCTTGATAAACACAGCCATCACCCCGTCACCTCACACACACCCACACCTATACACATTACACCCCACCCCCACCCCCTACACACATCACGCCCTACACACCCACACCCAACCCATCACATCTTTACACACACACCCTACCTTCCCCTGCCTTGTAAACACAGCCATCACCCCGTCACCTCACACACACCCACACCCTATACACACATCTTCACACACCCCACACACCCTACCTGCCTTGCCTTGGTAAACACAGCCATCACCCCGTCACCTCACACACCCACAGTCCCACACCCTATACACACATCTTCACACACACCCTACCTGCCTTGCCTTGGTAAACAGAGCTGTCACCTCACACATCCCACACACCTTTATTAAGAACCACATGACTTCACCCTAACCCATTCCCAACCTCCCTTATCCCCCCACACCTTATTTCCCCCACCCACTACAAGCATAACCTTTTAAAAACCCATTAGTCAGCTTCTACCTCGGTACTAACCTTAACCCCATCATACAAAACCCCTTCACAAGTCACTTACAACCCCATCATACAAAACCCCTTCACAACTCCCTTACAACCCCATCATACAACACCCCTTCACAGTCACTTACACCCCCTCATTCCCTTAACCCCATCATACAAACCCTTCACAACTCCCTTACAACCCCCTCATTCCTAAAACCCATCATACAACACCCCTTCCAACTCCCTTACAACCCCCTCATTTCCCTTAACCCCATCATACAAAACCCCTTCACAACTCCCTTACAACCCCATCATACAACACCCCTTCACAACTCCCTTACAACCCCCTCATTTCCCTTAACCCCATCATACAACACCCCTTCACAACTCCCTTACAACCCCCTCATTTCCCTTAACCCCATCATACATAACCCCTTCACAAGTCCCTTACAAGTTACAACCTCCCCTCATTTTCCTTAACCCCATCATGCAACACCCCTTCACAACTTCCTTACAACCTCTTTCTCCTTTAACCCCGCGTCACCTCACATCACCTCCCTCACCTCATACTCTTAATAGCAGTGTTTACTTTTCTTCATACCTCCTTTTTCCCCCCAGTCTAGGGCGAGAGGCGTTTCTTACCCTCTTACGGCCGGCAAACTTTCCCCAGATGAGCCATTTAGCTTTAATGGCAGAAATTTAGGCTAGAGTATTTTTTGCCGCAGTTTTGTTTTTCTTTCTCCTGACTTTTTTTTTCTGAGTCGAGTAGTTTTTTTGATTATTTTTATTTCTTAAGTTTTGGTTTTCCTTTTTTTCTGAGGTTTTTTTTTTGTAAGTTTGGGTGGTTGGATGGGGTGTCGTTTGTCTGCTGGAATAAACGTGTGTAGTTTTGTGTGTGTGTCTGTGTGTGTCTGTGTCTGTCTGTCTGTGTGTCTGTGTGTGTGTGTGTGTGTGCATCAGAGGGAACTGGCCAAGGGCTGAAAGTATGAACGAAACAAAAAGTTCTCTAAGTACCAGTCCCCATAGAGCAGATAGCAAGAAAATTCCAAATGGGATTGTCTAATTCAGTCTAATTCAGTCTAATTCAGTCTAATTTAGTGTAAGTTAGATATCTTGTCACTCCTCTCTTGAAAGAATCTAAGTCGTAGGAAGGCCGAAAAAATATAATTAGGTATAGAGTGCCAGATTTTGCTAGTTACAAGGATGATAAAGTAAAGACTCCTGCAATAATAAGATGGACCATAGACCTATTAATGGACATAATAGGGATGAGAATGAGTTGAAAGTCTTGTGCAGCGAGGCGTGGGGGCGTGGGAGGGTGGGGAGGCATGCAGTTAGCAAGTTCAGAAGAGCAGTAACCATAAAGGTAATGGTAGAAGATAGCAAGAGAAGCAACATTGCGGCGGTGTTTGAGAGATTGAAGACAGTCATTTAGAGAAGGGGAGTTGAGACGAAAAGGTTTTGACTCCACCCTGTTTAGGAGAGGTGTATGTGTCATTCACCCATGGTCTTGTCCACGCGAGCTGGCTCGCGATCGCCAGTTTCATCCTCTCAGTGCGAGCTTGGAGCTCATTATTACCGATCTTTGGGCAATGCTGGGACCTCACACAACACACACCCCCATCCCCTTGCTCAAGGGGGACAGTAACCGCCCGAATTTGTCAAGTGAAAAATCCCCGGGAGCGCGAGGATTCGAACCGCCTACCCACAGAGTGAGAGACCAGAACGTTATCAACCTGACCATCGCGCGGTGTGTGTGTATGTGTGTGTGTGTGTGTGTGTGCGTGTGCGTGTGTGTGTGTTTGTGTGTGTGTGTGTGAGTATGTGTGTGTGTGATAAAATATATGAATGAATGAATGCGCGATATGTATAGGAGTAAACATGAATAGACAGTAAACTAAATGAACAAAATGTATCGATGGTTAGAGCAAGAGATAACAAGCTAAAGACAAAGACTTATAGACATATCGCTTCACACACAGTTACATAGACACACACCAATCAATTGTGCACTTCCACTCTAACCACACAGTTACTAATCATGAGGACTATAAAACCTAAGGAATAATATAGTCTACAGGGGATATAGGCTTAAACGTAAATAAAAAAAATAAAAAAAAATAAAAATATATATATATATATATAAAATAAAATAATCCTACCAGATAGTAGTACATTCTTCACACACTAGATAACACCACTATTGATAACACCACTATAGATAACACCACTATAGATAGTACTGATAACACTTAAACGACTCCAGTTATTATCTATTAAAGCCTAAATAGCACGTAGCATCAAAATAACTAACACGATATGATAGGATAGAACTAGGATGATAAAATACAATGAATGATAAAATGATGCGATGATAAATAGATTAAAAAAAAAAGAAGAAAAAAAGGTCGAGAAAGAAAGAAATCAGACACTACTAATTTCCAAAGGGCATTTTAGCGACTGAAGGAAATTGTTCACCTTATCTAATCTACGTGAAGAAAAATAAATGAAAATGATACGATGAGAAATAAAAAAAATTAAGAAAGGAAGGAAGAGAGAGAGAGAGAGAGAGAGAGAGAGAGAGAGAGAGAGAGAGAGAGAGAGAGAGTAATCAGACACTACTAATTTCCAAAGGGCATTTTAGCGACTTAAGGAATTTGTTCACCTTATGTAATCTATGTGAAGAGAGATAATAAGATTTTCATCCTATCTAGACACTTTGCAAGTACCAACTACAAGGTTATTGACTATACAAAGCGCCGCCACGTCAGCACGAACTAGGCGGACTCGAACCGCTGACCGAATGCACAGGGACGCTGCACATTGCGAACTCACGTCTCTACCAACCTTGCCACCCTGACGGGCTACGTGAAGAGAAATAAATGAAAATGATACGATGAGAAATAAAAAATAAAAAATTAAGAAAGGAAGGAAGAGAGAGAGAGAGAGAGAGAGAGAGAGAGAGAGAGATCAGACAATACTTATTTCCAAAGGTCATTTTAGCGACTTAAAGAACATAATTCACCTTATCTAATTCTACGAGGAGAGAAATACCTACAAAATGATACGATAATAAATAGATAAAAAATAAAAAGGTAGATATAGAGAGCAATCAGGGAATATTAATTTGATTTCCAAAGGACATTTAGCTACTTAAAGAAAATAATTAACCTTATCTAATCTACGAGGAGAGGAGAGTGGGTCGTTAAGCCTCGTCGTTTAGCCAATGATTACGGCGGTGGCGGTGGCGGTGGTGGTGGTAATTGTCTCTCCCTGCAGTATGATAATTAGGTAAGGCAATTGCACCAGCCTCTACATAAATAGCCGCCGTGGGAGACAGGTATAATAAGGTAGTTAATTAGTAAGGATTAAGGCAGGTCATTATTGGATATGGAATTGTACTTGAAATATCTTTTTTTTTTTTTTTTTTTGTATGACTCACGAGAAGGGTGTTTCATTTTGTTGTGCTTGTCTCTCTCTCTCTCTCTCTCTCTCTCTCTCTCTCTCTCTCTCTCTCTCTCTCTCTCTCTCTCTCTCTCTCTCTCTCTCTCTCTCTCTCTCTCTTTTTTTTACTGTCTTCCTGTTTTGCTTCCTCTTTTTTTCTCTTCTCTTCTTCTCTTTTTACCTTTCTGTCTTCCTTCTTCTTCTCTCTCTTCTCTCTCTCTCTCTCTCTCTCTCTCTCTCTCTCTCTCTCCTCTCTCTCTCTCTCTCTCTCTCTCTCTCTCTCTCTCTCTCTCTCTCTCTCTCTCTCTCTCTCTCTCATTCTTTCACTTTTTACCTTTTTACACACACACACACATATGCACACACACACACACACACATTTTCTCCAACATTTCCATTTAACTATATCATCCTAACCCCTTTTCCGATTCCTTCCCCATGCCTTTCCATTTCCTTCTCTCCATATGCAACCCTCAGCTATCCTTTTCCAAGCAGTTCCGACTTCCTATCCTTCCTTCCCCTCCTATACCTTCCAGCCCTAACCCTCCTATCCCAACCTTCCGTCCTCATCTGCCTCCCTCCATTCTATCCTTCCTTTCCAAGCAGCCACGTCCTCCTATCCTTCCTATCCCAACCTTCCTTTCTCATCTGCCTCCCTCCATTCTTCCTTTCTCATCAGCC
>JACEEZ010003716.1:187074-207074 GCA_016584305.1 Chionoecetes opilio | reverse complement strand
AAGGTGGATGTGTGTTCGGCGAGGGGGACAAAACACCACGTCGCTGGAAAACATTTACAGCTGTTGAATTGTCGATGTGGAGTTGTACGAGAGAGAGAGAGAGAGAGAGAGAGAGAGAGAGAGAGAGAGAGAGAGAGAGAGAGAGAGAGAGAGAGAGAGAGAGAGAGAGAGAGAGAGAGAGGAGAGAGGGAGGGAGAGAGGGGGAGAGAGAGAGAGAGAGAGAGAGAGAGAGAGAGAGAGAGAGAGAGAGAGAGAGAGAGAGAGAGAGAGAGAGCAACAATAAAAAGGTCTTTCTTTCTATGCTCATGCGTCAGTATAGGTCATGTTTCTGTGCATGACGTAGATCGACCTTTATTCTATACACGTGTTGGTGCGGGGGAATAAAAAAAATGTATAGTTGTGCATGTAGGCATATTCACGAGGCTAGGAATAATATACCTCTAGAACTACAGAGAACAATGCAAGAGGTAATGCAATATATATAACTTATACGTCAAATGCAACCATCGGGCCATGTGAGAAATGTATCCCACCAGACATCGGGCCACATGAGAAATGTATCCCACCAGACATCGGGCTATATGAGAAAAATATACCAGATATCGGACCATATGAGAAAAGTATACCACCAGACATCGGGCCACATGAGAAATGTATACCACCAGACATCGGGCCATATGAGAAAAATATACCACCAGACATCGGGCCATATGAGAAAAATATACCACCAGACATCGGGCCATATGAGAAAAGTATCCCACCAGACATCGGGCCATATGAGAAAAGTATCCCACCAGACATCGGGCCATATGAGAAAAGTATCCCACCAGACATCGGGCCATATGAGAAAAGTATCCCACCAGACATCGGGCCATATGAGAAAAATATACCACCAGACATCGGGCCATATGAGAAAAGTATCCCACCAGACATCGGGCCATATGAGAAAAGTATCCCACCAGACATCGGGCCATATGAGAAAAGTATCCCACCAGACATCGGGCCATATGAGAAAAATATACCACCAGACATCGGGCCATATGAGAAAAGTATACCATATGACATCGGGCCATGTGAGAAAAGTACTTAAGTAAGAACATCCATACCACCAGATACTAACTCAATATGTTGCCTTTATTTCTTTACTTGATGAAGACAAAACGCGTTCATGTAAGTTTGTGTCGCGTTCTTGATTTCCCCGCGTGTATGTGTGCGGGAGGAGGCAAGAGTCCAGGATGGAGGAGGTGGTGTCTTCCTAGTTTGTTCATTTCTCCGCGTGTATGTGTGCGGGAGGAGGCAAGAGTCCAGGATGGAGGAGGTGGTGTCTTCCTAGTTTGTTCATTTCTCCGCGTGTATATGTGCGGGAAGAGGGAAGAAACCAGGTGGGAGGAGGTGGTGTCTGAGTTTGTGTCCCGATCTTGATGATTTCCCCGCGTGTATGTGTGCGGGAGGAGGTAAGAGACCAGGTAGGGGGAGGTCCATTGTGTCGTCCGAAGGTTTTACTGCTGCAATTCTTTCCCCAAACCTTATGGCGAGGCTGGAAGGCAAAAGTGCAGCGTGGCATTATCCTTATATATTATTACATTTTATTATGAAGAGTTATGGATACTGGGTTTATACTAATGTTTTATGGCCGTGATTTTCTCCGCCGTTACTGCTTGCACTTTATCATCTTTGTGTGTGTGTGTGTGTGTGTGCATGTGTGTGTGTGCGTGTGTATGTGTGCAGCTTAGATACAACTGTTATCTTCGAACATAAGACGAACACAAGACTTATTTTTGGTACGGACACAAATGTTTTAAATTGTTGAAAAGCTACCGAGAGAAAAAAAAACAATGTATCTTCAGGTTTTCCGAAGAGTTTGCCGACGTGTGTTAACGCCTTGCACAAACAGACGGATGGGGGGCATGGGTTCCTGGTTGATTTCTCGCTCTCCGGAAAATCAGAAAATATAAGGAAAGAATTTGAAATGGAAATGCAAGGTTAGAGACGCCCTCCTCTCCTCCTCGTCCATCCTCTCCCTCCTCCTCCAATCATCACCTCATCACCTCACGACTTTACTGCTCCTCCCACTCCTACCTCCTCCTCCTCCTCCTCCTCCTCCTCCTCCTCCTCCTCCTCCTCCTCCTCCTCCTCCTCCTCCATGTTAAGGCAATACTGAAGAAGGGAATGATAGAGTATTTATGTCCACTATATAGACATAAATTATTGTTTATTGCTTATAGTAGGTACAAGTGCTTGTGGGCCCTTCGGACCCATGTATTGATGTTTGTAGTAGGATACGTATATTAGACAACATGTGATTGCAAACTCCAATAGTGTTGTTGCTGTCGTTGGTCACTGGTCAATGTGCCTCGGGGTAGACCACGTTCCGTGTGATTCCAACCCTTTGTGTTCCGTGTGATTACAACCCTTTGTGTTCCGTGTGATTCCAACCCTTTGTGTTCCGTGTGATTCCAACCCATTGTGTTCCGTGTGATTCCAACCCTTTGTGTTCCATGTGATTCCAACCCTTTGTGTTCCGTGTTATTCCAACCCTTTGTGTTCCGTGTTATTCCAACCCTTTGTGTTCCGTGTGATTCCAACCCTTTGTGTTCCGTGTGATTCCAACCCTTTGTGTTCCGTGTGATTCCAACCCTTTGTGTTCCGTGTGATTCCAAACACAATCACACGCACACAAACGTAAGTCCATGAGTCTATTAAGTTGTGGAATGCGGCAAGACGTTACCGCAGAGTTTTTCCTGAAATCTAATACTCCTAAGTGTTTTTAGCCCAAAATCCCCCTTCAAAATTATCCAATCGACATGGGACCAAGCCGCTTACCACCTACGATTTATTTGCGATTTTTTGAACCTACTCTCATCAAAATTGTATTTACAGTTTCGGCTACCCAAAACAGACACACGGCTACTCCTATAGTATATTAGATATGTTTTTAAGGTGACGTTTTGGGAAAGAATCTCTCTCTCTCTCTCTCTCTCTCTCTCTCTCTCTCTCTCTCTCTCTCTCTCTCTCTCTCTCTCTCTCTCTCTCTCTCTCTCGAAACTGACTGACGTTTTAGATTTTCTTTTCTTAGTTTATTCGAGATTTTGTGAATTGCAATGTTATCAAAAATATTCATAAGCGATTGTTATCAATTTCCGACATGCGTTTATCATTATTTTTGTACAGATAGAGTATATATATATATATATGGATTTGATTTACCCTCTACTAATCAGGTTAAATTACCATAAAGAGAAAGAAAAGATTTTCATTATTCTTCATTAGCATACTACATAAAGTTGAACACACACACACACACTCACACTCACACACACACACACCCACACACACACACACACACACACACACACACACACACACACACACACACACACACACACCACACACACACACACACACACACACACACACACACACACTCAAGGAAGTGAAGAGAGAGAGAGAGAGAGAGAGAGAGAATACATTGATAATATAAATTCCGCATTTACCAATCCGATATCCTTGTGGCCAGCTATCTTTTGAAATTCGGATGTTTTATTTTCTCTCTCTTTCTCTTCACGCATCAAGGCCTAATAACCATTACGTTTGTTTGCATCATAAAATAAGAAATGACAATTGAATATTAGTCTGAAGTCCCTCGGAAGTGTAAAAGTTGGTTATTTTCTAAAATGTTGAGAGAGGTGGCATGGGGAATTTTATATTTGTTTTTTTTTTGCGATATTTTTTGAAAGTGCGGATAATACTACGGTTTTGGGGCTTTTAATTCTAACCCAACCTAACCTAACGTAACGTAACCTAACATCACCACTACTTAAATCATCATGGGGAATTTTTTTTTTTTTTCGATTTTGTTTGGATGTGCGGATAATACTACGGTTTTGGGGCTTTTAATTCTAACCTAACCTAACCTAACCTAACCTAACCTAATCTAACCTAACCTAACCCAACCTAACCTAACCTAACCTAACCTAACCTAACCTAACCTAACATCACCACTAAAATCATCACCATCATCATTTATAATTTCCATTTTTTTTGTCATATTTATTCATCAAACTTAAATTTTTGTCATAAATTTCATTATATATTATTATGGTTTGGGACTTAAATCATCTAAACATTTTCGTACTTAATTCTTAACATACAATTTTACGTATCTTTAATTTCTTATGGTATTAAGGAAAACAGGTTCCGGCGCTATGATTTCTGGACTCATAAAGTCTTTTAGTAACGGAAGGGAGATTTTTGGAAAGAAAAAGAGAGTGGGAGATCGGGAATGAGAGAGAACGGAAGAGGAGAGGAGAGATTGAGAGAGAAGAGAGAGAGAGAGAGAGAGAGAGAGAGAGTCTATAATATAATATAAAAATAAATGGTTTAGGCTGTGTTTTAGTAACGGAAAGGAAACAGTTTTGAGGAAAGAAAGTTTTGAGGAACGAGAGAGAGAGAGAGAGAGAGAGAGAGAGAGAGAGAGAGAGAGAGAGAGAGAGAGAGAGAGAGAGAGAGAGAGAGAGAGAGAACCAACCTATAATAAAAAAACAAATAAATGGTTAAGACTGGGGGGAGGTGGTCCAGGGAAGCATTGTGAAGCGGAGTTGTGCCTCAGCGAGAATGTCTTTGATTCCGAGTTTAATGGAGAGTGAGAATGGGGCCGCCTAATCGATACGCTTCATTGCCCTGGCCGAGTTCTGATACGATTCTTACTGAAGGCGAAGTAGGGCAGGGTATACAGGGTTTACAGGGGGAAGGGCAGAGGGCGTGGAAGGGGAAGCAGGGTATACAGGGTGCAGGGGGGGGCATGGCAAGGGTGTGGAAGGGAGAGCAGAGGCGGCTTGGCAGTGTATACAGGGTGCAGGAGTGGCTTGGCAGGGTATACAGGGGTCTAGGTGGCTTGGCAGGGTATACAGGGGGGCTAGGTGGCTTGGCAGGGTATACAGGATGCAGGGGCGGCTTGGCGGGGTATACAGGGTGCAGGGGGGCTTGGCAGGGTATACAGGTGCAGGGGGGGGGCTTGGCGGGTATACAGGGTGCAGGGGCGGCTTGGCAGGGTGAAGGGGTGGCTTGGCAGGGT
Organism: Chionoecetes opilio; assembly: GCA_016584305.1. Taxonomy (NCBI): domain Eukaryota; kingdom Metazoa; phylum Arthropoda; class Malacostraca; order Decapoda; family Majidae; genus Chionoecetes; species Chionoecetes opilio. The sequence continues at coordinate 202,000 of JACEEZ010003716.1, read as the reverse complement.
GAAGGGGTGGCTTGGCAGGGTATACAGGGTGCAGGTGGCTTGGCAGGGTATACAGGGTGCAGGGGTGACTTGGCAGGGTATACAGGGTGCAGGGGTGACTTGGCAGGGTATACAGGGTGCCGGAGTGGCTTGGCAGGGTATACAGGGTGGCAGGTGACTTGGCAGGGTATACAGGGTGCAGGAGTGGCTTGGCAGGGTATACAGTGGGGCTAGGTGGCTTGGCAGGGTATACAGGGTGCAGGGGTGACTTGGCAGGGTATACAGGGTGCAGGGACGGCTTGGCAGGGTATACAGGGTGCAGGGGTGACTTGGCAGGGTATACAGGGTGCAGGGTGGCTTGGCAGGGTATACAGTGGGCTAGGTGGCTTGGCAGGGTATACGGGTGCAGGGGTGACTTGGCAGGGTATACAGGGTGCAGGGGCGGCTTGGCAGGGTATACAGGGTGCAGGGGGGGCTTGGCAGGGTATACAGGGTGCAGGGGCGGCTTGGCAGGGTATACAGGGTGCAGGGGCGCTTGGCAGGGTATACAGGGTGCAGGGGTGACTTGGCAGGGTATACAGGGTGCAGGGGCGGCTTGGCAGGGTATACAGGGTGCAGGGGTGACTTGGCAGGGTATACAGGGTGCAGGGGCGGCTTGGACAGGGTATACAGGGTGCAGGGGGCTTGGCAGGGTATACAGGGTGCAGGGGCGGCTTGGTAGGGTATACAGGGTGAAGGGGCGGCTTGGCAGGGTATACAGGGTGCAGGGGCGGCTTGGCAGGGTATACAGGGTGCAGGGGGGGCTTGGCAGGGTGTACAGGGTGCAGGGGGGGGCTTGGCAGGGTATACAGGGTGCAGGGGGGGCTTGCAGGGTATACAGGGTGCAGGGGGGGCTTGGCAGGGTATACAGGGTGCAGGGGGTGACTTGGCAGGGTATACAGGGTGCAGGGGCGGCTATGACAGGGTGCAGGGGGGCTTGGCAGGGATACAGGGTGCAGGGGCGGCTTGGTAGGGTATACAGGGTGAAGGGGTGGCTTGGCAGGGTTATACAGGGTGCAGGGGGCGCTTGGCAGGGTATACAGGGTGCAGGGGGGGCTTGGCAGGGTATACAGGGTGCATGGGGCGGCTTGGCAGGGTATACAGGGTGCAGGGGGGGCTTGGCAGGGTATACAGGGTGCAGGGGCGGCTTGGCGGGGTATACAGGGTGCAGGGGTGGCTTGGCAGGGTATACAGGGTGCAGGGGCGGGCTTGGCAGGGTATACAGGGTGTAGGGGCGGCTTGGCAGGGTATACAGGGTGCAGGGGCGGCTTGGCAGGGTATACAGGGTGCAGGGGGGGCTTGGCAGGGTATACAGGGTGCAGGGGGGCTTGGCAGGGTATACAGGGTGCAGGGGCGGCTTGGCAGGGTATACAGGGTGCAGGGGCGGCTTGGCGGGGTATACAGGGTGCAGGGGTAGCTTGGCAGGGTATACAGGGTGCAGGGGGGGCTTGGCAGGGTATACAGGATGCAGGGGTGGCTTGGCGGGGTATACAGGGTACAGGGGGGCTTGGCAGGGTATACAGGGTGCAGGGGGGGCTTGGCAGGGTATACAGGGTGCAGGGACGGCTTGGCAGGGTTCGGGTGCAGGGAGAGCGGAGGCGGTCAAGTATATGTTGAAGGGCGTTTTTGCCCCCGTTGGTAGGGCAGAAAGATTGAGTGGCTTCGGTTGACGGATGAAATGGCAGCGGGAAATGTTGTTGAAAGGGGGGCTGGTAGTTATGTGCAGGTGTGTGTGCGTTCAGGTTGTGGTAGGTATGGGGTGTGTGTGTGTGTGTGTGTGGTGTGTGTGTGTGAATATAGTCTATTTCTGGAGTAAAATTAAACGGTACTAGGTTAGGGAAAAATGCTCCTATGGTTTACGGATATTATAAAAGCCGTTTCCTGACTGACTTTATTTTGTACATAGGTACTACTACATACTAGTACTGAGTACTACAGCGGACTACAGGTATAAGTAGACGTCTGAAGTTGACAGAGACGAGCCTGTCAATGTATATTGAAGGCTTTTGCACGTTTAGTAGATATATTAGCTCGTACGACAAACTGCGCAATTTTTGAAAGGGCGGTTATGTAGCTGGCTTGTGCTAGTCCTTTCTATTGTATATACTTGTTTGTGTTCTGTGTGTGAATATGCTATTCTGGAGTAACTTAACGTACTAGTTAGGGAACATGCTCCTATGTCTATATACTAAACCTTCCTACGACTTTATTTAACTAACTAACTCACTACTACAACGACTACACTATCTCAGTATATATACTTAATTACTACCACTACTACTACTATCCTACTCTACTACTACTACTATACTACAATCTTACATACTATACACATCTACTATCAACTAACTACACTCTACTACTACTCTACTAACTATCACTACACTACTACTACTACTACTACTACATATACTCTACTACTAACTAACTACTAAACAAACAACAAAAAAATTAAAACACAAAAACGAGACGAGAGAAAAACGAGAGAGCAGAAAGAGAGAAGAGTAAGAAGAGAGATGAGAGAGAGAAAGAGAGAGAGAGAGAAGAGAGAGGAGAGAGAGGGGAGACGAGATAGAGGGACTCGTACATAGACCTACACGGCTAGCGGGGCGGGTCTTGACGAGTGGCTTGAAGTGCCCCATTAGCGGGAAATTGTTAGGTGGAGGGGATCCTTGTCACGCTAAACCCCTCTCCTTTCCTAATTGGGAGAGGAGGAGGAGGAGGAGGAGGAGGAGGAGGAGGAGGGGGTGGGGAAAGGAGGAGGAGGGGGGGGAGGGAGGAGGAGGAGGAGGAGGTGGTGGTAAGGTAAGGTAAGAACAAGGAATTTATGTGTATATGTGTGTTTGTAAGAGAGAGAGAGAGAGAGGGGAGGTAAGAAAAAGGAAGTTGTGTATGTGTGAAAGAGAGAAGAGAAAGAGAGAGAGAGAGAGAGAGAGAGAGAGAGAGGAGAGAGAGAGAGAAGAGAGAGAGAGAGAGAGAGAGAGAGAGGAAGAGAGAGAGAGAGAGGAGAGAGTTTATATATACATGAAAAGGTCAAGAGTGAGGAGAGTAGAGTAGAGGTGGGTTGTAAAAAGGGTGTAGTAAGGGACACAGGTCTTGGAGGACTGGCGTGAGAGGTTGTTAGTGGCACAGAAAGTAATTAAGAGAATGATAAGCAGTAGTAGAGGGAGGGGAGGAGGAAGAGGAGGAGGAGGAGTATAACACGTCCTTAAGAAAGTATACGTAATGTTCTCTCTCTCTCTCTCTCTCTCTCTCTCTCTCTCTCTCTCTCTCTCTCTCTCTCTCTCTCTCTCTCTCTCTCTCTCTCTCGTGTGTGTGTGCAGTAGTAATAATAGATCCAAATTATTGCAATTGTTGGATTTCTTCAGTGTACATTTCATAAGTTTCTCTTTTTTATATATATACTTATTTTACGTAATTTTTTTGCATTGTTTATTTGAGTGTTTTCTTCGCCTCTTTCCCCCCCCCCCCCCTCTTTTTTTTTGTTTTCATCATCATTATAATTTCTTTCTTACTTTTCTTCTACCACCTCCTCCTCCTTCTTTTCTTCGTTAGGGTTAATTGCAATGATGATGAGATTTTATGATTATGATGATGATAATAAGAGATTTTGTTGATTAGAAATGGCGATAGAAATATTGTGATGTTATTTAAATAGAGAGAGAGAGAGAGAGAGAGAGAAAAGCAACAACAAAAAAAAGCTCCTGATATTCTTCCACAATCGGAGAGAAAAAGAAAAAAAAATTGCTCCATGTTCCACATAATCGCAGTGAGAGAGAGAGAGAGAGAGAGAGAGTATATGTCATTTAGTAGTTTCATACACTCACTTTTCTCTTAATGACTCACAAATACATTTCCGACCAGACTTTTCTCTTTACAACTTAAACGACTTAAGTACATTTCCGACCAGCAGGCAGGAGCGGGTTGTCTGCTTTACTATCACAATATCAGCAGAGTTAAAGCCCATTATACCAGTGCCAGTTTAAAGTGGTCTATATATTTGTTAAGTAGCTCACAGGGCAATAAAAGGATATAACTTTGAATGTCTTGAAATACAGACGCAATCTCAGTCTCTGCTCTATATACAGTCGGCGCAATGAAAATCTTTACACTACTTATACTACACATATTTCACGACACTACATACAGACATACAGACATACATACATACGTACATACACATACATACATACTACACAACATACAGTAACATAAGTACTACTACATACATTCAAAATACATCATAATTACATACATATACATACTAAACATGCTACATACATACATACATACTCTACAACATACAACATACAATACATACATACAGACATACATACATACAATACTATCATACATACACATTAAACTACATCATTACATACACATACACATACATGCATACATACACATACACATACATGCATACATACACATACACATACATGCATACATACACATACACATACATCATAACATACATACTACTACATACACTACTATTCACTGATAATACAGCATACATCATACATCATACATACATACACTACATCATCTACTACATACACTATCATACATACATACACATACATACATTCTCATAATACATACATACATCATACTACATTAACCATATTACTTACACATACACTACATCATACTACATACTATTATACTATTACATACTTTTCTTCCATGAATACTATGATATATACTTTACTATTATACTTTTCTTCCATGAATACTATGATAATACTTTTCCTTTATACTTTTCTTCCATGAGTACTAGATATATTACGTTTTCTTCTTTCTTGAGATACTATGATATATACTTTTCTTATACTTTTCTTCCATGAAATACTATGATATATACTTTTCTTTATACTTTTCTTCCATGAGATACTATGTATATACTTTTCTTTATACTTTTCTTCCATGAGATACTATGATATATTACTTTTCTTTATACTTTTCTTCCATGAGATACTATGATATATACTTTTCTTTATACTTTTCTTCCATGAGATACTATGATATATACTTTTCTTTATACTTTTCTTCCATGAGATACTATGATATATACTTTTCTTTATACTTTTCTTCCATGAGATACTATGATATATACTTTTCTTTATACTTTTCTTCCATGAGTACTATGATATATACTTTTCTTTATACTTTTCTTCCATGAGATACTATGATATATACTTTTCTTTATACTTTTCTTCCATGAGATACTATGATATATACTTTTCTTTATACTTTTCTTCCATGAGATACTATGATATATTCTTATACTTTTCTTCCATGAGTACTATGATATATACTTTTCTTCCATGAGATACTATGATATATACCTTTCTTTATACTTTTCTTCCATGAGATACTATGATATATACTTTTCTTTATACTTTTCTTCCATGAGTACTATGATATATACTTTTCTTCCATGAGATACTATGATATATACTTTTCTTTATACTTTTCTTCCATGAGATACTATGATATATACTTTTCTTTATACTTTTCTTCCATGAGGTACTATGATATATACTTTTCTTCCATGAGATACTATGATATATACTTTTCTTTATACTTTTCTTCCATGAGATACTATGATATATACTTTTCTTTATACTTTTCTTCCATGAGATACTATGATATATACTTTTCTTCCATGAGATACTATGATATATACTTTTCTTTATACTTTTCTTCCATGAGATACTATGATATATACTTTTCTTCCATGAGATACTATGATATATACTTTTCTTTATACTTTTCTTCCATGAGATACTATGATATATACCTTTCTTTATACTTTTCTTCCATGAGGTACTATGATATATACTTTTCTTCCATGAGATACTATGATATATACTTTTATTTATACTTTTCTTCCATGAGATACTATGATATATACTTTTCTTTATACTTTTCTTCCATGAGATACTATGATATATACTTTTCTTTATACTTTTCTTCCATGAGATACTATGATATATACTTTTCTTTATATACTTTTCTCATTTATATACTTTTCTTTATCCTTGCTCTTTATAGTTTTTTTCCATGTGATACTTTTTATATACATTTCTTTATATACTTTTCTCATTTATACACTTTTCTTATATACTTTATCCTTGCTCTATATACTTTTTTCCCATAAGCTTTGAGATAAAATGGTGTATGTTGTCGAGCCATAAAATTCCGAAAAATAGCTAAATAAACCAAATTACTTTGAAATTAGTTAGTGGACAAGGATACTAAACAGGTCATATCTATAAAATATTGCTTATAGTCACTACAAATTGTCTAATGTTAGCCAGATTACAATGGAAATTACGTTCTGGGCCTCAAAGGGGTTAAAGCTTCAGATTACCAACTTTTTTTGTATACATCGACTACAGGAACTGGCAATAACACTATTTTTTTGTACTGTTTTTATGTGTTTTTTCTTTCTCCATTAGGCCTTTTTTTTCCCTTTTCTATTCCACTTATGACGTAAAAGATATATAAAAAGTTAACCCCTTGAGACCCAGAACGTAATTTCCATTGTAATTTGGGTACCATTAGACGATTTTTAGGGACTATAAGCAATGTTTTATAGCTGTGACCTGTTTAGTATCCTTGTCCACTAACTCATGTGGTATATTGAGTGACTTTTCGTAATTTTATAGCTAACAAGAGTCGATTTTATATAGCAAAGGAAAGATCTGGGCGTGAAGGTGTTAAAAACTAGAATTGGTTGTTCAGTTTCAATACAGTTTTCAGTTCAGTTCAGTTGTTTAGTTTTCAATTTTATCTATACCCAACAAGGAAGATAATAGCATACAGACGCTATAGGCTAATAGATAAATAAATACTAAATAATACATAATAAGACAAATAAAAAAAGGCGTAATAGCTATGACGTAATAGAGTGATTAAAAAACCCAACTAGAATTGTTATGCGTGCTGATGAGGTTACAGGTCAGCACGAGTCAGCACCAGACGGTTGGTAATGGCTGGTTAAGCTGGAATTATCACCCATTACACTGAGCCCAATGACACTGACTATTACACCAGCCACCCATTAGTAGTAACCAGGGATTTGCAATGGGAATGTAGGAGAGAGGAGTAACAAGGAAACTTATTGGAAGAGCGGCTAACACTAATCTAACCTTAACCTAACTTAATCTAACATAACTTTCTATGTCATTTTATTTTAAACACACACACACAGTCACGCACACGCTATATTCTTCCATACTTCAGTAATAATTTGTTGGTGCATATGCGTAAGATATACAAAAGTATATGTATATGTTATATATTATAACATAAGTTGTTAATATAAATAAAAGTAATAATTATAAATGATTTTTTTTTTTATATAAATATCAAAATATAAATAAAAAATTAAAGTAGAATATTATAAATAATCGTTGTTATTATTTATGTGTGTAAATAGTAATTATTTACTGACTTTGGATGGAATGTTTACATTTTCCGCCACTCAGGCATACCAACAGTACCGAATCTGCCGTCTTTATTTCGTAGAGATCCTTACCATGTTGGGGAGCTCCTGGTTCACGAAAACCAAATGAAATCGGATATTTTTGTTAGTAAGGAATGTTCCCAGGTTGGTAAGGCTTTGGTTAGGGAGCTTACCAAAGGATGGAGAAATCGGCCCTAAGTTGTTTGATGCATTCTTTACATAAAAAAAACTGTACCACCCTTTATACGTTATCTTGGGTACCATTCTCGACCCCACAACCTAAACCTATACTAACCTTACCTAACTGTATCCATCACTTCGTTTCTTGATGCAATCTTTTTATACACACACTACCTCCATTTCGGTGTTACTTTGGGTACCGTGCTCGACCCTACAGTTTGCTCTCTCTCTCTCTCTCTCTCTCTCTCTCTCTCTCTCTCTCTCTCTCTCTCTCTCTCTCTCTCTCTCTCTCTCTCTCTCTCTCTCTCCCCCCCCCCCCCCCTTTTACCTCAGTCGCTCTGATGCCGCGCCGCTCCCTTACCCTTCCAGCCAGAAACTTGCAAAGCTCTTCAAAAAGCAAATCATTCACACATCCATGACTCAATCTGCGTCATATAGGCTGGTTGGGTCAGTAGAGAGAGAGAGTGTGTGTGTGTGTGTGTGTGTGTAACAGACAGAAAGACAGATGAAACTCGAAAAAACGGACTGACTGGCTGATGGAAAGAAAGAAAGAAAAAAAGAAAGGTGGCAGATCAGATGAAAAAAATTATAGAAGAGCGTGAAGGGCAGAAGGTAGCAGCTGTACCTTTCTTTCCTTCTTTCTTTCTTTCTTTCCTTTCTTCCTTCCTTCTTTTCTGTCTTCCTTTTTTTCCTTCTTTCCATCCTTCCTTTCTTCCTTCCTTCCTTCTTTCCATCCATCCTTCCTTCATTCATTCATTCATTCATTCATTCATTCATTCATTCCAGAGAGAGAGAGAGAGGAAAAAAAATAATGACCTTACTAAAAAAAACTGAAAAATTCTATAAAAAAAAAGAGCAAGACAGAAACTTTTAGAAAACAGCGACAGCAATTTATTCGTTCGTAATTAGATCATGTAAAAGACGAAACGAATAAGAAAGGAGGACCGTTCTCTAATTTCTACCTATTATTTTGTATTATATTGCATTATTCCATTATATTTCATTATAGGGTATTATTCCAGATGAACACCGAATGTACTTTGGTGGACGAAACTATTTTTTTCTGGTGAGTTTTGATGTGTTTTGAATTTAATCTGCTAACCGTTTCTGTCGCAATTTTTTTTTTTTTTTTTTTTTTTTTTTTTTTTTTTTTTTTTTTATAGTTAGGTTAGGGTTTTGATTAGGTTAGGTTATAATTATATACAGGGTGTAACACGAGTTTCTGCAAATATTGATACAGGAGAAAGAACATGTAATTCTAAGCACAAAATAGTCTATAACCATATGCTTTTTGAAGCTTCCTTTAGACGTGAGATGAAGTTAGAAAAATTAGCGTGGCCAGTAATTTTACCATGGCAGGCGATTGCCGCTCGGTGACATTTTGAATGATTTAATCATAATGTTTACTAGTAATGGAGCATTACATTATCTTATAACAGCACAATTGGTATTAATGGACATGATATTACTAAATAAGCAGTACATGAGAACAGCAGGGCTAAACCTAAAAATATAAACAATACTGTACAAGGCTAAGTGGGCAACGCGTCGGGGCGGGGGAGGAAGGAGGGACTAGGCTGCGAGGCCTCACGCCGATCAGCTGAGTCACGTATTCCATCCTACCCCTCCCTGACACCATGCCATGTAGCCTTGTACAGTATTGTTTATTACAGCCCTGCTGTTCTTATGTACTGCTTATTTAGTAATAACATGTCCATTAATACCAATTGTGTTGTTATAAGATAATGTAATGCTCCATTACTAGTAAACATTATGATTAAACTAGCCGCAAAGCCGCCCTCCGGGCGAACTTTTTGGCTAGCTCCTGCGGAGGGCTAATGGTGGGCCTTCAAACACAGCATTCTGGAGAGTGTGTTTGGTGGGCCGTCGGCCCACCAAACACACTCTCCAGATAGCCCCTTCTAACTTTCCTGAAATCATGTATGTAGCAATGTATGTATTAACGCCTTACCCATCACCCCCCACCCATTCACTCACCCATTACCCATCACCCACCACCCATTCACTCACCCATTACCCATCACCACCCACCCATTCACTCACCCATTACCCATCACCTCCCACCTATTCCCTCACCCATCACCCCCCACCCATTCACTCACCCCACACCCATTACCCATCACCCCACCCATTCACTCACCCATTACCCATCACCCTACATCAAGGTTTCCTCAATTCTCGCAACCCACATTTTTTTTTTCACAATTCTCGCTAATAGGCTGCTAAAAAAAATAAAAAAATAAAAAGTTATCGGATCATCTCATAAGTGGGCTTAAAAGTTGCCCCTGGTCGAGCTGGTTCCAAAACTGTGCCATATGATGGGATTGGGGCACGGGGGGCGGCACCTATCGCGGACACACACACACACACACACTTTCGCTTATATTATTATAGATCATTCAAAATGTCACCGAGCGGCAGCCGCCTGCCATGGTAAAATTACTGGCCGCGCTAATTTTTCTAACTTCATCTCACGTCTAAAGGAAGCTTCAAAAAGCATATGGTTATAGACTATTTTGTGCTTAGAATTACATGTTCTTTCACCTGTATCAATATTTGCATAAACTCGTGTTACACCCTGTAGGTAGGTTAGGTTATAATTATGTAGGTAAAGGTTAGGTTAAATATAGGTTAGGTATAGGTTCAATTTGTTTTTTTGTCATTTTTGTTGCATATTACTACAGAAACAAAAGGTTATTTGCGACAGGAACGGTATTCAGATACAATTTAATTCAAAACACATCAAAACTTACCAGAAAAAAATAGTATCGTCCACCAAAGGAAGTTCGGTGTTCATCTGGAAATGTACCCATTATATTATATTGTATTCCTTTGTATTATGTGTATATCTTCCTTTTTTTCCTTCTTTTCATCCTTCCTTCCTTCCTTCTTTCCATCCTTCCTTCCTTCATTCATCCTTCCTTCCTTCCTTCCTTCTTTCCATCCTTTCTTCTTTCCATCCTTCCTTCCTTCCTTCATTCATTCATTCATTCATTCCAGAGAGAGGGAAAAAAATAAGACCTTACTGAAAAAAAATCTAAATTCTAAAAAAAAAAGTCCAAGACAAACTTTTAGAACAGCTGTGAAACATTCTTACATTAGAAAAGAAAAAAAGGTATTAGTTGGGTTTAACGTATCTATAAATCTCCTTTTTTTTATTTGCTTTATTTTCTATTTTTTTTATTGTTATTTGTAATTTTTTATTTAATATTATTGCTTTATTTCTTATTTCTCTATGATTTTCTTTAAAGTGTATTTTATGCCATATTTTTTTCGGTTTGGTCTTACTTTTTTTTTTTTTTTTTTTTTTTTTGGTTTGGCAGCTGGGGTTTTTTTTGGCAGCTTTTTTTTTTGTTTTTTTTTGTTTGGCTGCTGGTTTTTTTTTTTTGGTTTTTTTGTTTGGCAGCTGGGTTTTTTTTGTTTTGTTTGGCAGCTGGTTTTTTGTTTTTTTGTTTGGCAGCTGGTTTTTTGTTTTGTTTTGTTTGGCAGCTGGGTTTTTGTTTTGTTTTGTTTGGCAGCCGTTTTTTTTTTTTTTTCAGCTGTTTTTTTTTTTTTTGTTTTTTTTTTTTGTTTGGCAGCTGTTTTTTTTCTTTTTTTTTCTGTTTGGCAGCTGGGTTTTTGTTTTTTCCCCCTTGGCCAGTCCCTCATAATGTCAATCAAATAAATGATAGCTAGGATAGATGTGTATTATTCTTATGTATAATTAATCAATGTTGACTGAATCATCATTTTAACGTTGATTAATCGAGGTCATATTAATGCTTAGATAATTTTTTGGGTCATTTTTCTCCTGTATTTTTTTCTTTCTAACAAATTTTAACGTTAATTGATCTAGTTAACATTTATGTATAGATGATTTTATAATGTTTTTTTTCTTCTTTTCCTCAGGTGAGTGTAGTCTTCATCACGAGTTTCCGGTTGACCTGAGCCGGTTTGTGCCCTCTCTCTCTCTCTCTCTCTCTCTCTCTCTCTCTCTCTCTCTCTCTCTCTCTCTCTCTCCTCTCTCTCTCTCTCCTCTCTCTCTCTCTCTCTCTCTTGACCTTTTTCCTCCTGAAGGTAAAACTCGGGTCATAATGAATTCTGGTATAAAGGTGTTCCTCTTTACGAAAATCATTTAATTATGTGTGTGTTTGTATGTATATATTCGAACTTATATACATTTAGTACATGTATATATTGTTTTCTGTATAGTGTCTCTCTCTCTCTCTCTCTCTCTCTCTCTCTCTCTCTCTCTCTCTCTCTCTCTCTCTCCTCTCTCTCTCTCTCTCTCTCTCTCTCTCATTTAATCAACAGTTAGACGAGAAAACATGTGTTAACCCCTTGAGACCCAGAACGTAATTTCCATTGTAATTTGACTACCATTAGATGATTTTTAGTGAGTATAAGCAATATTTTATAGATATGACCTGTTTAGTATTCTTGTCCACTAACTAATTTGGTATATTAAGTTACTTCTCGTAATTTTATGGCTGGAAAACACACCATTTGTCATAGCAAAGGAGAGATCTGCAGCGTGAAGGGGTGTTAAAAGGCTAATAAGGATAATATTAATAGATGAAATAATAGATAATAATAAATAGAAGAATAAATAAATAAATAAAGGATAATGATAATGGATAGACTAAGACTGTTTTCATAATGGTTTAAGGATCAAGTGTGTCCGCGGCGCAGTTCTCACTCTTCTTTATATAATTAATCCATGACTCGCGGAGGACGGAAGTTTGAGACAAATATTGTGCAAACTCTGCTACCTAGTTACTCGAAAGTTGGTGGTGGTGTGTGTGTGTGTCTCTCTCTCTCTCTCTCTCTCTCTCTCTCTCTCTCTCTCTCTCTCTCTCTCTCTCTCTCTCTCTCTCTCTCTCTCTCTCTCTCTCTCTTTCTATCACTTCATCCCTTTCTTTTTCTCTCTATTTCTCTACTCAATTTCTCTACTTTCTCTCTCTCTATTCTCTATTCATCTATTTTTTTTTTTTTTTCTCTCTCTCTCTCTCTCTCTCTCTCTCTCTCTCTCTCTCTCTCTCTCTCTCTCTCTCTCTCTCTCTCTCTCTCTCTCTCCACACCACACACACCACACACACACACACACACACACACACACACACACACACACACACACACACACACACACACACCACACACACACACACACACACACCGCCTTCAGTCTTATCTAAGCCATAACCCACCTCGGGGACTCCATAAAGACCACCTGATAAATCAACTCGCCACCCAATAAATAGTCACAGCGAGAGAGAGAGAAAAAGAGAGAGAGAGAGAGAGAGAGAGACGCAGACACAGACATACAAAGACAATAACATACACTCAGACAGACAGACATATTACATAAATAGATACAGATACAGACATAAATAGTCAGAGAGAGAGAGAGGTTATTGATGTTACGAATAGCCACCTCGGCAGAATGATCTCAGACTTGTGGGTGAGGTTCGAACTCGGGAACGCTACACGGGAACCCAAGTCCTTACCACTGAGCCACCGAGAGAGAGAGAGAGAGAGAGAGAGAGAGAGAGAGAGAGAGAGAGAGAGAAGAGAGAGGTTGGTTATTGATGTTACGAATAGCCACCTCGGCAGAATGATCTCAGACTTGTGGGTGAGGTTCGAACTCCGGAACGGTACACGGGAACCCAAGTCCTTACCACTGAGCCACCCGAGAGAGAGAGAGAGAGAGAGAGAGAGAGAGAGAGAGAGAGGTTATTGATGTTACGAATAGCCACCACGGCAGAATGATCTCAGGCTTGTGGTTGAGGTTCGAACTCGGGAACGCTACACGGGAACCCAAGTCCTTACCACTGAGCCACCCGAGAGAGAGAGAGAGAGAGGTTATTGATGTTACGAATAGCCACCACGGCAGAATGATCTCAGGCTTGTGGTTGAGGTTCGAACTCGGGAACGCTACACGGGAACCCAAGTCTTTACCACTGAGCCACCCGAGAAAGAGAGAGAGAGAGAGAAAGAAAAAAAAAAGAGAAAAAGAGAGAGAGAGAGAGAGAGAGAGAGAGAGAGAGAGAGGTGATTGTATCTGTGTTGCATCCTGTCCCTCTGATTGATAACGCCGTCACCGATTGATGACATGATTGTTGGATGATGGATGGATGGAAGTGTGTGTGTTTGGGTGTGTTGTGTCTCGCCACATGTGTCAAGGAGTCAGTATGTGTTGTATGGCCAAGGAAGATAGTAAGTCAAGTCAAGTTGTTGTGGTTGTGTGGTAATGGGGAAGAAGGATTTTACGAAATATAAGATAAAAATTACATAGAAATATAAGATAGAATATATATAGAATTGAAAATAAAACAGAAGAAAAAAATTATACGATACATAATGAAAATATAACAAAATATAAATAAAGACTAAGAAATATCCTCCTATCCGAAGGCTTTTAGGCAGAAATCTATGGTCATTTAGCGTCTAAAGATTTTTGTTATGGGATTTTAAGAGTTGTAGGAATGAAGTAAAAAGGATTCAAGCATTTATATCTATTTTCTAAAGGTGTATATCAACGGAGAAGAGTTATTATGCAGGTTTTGTCAAGTGTTGTATGCCTGTCTGTGTTGTATGCTGTCTGTGTTGTATGCCTGTCTGTGTTGTATGCCTGTCTGTGTTGTATGCCTGTCTGTGTTGTATGCCTGTCTGTGTTGTATGCCTGTCTGTGTTGTATGCCTGTCTGTGTTGTATGCCTGTCTGTGTTGTATGCCTGTCTGTTGTATGCCTGTCTGTGTTGTATGCCTGTCTGTGTTGTATGCCTGTCTGTGTTGTATGCCTGTCTGTGTTGTATGCCTGTCTGTGTTGTATGCCTGTCTGTGTTGTATGCCTGTCTGTGTTGTATGCCTGTCTGTGTTGTATGCCTGTCTGTGTTGTATGGTTGTGTCTTAATGCTGAAGGAAGATAAGAGAGGTAATTGAGGAGTAGTAGATGGTTAACCCCTTCACGCCCAGCTCTTTCCTTTGCTATATAAAAAATTGTCTTGTTAGCCATAAAATTACGAAAAGTCACTGAATATACCTAGTGGACAATTACCTAGTGGACAAGGATACTAAACAGGTCATAGCTATAAAATATTGCTTATAGTCACTAAAAATCGTCTAAAGGTACCCAAATTACAATGGAAATTACGTTCTGGGTCTCTAGGGGTTAACAGAGAAGGAGATGGAAAGGGAAGATAAAGGAAAAGAAAGAAAGGAAAGATGTCAATGGAAAAAAATAGAAAAA
>JACEEZ010003716.1:162074-174574 GCA_016584305.1 Chionoecetes opilio | reverse complement strand
AAACTATACATTAATTATATCTTTTTATATTACACAACAACAACAACAACAAGAAAAGAGAAGTAAGAAATGATAATAATTACGATAATGATAAGAAGAAGAAGAACACGTCTGAGAAGTGAGAGATAAAACAGGACTAAGAAACCATCTCTAATAATTTTTTTTCTATTACCGTACGCGTCAATAACACTATAGTCGCCAGTCACTCGCCACTGCACTAATGTCGCCAGGCGTTATATATTATACATTTTAGCATCACTACAGACGTATATTATGTGCCACTGAAGAGGCATGCACAATAGTTTATATTATGTACATCACACTACATATCTATCTTCAGTGGCACATATAAGTCTGTAGTGATGCTAAAATTCGCAATATATGGCACCTGGCGACATTAGTGTAGTGGCAAGTAACTGGTGACTAAAGTGTTATTGACGGTACACAACAGCAACAACAACAACAGTAACAACAACAGCAACAACAACAACAACAACAGTAACAACAACAACAGCAACAACAACAGCAACAACAACAACAGTACCAACAACAACAACAACAACAACAGCAGTAACAACAACAACAACAACAACAACAACAGTAACAACAACAACAACAACAACAACAACAGTAACAACAACAACAGCAACAACAACAACAGTACCAACAACAACAACAACAACAGCAACAACAACAACAACAACAACAACAGTAACAACAACAACAACAACAACAACAACAGCAGTAACAACAACAACAACAACAACAACAACAACAATAACCACAAGAGAAGAGAAGTAAGAAATGATAATAATTAAGATGAAGATAAAAAGAAGGATGACTCAGAAACCATCTCCATTATTCAATCTTTTTCTATTACAAAAATCGCTTCGTGTTAAGAAAGGGACCCTCGTGGCGCCGGCTTGTCCTCAGTCATTGCTTCCTAATAAGGTGTAATTTGCATAATAACACCAATTAACACGGGGCCGAGACGTTAATGGGCTGGCTGGGTGATGTACCGCAGGGGATTGGGGATTGGGGGAGGAGGGGTTGAGAGGAGTCTGGAAGGGAAGAGGGGAGAAGACTGGAGGGGGGAGTGAGGAGGGGGAGTGAGGGGAAAGGGGGTGGGGGTAAGGCGTCAGATTTATTACCCAGGAGCAGGAACACGACCGCTTCTTAAAGGCAATAAGCGAAGGGCACAGTCTTACAGTTAATAGTTTTATTTTAATCACCACAGAAAAAGTTGGGTTAGTGAAGTGAAAACAAACCCGTTAAAAAAGTGAAGTGAAAAAAGTGAAGGTAATGATTGTAATAAATGAAGTTTAACCCCTTGAGACCCAGAACGTCATTTGGCTACCATTAGACGATTTTTAGTGAATATACTTAATATTTAATAGATATAACCTGTTTAGTATCCTTGTCGACTAACTACTTTGGTATATTAAGTGACTTTTCTTAATTTTCTGGTTCGACAACATACACTTTTTTTTTATAGCCAAGGAAAGATCTGGGCGTGAAGGAGTTAAAAAGTTAAGGTAATTTTATGCAAATCCGTATTGAAAGGCGTCACTGTCTCGGTGCGACAATCTGTAACACCTGAAATAATAACACATTGAAAAGCGAGTGTTCTGGCAGAGACTATTTTTTTCTTACTCGGAAGCAAAACAAAAAGAACGAAAAACTAAATAAATAAATAAAAAAACGTATTGAAAGCTTGTAGGGGAGAGCGGGGCAGGTTGCATCATTGCCTCTAACTCGCATGTTATCACGTATATCGTCTTAATACTACTACTACTACTACTACTACTACAACTACAATAAACTACTACTACTACAACTACAACAATAATAATGATAAAAAAAGTTAATGCGAGTTAGAGGCAATGATGCAACCTACCCTCGATGCAACCTGCCCCGCTCTCCCCTATAGGTGCGAGAATAAGTAAGACCTGAAGAAAAAAAATGTAAAAAAGCTAATGTTCATGAAGAGTTTTACAATTTTTTTCTTACTTCGAAGCCCCCTCAAAAATATAATCCAAAAAGTTCCTTATTGAAAGCTTGTATAGGTGCGAGAATACCTAAGACATGACAAAACAAACACCACAGCTTAGGTTCGCGCAGGGACCTTTTTATATATATATATATATATTATATATATTATATATATATATATATATATATATATATATATATATATATATATAGTCTGAAGCCAAAATAAAAAAAATAATAAAAAAATCGTCTTGAAAGTTTGTATAAGAGCGACAATATTTGCGACGTAACAAAACCAACATAGAAAATCTGATATTCATGTACAGATTTACAATAGATTTTTCTTAATCGGAAGACAAAAAATAAGTATTGACGCCAGGGAAAGAGCATGTCGGGAACGAGAAGTAAAGTGGCGTCAGTGCGTGGTCATTAAGCTAATTAAAATGTAATTATCCTTCACCCACGTTTTTCTCTTTCAAAAATATAATACCAGTAAAAAATGTAATACGTCCGTAAAAATGAAAATCGTGCGACGCATCAAGAAGGTATACACAACTCCGCTACTAAGGCGATACTCCCATAGATAATGCATTGGTTAATAGGCCTTAATCGTTATTTTGTGTGTGTCAGAATCTTTGTTTAGAAAATGAAAAGAATGAAAATGGGCCGTCAGGCGGCTGTGGTAGCCCCTCAGAGGCGCGGCGCCACTACCGCACCCGCAGCGTGACGGCGGTCACGGCGAGGCTGAGGGCGGCGTGCATGCAGGCCTGTGAGCCAGGGCAATGACTTATACAGGGGAGACTCTCTTGTAGCTCCATAGGGGAGACGCCCTCGGGAGTGTCGGGTACGAGAAACTGCCTAGTCTGCCAGGCAGTGTGCCGGTAAGGGTGCCCGCCTATCTGTACTCCGGGGACTTGTTCCTCGTTGGTGCCCCCGCCGGTGTGGTGACCGTCAGCCTCCCAGCCAGTGTGGCGATGGTCCCCCAAGGCAGTGTTTGCTTTGGGGGCCTCAGCGGTGGCGTGGCGTCCCTGCCGCTGTACTCACCGTCGTGCAGGGAGGCGGGCCACGACAAGGGCTTCTTGGGGAGACTCTTTCAGCTCCATTGGGGAGACGCCCACAGCTCTGTCGGGCACGAGGAACGCGCTAGTCTCCCAGGCAGTGTGTCGGTAAGGGTGCCCGTGTAGCTGTACTGTGGGCAGCTCAGCAGTGGTGTTCCCGGTGCTGTCATCCTCCTCCGCCACGGGCCTCTGCGGCGTGGTGGCAGAAGTGTCTTCCTGAGAGAGAGTGCCTTCCATTTTGTGGTCAGTCTCCTGTTTTCAGGGTCAGGAGACTGGTCGCCTCTGTGAGTGTATTGTTGATTTTGTCGCGCAGATTTCCTCTGCTTCACGGCGCCGCCCTTCACAACGTGCAGGTCCTGCTTGGCCCTCTGCAGGTGTGCCTTGGCGCGGCCCTGCGGCGGGCGAGGAGGGTCACGTCCTCCTCGCGCTCCTCGGCCTGCCGCTCTTCCTGCAGGGCTGCGTCGCCCTTGTCCTGGGTGCTCCTGGCCAGGGCACGCAGCTCCCTCGTGGTGGAGGTGCTGACGCGCAGCACTGCCACCACGGCGGCTACGTCCATCACACGCTCCATGTCCACCTGGTTGTCTCCACCAGCGCCCGGTGGCGCCAGTTGTGCTCCTTCATGTGGAGCAGGTGGTGGTGGAGGCGACGCTGGGTGTGGGCCGCGGCGGCCTCCACCTCACCAGACTCCCGCCTGGCGCCCCGGGTGAGGCTCATCAGGGTGGTGGTCTTGAGGACACGGGTTCGATTCCCACACTTCGGAGTAAGCCAATGAAGGGAAACCAAAGTATTTCTCGTAAATGACTACATTATGGTTATGCAGTCTTAATTTAAGTGGTAAAATAAATACAGTGGTTCCTTTCCTCCCGCCATCGTGCATACCACGGCTCATCACATCCTTTATGAAATACAAGTTTCAAAGTGGCGATGACACATTGCCGCACACTGGACGCTTCATTGCCGCACACTGGACGCTTCATCGCCGCTGTCACAAATACGAGACAAAAATACTGCATCACAAACATGCTCGATGGGAATACCTTAACAAAACAAAAAATGCAACAACTATGTCACAATAAAAAAACAAGGGGAGAGAGAGAGGGAAAAAAAATAATTGTTGTGTTAAATGATACCACAAATTGTTATAACGTAAAATACCACAAATTACAATACGTGAAACATACCTGTATTCCTTTATATACATACATGTCAAAATACTCCCACATACTGTTACACTATACGCACACACACATACGTTCATACTCAATACCTTCCTATAGACATACACATACATGCACACAGACATACATGATTATATTTTTGCATTCTCATCAACAGTAATTACCTCATAGATTATCCGTGCATGTATTAATAGCTACGTACGTGTGTGTGTGTGTGTGTGTGTGTGTTATAATTATTCACTTGCAGCTGCTGTATTTATTTCAATTACTACTCTTTACATGAACCTATACCCATCTACTTTGTCTATTTATCTTCTTAAAAGTTATGTATGTGGTTTATATTTCATAAATTATCTGTGTGTGTGTGTGTGTATGTGTGTGTGTGTGTTCTCTAGTGTATGGGAAGCAAATTAAAGACATAGTTAGTGTTCTATATTCCCTCCTTATTATCATCATTATATTAATCTTGTTTATCTTGTTATTCTTCTTATATATCATTTTTTCGTTTTCTTTCCCTACTTATTTTCCTTCCTTTTCTCCTCCTCCTCTCCTCCTCCTCCTCCTCCTCCTCCTCCTCCTCCTTCCTCCTCCTCCTCCTCCTCTCCCCCCTCCTCTTCCTCCTCCTCCTCCTCCTCCTCCTCCTCCTCTCCTCCTCCTCTAACCATATCAGTGTCAAATTTTTATCCCACCCTTTGACAATTATTTTCCCTTGACTTTCCTTCCTCTCTTCCCACTCCCACCATTCTCCCTCCTTCCCCGCTCCCTCCCCTCCCTCCCCACTCCCACTCCCCCCCCCCCCCTCCCCCCCCAGCCCCACCTTCCTTTCGCAACGACTCGCTTTGTTTACCCTCGCATAAAACAATTTCCGGCGCCGCTGAATCGATGTCTCTTGGGGTGTTGTGGCGCCAGAATTGATTTTGCTCCAGATACCGACAATTTTATATTTATTCAATTTTTGTGTTTGTGTGTGTGTGTGTGTGTGTGTGTGTGTGTGTGTGTGTGTGTGTGTGTGTGTGTGTGTGTGTGTGTGTAAGTGAAACAGTGTTATCTTGGAGGCTTGTGTCGGTGAAGGGAAAGATTGGAAGGAAAGAAAACGGGAAACGGTTGGAAGGGGGACTACTTTTGTCTACTTTTTTGACTTTTTAATTAGGAATAAGTGTGTGTAGGGGGGGGGAGATATAATATATAATGGATAAAGGTCATTCTCATAAACACACATACACACTCTCTCTCTCTCTATCTATCTATCTATCTATCTATCTATCTCTCTCTCTCTCTCTCTCTCTCTCTCTCTCCTCTCTCTCTCTCTCTCTCTCTCTCTCTCTCTCCTCTCTCTCTCTCTCACAGACACAAAGGAATAAATATACAAACATATTCTAGAACAGAGAGAGAGAGAGAGAGAGAAATTGGATATTTGCATAATATTTACATACAAATGCAGACTGCAGTGACAACATAATTCACACGAGATGGTCCACACTTACATACTTACACTTATATACAACACCTTGGAAAGTTACCACCGTCGAGAGAGAGAGAGAGAGAGAGAGAGAGAAGAGAGAGAGAGAGAGAGAGAGAGAGAGAGAGAGAGAGAGAGAGAGAGCAACACGCTCACTCACAAAGAAAGATACGAACACATTTTAGAGCAGAGAGAGAGAGAGCAACACACTCACTCACAAAGAAAGATACGAACACATGCTAGAACAGAGAGAGAGAGAGAGAGAGAGAGAGAGAGAGAGAGAGCAACACGCGTCGGACAGCTGCAACTCCATAGGTCAGCTGTTACTGGAGAGGAGAAAGGGAGGGGGTATACAGTGTAGGGGAAGGGGTGGAGGGGGTTTTACAGTGTAGGGGAAGGGGTGGAGGGGTATACAGTGTAGGGGAAGGGAGGGAGGGGGTATACAGTGTAGGGGGAAGGGAGGGAGGGGGTATACAGTGTAGGGGAAGGGTGGAGGGGGTATACAGTGTAGGGGAAGGGAGGGAGGGGGTATACAGTGTAGGGGAAGGAGGGAGGGGGTATACAGTGTAGGGGAAGGGAGGGAGGGGGTATACAGTGTAGGGAAGGGAGGGAGGGGGTATACAGTGTAGGGGAAGGGGTGGAGGGGGTATACAGTGTAGGGGAAGGGAGGGAGGGGGTATACAGTGTAGGGGAAGGGAGGGAGGGGGTATACAGTGTAGGGGAAGGAGGGAGGGGGTATACAGTGTAGGGAAGGGAGGGAGGGGGTATACAGTGTAGGGGAAGGGAGGGAGGGGGTATACAGTGTAGGGGAAGGGAGGGAGGGGTGTATACACAGTGTAGGGAAGGGAGGGAGGGGGTATACCCGTGTAGGGAAGGGAGGGAGGGGGTATACAGTGTAGGGGAAGGGAGGGAGGGGGTATACAGTGTAGGGGAAGGGAGGGAGGGGGTATACAGTGTAGGGGAAGGGAGGGAGGGGGTATACAGTGTAGGGGAAGGGAGGGAGGGGGTATACAGTGTAGGGGAAGGGGCGGAGGGGGTATACAGTGTAGGGGAAGGGAGGGAGGGGGTATACAGTGTAGGGGAAGGGAGGGAGGGGGGATACAGTGTAGGGGAAGGGGCGGAGGGGGTATACAGTGTAGGGGAAGGGAGGGAGGGGTATACAGTGTAGGGGAAGGAGGGAGGGGGTATACAGTGTAGGGGAAGGGGCGGAGGGGGTATACAGTGTAGGGGAAGGGAGGGAGGGGGTATACAGTGTAGGGGAAGGGAGGAGGGGGTATACAGTGTAGTGAAGGGAAGGGAGGGGGGGTATACAGTGTAGGGAAGGGCGGAGGGGGTATACAGTGTAGGGGAAGGGAGGGAGGGGGTATACAGGGAGGGGAAGGGGTGGAGGGGGTATACAGTGTAGGGGAAGGGAGGGAGGGGGTATACAGTGTAGGGGAAGGGGTGGAGGGGGTATACAGTGTAGGGGAAGGGAGGGAGGGGGTATACAGTGTAGGGAAGGGGCGGAGGGGTATACAGTGTAGGGGAAGGGATGGGAAGGATAGGAGGTAGGTAAAATGTAGGGGAAGGGAGCGGAGGGGGTATACAGTGTAGGGGAAGGGAGGAAGTATAGAGTGGAGGTGAGGGAAGGGAGTATAAAGTGTATGGGAAGAGAGGGTAGGGTAGGGAGGTAGGTAAAATATAGGGGAAGGGAGTGGAGGGGGTATACAGTGTAGGGGAAGGGAGGGGAGAGGGAATACAGTGTAGGGGGAAGATTACGTCACACTGCCAGACCTTCCCTAACGATGATTCATTTCTGTACAATACACGATCGATATTACCACCTCGGATGCTGCCTCCTCCCCTCTGTGTCTCCCCTCTTGCCTCCCCTCTGTGTCTCCCCTCTCTCCTCCCCTCTGTGTGTCTCCCCTCTATGTCTCTCCCTTGTGCCTCCTTCCCTCTTGTCTCCCCTCTTGCCTCCCCTCTCTGTGTCTCCCCTCTGTGTGTCTCCCTTCTTGTCTCCCCTCTCTTTCCCCTCACCCTCCCTCACTTCACCATTTTTCTCTCGTCCCCTCCAAGTCCTCCCCCCTTTCTCCTCCCTTCACTTACCCCTCAAGCCTCCCCTCTTTTCCCCTCCTTTTCTTCCTTCCTATAGAATCTCTCTTTGATTTCTAGTTATTTCTTTGTTATCATGTGTTTTCCCTTATTTCTTTCCTTCGCTTTTAAATATCTTGCTTTCTTTTCATTTTTTCCTGTTCATTAACGCTCTTCTCTCTCTCTCTCTCTCTCTCTCTCTCTCTCTCTCTCTCTCTCTCTCTCTCTCTCTCTCTCTCTCTCTTAACTCCTCCATTCTCTCTCTCTCTCTTAACTCCTCCATTCTCTCTCTCTGTCTCTCTCTCTCTCTCTCTCCTCTCTCTCTCTCTCTCTCTCTCTCTCTCTCTCTCTCTCTCTCTCTCTCTCTCTCTCTCGTCCCCATGTCTTATATAAATGAGCCGTGTGTTTGTGTGTGTGTGTGTGTACCTATCCACGGATGTACCTTTTCCATCATGTCTGCCTCTCATCTTTATGGGGGGTATCTCTATCCTTTCATTTCGTCAATCTTTCATCCATTTTCAATCTCAATTCATTTCTCCATCCCTCTATCTCATCCCCCCCTTTCGTTTATTCCTCCATCCCTTCCTTCTTTCTCTTCATGCCCTCTCTTTATCAATCATCATTCCATCCCTTTCCTCTAGTCCACCTTTCCTGGCTTCTATTCCTCCATTCCGTTTCGACATTCCTCCATCCCCTCGTCCTTTCCTATTTCCATCTTTTCCCTCCATCCCTCCGCCCTTTATCCCTCCAGTATTTACCTTACCTATGTTTACCTACCTTCCCTCCATCCCTCCTTCTTATTAGACGGTGACAAAAATAACAACTTTTCTTACCCTCCTAAAAAAAAATCTAAAGCTAAACCTCTCCTAAAAAAAATATAAAATCTTTAAAAACTACACTTGTTGGATGCAGAGCCTATAACCTCATTGGTCCAAGCATCACTGACGTCTCAGGCCTTGGATATAACATACGGGCTCCCATTAGTCGAACAGGCTGTAACGTCACGTACCTGGGAGCAATCTTCACGGTGATTGGCTGCTGGGGCTCTGACGTCACGCACCTCCCTGGCATCGAGCGTCCTATTGGTGGAGGGGGTCGTGACGTCACTAGCCGGGGATGGGCGGGCTTGGTAGCGGCGCCCACCTTGATAAGAGTTCACCTTTAAAGCCACGCCCATTATACAGTAAATAGAATTATCTAGTGGGTGATGCTGCTGGTTGTTGTTGTTGTTGTTGTGGTGTTGATGTGTGACGGTAGGAGGAAGGGGGAGGGGGGGAGGGGAGAGAGAGAGAGAGAGAGAGAGAGTAGTGGTTCAAGGAAGAGGTTTTCATTTATTCATCACTGCAATTTCTCTCTCTCTCTCTCTCTCTCTCTCTCTCTCTCTCTCTCTCTCTCTCTCTCTCTCTCTCTCTCTCTCCTCTCTCTGCTCTCTCTCTCTCTCTCTCTCTCTCTTCTCTCTCTCTCTCTCTCTCTACCACTATCTCTATCTCACTTTCTCTTTAATCTCTAATAATTATTCCATCTGTCTTGCCATATCTATCTATCTATATCTACCTACCTGTCTATCTATCTATTTATTTAATTATCCAACTCTCGGTGATTAAACACTCGGCCCAAGTCTCTATTTTGTACTCATTAGGATAGCAAGTTATCTGTGTTTATGTTGGGTAAATTATGCATGATGGAGAGAGAGAGAGAGAGAGAGAGAGAGAATGTAGGATTTTGGTAAGAATAATTTCACACCAAAATATGAGGTGAAGAAAATATGAGGCAAAGAAGTGAAATATGTTAGAAATTCGGAAACTATTTTACAGAGACAAAAAAAGTTTCATTGTTAAGTTTCAGATACAAAAAAAAAAATAAGTTTAAACATTTTTACAACAAGAACTGATTGTAGTTTGATATTTTTATTTTTTTCTTCTAAGAATGGATCATTAAGAATACCTATCCATATGTTATACTTTGGAAAACACACACACACACACACACACACACACACACAACACACACACCCCACCCACACCCACAACCACACACACACACAAAACCCACAACACAACACACCACACCACACCACACCACACACACACACACACACACACACACACACACACACACACACACACACACACACACACACACACACGAAAAAACGTCAAATATTCAATATATAAGATATATTTCTGTCATATTTAACAACAACAAAATATAACAACTAAAAACTAACCCTTTTATTAATTTAAATTTATTCACAAACGAAAAAAACCATCAAAAATTCATGTTAGATATATTTCCTAATTGACTTTCGTGGTTCCCGGACTTTTGGGACTCCCGGACTGGGATAACCCCCATAATAGTCCGGAAAATGGAAGGTAGAGTCTATTTCTTCCATATAAAACTATAAAAAAAATAATAAAAGTGGGTTGCCAGCTCGGTTGCCCTGCCTTCGTCCCCTCGCATGTTAACTGCATTACTAAGCCAGGACAGGAAGGGTCGCTCTTAAAACACAGCCTCTCTTTACATACTGAAGAGGAACTAGATCTTGACTGACTGTCGCCAAGCCTGTCAGCGCTGAGGCCATCTTTCTGCGCCTGACTGGTGGGCATGTGTAAATGTAACTGTGGGGGGGTGGGGGGAGGGGGATGAGAGAGAGAGGGTTTCATATATTCATCCTTGCAATTTCTCTCATAACTATCAATCTATCTTTCACTCTCTTTATCTCTAGATACTTGTACATCGAGAGAGAGAGAGAGAGAGAGAGAGAGAGAGAGAGAGAGAGAGAGAGAGAGAGAGAGAGAGAGAGAGAGAGGGGAGAGAGGTAAAAAATGTTGAAGAGACGACACATGTTAGGGGGGAAAAGAGAGAGAGGAGAGAGAGAGAGAAAAGAGAGAGAGAGAGAGAGAGAGAGAGAGAGAGAGAGAGAGTGTGTGTGTGTGTAAAAAAAGTTTAAGAGAACGACACATGTTGCTGTGAATTAATGCATGCAAGCGGTGGTGGGCCGCTGCAAACATGTCCTTATGAAGCAAGATAAATGGTTGCACTTTTTTGTGTTTATTTTTATAGAGGCAGAGGGCAGTTGTGGCTAGGCGGGTATATAATGGGGAGACCAGTTGTGTGTGTGTGTGTGTGGTGTGTGTGTGTGTGTGTGTGTGTGTGTGTGTGTGTGTGTGTGTGTGGTTGCCAGGCGGTAGAAAAGACGTAATATAGATACCAGGCTTAGGTGGCGGAGAGAGAGATGGTGGAAGAGAGATGGTGGAAGAGAGAGATGTTGGAAGAGAGAGATGGTGGAAGAGAGAGATGGTGGAAGAGAGAGATGGTAGAAGAGAGATGGTGGAAGAGAGAGATGTTGGAAGAGAGAGATGGTGGAAGAGAGAGATGGTAGAAGAGAGAGATGGAGGAAGAGAGAGATGGTGGAAGAGAGAGATGGTAGAAGAGAGAGATGGAGGAAGAGAGAGATGGTGGAAGAGAGAGATGGTGGAAGAGAGAGATGGAGGAAGAGAGAGATGGTGGAAGAGAGAGATGGTGGAAGAGAGAGATGGAGGAAGAGAGAGATGGTGGAAGAGAGAGATGGTGGAAGAGAGAGATGGAGGAAGAGAGAGATGGTGGAAGAGAGAGATGGTGGAAGAGAGAGATGGAGGAAGAGAGAGATGGAGATAAGGCTAGTGATATGTATACTCTGTTGTTTTTTACGAGGTGAAAAATCCTGACCCCTTGCTGCTTACTGACTGATATTTGATGCCAGGAGAAGAGAATACTACGCTTCTTTTAAGTTTCAGCTTTATTTTATCATAGTTAACCATATTATCAGGTAAACATAGGCATCATTTTAAGCATGAGACCTTAAGATGGAATGGAATTTTCGCCTCGTTTAAAAAATAGACTAGGCGGTAGTAAAGAACAGGTATAGAGATAAAGTTTGTCATGTTATATACACATCATTAGGTATCGTGGAAGTAAATCAAGTATAGGCGTCCAGCCTCTGCCCCCTTTGCTTTTGGCTCAGTTCTTGCGGCTGGAACGTGGCAGCGAGCCACGTTCCAGGCAATTAACTCATTACGCTAATTACTCATTAAGGGCTTGTTCTACGCAAAAAGTTTGTTTCACAGACCTCCATTGATTTTGACAGCACTACTTGCATGTCAAATTTCAGCTCAATCCGACAATATTTAGGAGTAGTTATTAACTTTTTGGCTTAAACTTGGTTCCACTCCCCTTACGCGAATGGGTCTTATGGTAAGTAGCAGCTCGCTTCGCTCGCTGCCAATTATCTTCACTCTTTCATCCCCTTCACTGGTAAATTCTGGAACTCTCTCCTTTTTCTATTTTTCCACCTTCCTACGACTTGAATTTTTTTTCGCGAGGAGTAGTGACAAGACACCTCCCGAACTACAACACATTGGCCCATCCCCCCTCCCTGTATTCTGTCTTCTTTATAGGGACTGACAACTGAGCGGGATTTTTGTTGTTATTTTTCTTTTTGTCCTTGGCCAGTCCTTTGTGATGTGAAAAGAAAAAAAACAAGAGTGGATTTTATCTCAAATAACGTTGGATTGTATTTTTTTTCTATCGTTTATTTATAGTAACGCCAGAAATGAGATATTCTTATACGTAGAAAATAAATATACTGCTAGTGATATATAATTAAAATATAGATATATATAAGTGAGTGACTAATTGTAGCCTTTTATACGTTCATTTA
The DNA here is from genome assembly GCA_016584305.1 of Chionoecetes opilio. Lineage (NCBI taxonomy): Eukaryota > Metazoa > Arthropoda > Malacostraca > Decapoda > Majidae > Chionoecetes > Chionoecetes opilio. The sequence goes on along the minus strand of JACEEZ010003716.1, from coordinate 162,115 downwards.
TTCTCATGGTATTTATAGTAACGCCAGAAATTATATATACT
>JACEEZ010003716.1:154574-157074 GCA_016584305.1 Chionoecetes opilio | reverse complement strand
CTGCTTACTAGCCGTAAGAACTTTTCCTACATCTCCATTATTGTATCCTTTTATCCACTTAAAAACTTCTATCAGATCGCCCCTTACTCTACGCCTCTCGAGTGAGTGTAAATGTAATAGCTTCAATCTCTTCTCATAACTAAAGTTACGCATCCCATGAATAATTTTGGTCATACTTCTCTGCACCAATTCTAACAAGGCAGTGATTCTGTAATATGGAGACCAAAACTGAACTGCATAGTCTAGGTGAGGTCTGACTAGAGCCCAAATAAAGCATTAGAATATACTCAGCACTTCTTCTTTTAAACACTTCTGGCAATAAATCCTAACACCCTATTAGCCCAAATATTAGCCTCAATATATTGATTCCTAGGACGGAGGTCTGAGCTCACCCTCACTCCCAGATCTTTTCAGCGATACATTGCGTATGGTGTATATATTACCAGGATTTTTTTCTACCAACATTCATAACACTGCACTTATCAATAGTAAATTCCATCTGCCTGCCTAAAATCCGCTTCTATTGATATGCTCCATGTTATAAGCCGTCTCGCAAAATATTAAATGGCGAAGAGTTTGAGTGAATATTAAGTTCATGCATATTTTTTCAGTCTCATAATAGCATTTATTTAGTGTGTTTTACTGTTTTTTATTTGATAATATTATAGAACAAACATTTACGAAGATAACAGATATATCATTTATACTGATAAACCATAGTCTACTGTATTCATGGAACACTTGTTTACCCTGCCGATCAGCCTCCACTGGTCGTGGGCGGATTCCAGAAACAAGTCCAGCATACAGTAGTCTTTGCATAATCCTTATCATTATCTGCTGTCTCATAAACTTTCCTATAAAAACTCAATAAATTGGTGAGACATGAATCTTGGAAATGAATCCCTTGGTGAATCCATGTTGTGAATCATTGACCAAACTATGTTTTTCTAAATGCTCTCTAATGTTGCTGAGGTAGTAGTAGTAGTCTCTCTCTCTCTCTCTCTCTCTCTCTCTCTCTCTCTCTCTCTCTCTCTCTCTCTCTCTCTCTCTCTCTCTGATGTCTGTGTTGGTTGTCTCTTTTTCTGTTGTCTCTGGTTGTGTCTCTTTTTCTCTCTATCTATCTATCTATCTATTTATCTCTGATATGTGTCTGTCTGTCTGTGTTGGTTGGTCTCGCTCTCTCTCTCTCTCTCTCTCTCTCTCTCCTCTCTCTCTCTCTCTCTCTCTCTCTCTCTCTCCTCTCTCTCTCTCTCTCTCTCTCTCTCTCTCTCTCTCTCTCTCTCTCTCTCTCTCTCTCTCTCTCACATCCAACTTGCCAACCACGTCAATACTGCACACGACTTCCTTTCCAATACCTTCTCCACGGAATGAACCAGCGCACACACACGCACACACACGCACACACACGCACACACACGCACACAGAGTAAATAATGCCATCTTTTCACCAGCGGCAGGAAATAATATGCAAGCTATCGGGGGGAGACAGGAACACACACACACACCCACACACACACACACACACACACACACACACACACACACACACACACACACACACACACACACACACACACACACACACACACACACACACACACACACACACCACACCCCTAACCCTGTGAAAGACGTGCCCCCCTCCCCCCTTGCCCAAAATAATGTGAAACGATTTTGGAATATTTTGCAGCGGGGGAAGAGAAACTGTTTTTGGCAACCTATTTCCGCCTTTGTTTCCTCTTGATCAAATAGCTGCGTCGACACTGCGCTTCTGGGTATAGTGAGGGTGGTGGTGGTGGTGAAGGGGTTGAGGGGACTGAGGGAGGGTGTGTGAGGGGAAGGTAGGTGTAACGAGGAAGAGGTGTCAGACGCGTGGCAGAAGTGGAGAGTGAGACAGACAAAGGAGATATTGAGAGAGAGAGAGAGAGAGAGAGAGAGAGAGAGAGAGAGAGAAGAGAGAGAGAGAGAGAGAGAGAGAGAGAGAGAGAGAGGAGAGAGAGAGAGAGACCCACCAACACAGACAGACAGACAGACATATAAAGAGAGGGACAGAGACAAAAACTTGGACAGACAGAGACAAAAACTTGGACAGACAGACAGACAGACAGACAGACAGACAGACAGACAGACAGAGGATAGAAGATAGATAGAAGATAGATAGATAGACAGACAGAGACAGACAGACAGACAGACAGACAGACAGACAGACAGACTAGACAGATAGATAGATAGATAGATAGATAGATAGACAGACAGACAGACAGACAGACGTGCCAACACTAACCCTCACATTTCTAAATCCATGAAGACCTGAAATGCTGAAGCTGATAGGAGGGAAGGAGGAGGAAAGAAGGGAGGGAAGCAGAGGAGGGAAGAAGGGAGGGAAACAGAGAAGGAGGGAAGAAGGGAGGGAAACAGAGAAGGAGGGAAACAGAGGAGGGAAGAAGGGAGGGAAACAGAGAAGGAGGGAAGAAGGGAGGGAACAAGAGGAGGGAGAAGG
>JACEEZ010003716.1:142500-145536 GCA_016584305.1 Chionoecetes opilio | reverse complement strand
GAAAAAAGGGGTTTCTTATTCATCCTAAATTTTCTTATCCTAATCTTTCCTCCCCCCCAAAGAATTTTCATAAAAAGGGATTTCTATTTTAAATTTCCTCTTTCTCTTTTAATCTCTATCTTACTTTTTTTAAAAAAAAAGAGAGAGAAGAGAAGAGAAAAAAAGAATTTCTTATCCTTAAATTTCTTTCACCCCTTTTTCCTTCTCTTTTTCCTCGGGGGGAAAGAGAGAGAGAGAAGAGAGAGAGAGAGAGGGGAAAAGAGAGAGAGAAAAGGTTTCATATATTCATTCCTGCAATTTATCTCATCTTATAAATCCCCTCACTCTTTATCTCTAGTTTACTTGTACAGGAGAAGAGAGAGAGAGAAGAGAAGAAGAGAGAGAGAGAGAGAGAAAAGGGGAGAGAGAGAGAGAGAGAGAGAGAGAAGAGAGAGAAAATGATGGAATTGAAGAAGGGACAAAAGGCCCATAGAAAGAGGAGGAGGGGAGGAGAGGGAATAGGAGATAAAGAGAATAAGACACCCCCCCCCCCCCCCCCCCCCCTTCCATGACTCCAGAAGAAAAAAAGGAATAGAAAACAAAAAGGACTAAAAGAAGACCTACTGAATGTCCAACAAAGAGCAGAGAGAGAAGGTAATTTTTTCTTCTTCTCTCTCCACAACAAGGAGGGAAAAATGGAGCAGTGAAGTTAAGAAGAGGTAAAGAAAGAGCCCAGCCACTAACGACTCCTGTAATAATAACCTTTTGGGAAACGCTAATGGTTACGTATTTTGGGGGGGTGGTGGTATTAAGGTGGTAGTGGTGGTTAAGGTGGTGGTGGTGGTGGAGGCAGAAAAGGAAATGAGGCTGGCTGGCTGGCTGGCTGGCTGAAAAAATTAGTTGGACTTCAATGCAATAGTAAGAGAATTTAGAGAGAGAGGGGACGGTGAAATATGTAATTCAAGTTCCTAGCTGAAAGGGGATATTCTCTCTCTCTCTTCTCTCTCTCTTCTCTCTACCGAATCTCTCCTCTCTACTCTCGTATTCTCTCCTCCTCTCATCTCCTCTCCACCTCTCGTCGCTCTCCTCTCTATCTCTCCTCTCTCTCCTCTCCTCTCTCTCTTCTCTCTCTCTCTCTTCTCTCTCTCTCTCTCCCTCTCTCTCTCTTCTCTCTCTCCCTCTCTCTCTTCTCTTCTCTCTCCTCTCTCTGCTCTGTGTGTGTGTTGTTTGCTCTGTCGTCGTCTGTAAGTGTGTCAAGATACAGAAAGAATAACAAACTTAAGTAATTATGTAATTCAGGTCGCGAAGTTTTTTTCTTCTCTCTCCTCTCCTCCTCTCTCTCTCTCCCTCTCTCTCTCTCTCTCCTCTCTCTCTCTCTCCTCTCTCTTCGTTTTCTCTCTCTCTCTCTCTGTTGTAAAGTGGCAAAATCAGAAGAATACAAAAAATCCCCAAAAATTTCATCCTCTCTTCTTCTTTTCTCTCTCTCTCTCTCTCGATCCTCTTCTCCTCTCTCTCTCTCTCTCTCTCGTCTCCTCTCCTCCTCTTCCTCTCTCTCTCTGTGTGTAAAGTGTGGCCAAAACTAAGAAGAAACAAACATTTCGTAGCCCAAAAAACTCGTCCTCCTCTCCTCTCTCTCTCTCTCTCTCTCTCTCTCTCTCTCTCTCTCTTCCTCTCTCTCCTCTCTCTTCTCTCCTCCCCCCTCCTCTTTCTGTGTATGTGTGTGAGAATTGTGCCTAAAAATATAGTGAAAAATAACAAAAAACATTCACAGCCCAGAAAATAGATCGTGGAACTTGAAAATTGCTAATCAACCCGGAACAGAAAAGACGAAAAGTTTGAGCAGAATGATTACTTAGCTAGAAGGAAAAGGGGCGAAGAAGGGAATGGAGGAGGAAGAGAGAGAACGAGAGGGAAGGACGTACAGCAAGAGAATTAGGAGAAGAGGGAGAGAGAGAGAAAGGGAGGATGAAAGAGAGGAAGATACCCAGTGTTCGAGTAGAGAAAGGAAGGGAAAGAGAAGGGAGGAAGAAATGTAAGAGAAGGATAGGCGACAGGACGCCGAGGAGGATCCAGTGATGCAAAAACGAGGCAAGAGTGGTGGCGAAACACACACACACACACACACACACACACACACACACACACACACACACACACACACACACACACACACACACACACACACACACACACACACACACACACACACACACACACACACACACACACACACACACACACCACACACACACACACACACACAAACACACACACACACCACCACACACAACACACCACCCACACACACACACACACCCACACCCACACCCACACCACCACCCACACCCACACACCCACCCACACACACACACACACACACCACACACACACACCCACCCACCCACCCACCCCTACACACACACACACACACACACACACACACACACACCACACACACACACACACACACACACACACACACACACACACACACACACACACACTAACAAAAAGGTAGCGATAAAAAAGGATAAAATAAGTGAAAGTAGTCAATTTCCAACACATATTATTTTAATCTTTTAAATCACTGTTGCTTCAATACAGCAAACTATTATTTTTATTCTTGTTTTTAGTTTTCCTTCACACACTATATTCATCACTTTTTGTACAGCTTTATAGCCCTTTTTTTGGCCTTTTATAGCGAACCTTAGATATTTCAAATCATATAAATGACTTGCATATCATACATATCATCCTACTACTTCTACTAACCCTATTAACCCCTTAAAGGCTTAACCCCTTATACTAACCCCTTAGCTTCTACTAACACTATTAACCCCTTAACCCCTTATACTAACCCCTTAGCTTCTACTAACACTATTAACCCCTTAACCCCTTATACTAACCCCTTAGCTTCTACTAACACTATTAACCCTATTATCCTACCCTGCTCTGGCCGGGATAAGGAAATAAGGGCAGCCATATATTCGGGATAAGGAAATAAGGGCAGCCATATATTCAGGATAATTAGAGAAGTAAGAGCGAGGGGAATTTCCT
>JACEEZ010003716.1:127500-140000 GCA_016584305.1 Chionoecetes opilio | reverse complement strand
ATTTTGGATTATTCGTCTCTCTAATCTTTACACGCATGCTCGAAATGTGGCTGTTTTTTCTCCGGTTCATCGTGTTTTTTTTAAAGATTTTTGGCTATTCTGCGCATTATTGGCGTCCTGGTCTTCTTCGTCCTCTAGAAAGCTCGTCACTTTAATCTAAGAGTAGGAAGAGTAAGAGTAGTTAAGAGTGAAGGAGTTAGAATGAAGAATTTAAGAGTAGTAAGAGTAAGAGTAATTAAGAGTGAAGAGGATGATGATTTTTTTTTTTTTTTTTTTTTTTGAGTTAGAATGAAGAATTTAAGAGTAGTAAGAGTAAGAGTAATTAAGAGTGAAGGAGTTAGAATGAAGGATTTAAGAGTAGTGAGAGTTAGAGTAAGAGTAGTTAAGGGTGAAGGAGTTAGAAAGAAGGATTTAAGAGTAGTAAGAGTTAGAGTAGGAGTAGTTAAGAATGAAGGATTTAAGAGTAGTAAGAGTAAGAATAAGAGTAGTTAAGAGTGAAGGATTTAAGAATAGTGAGAGTTAGAGTAAAAGTAGTTAAGAATGAAGAATTTAAGAGTAGTAAGAGTTAGAGTAAGAGTAGTTAAGAGTGAAGGAGTTAGAATGAAGGATCTAAGAGTAGTGGAGTGATAGGTAGTTAGTAAGGGGAGTCTAGGTTTATGGCGTCGCTCTGTTAGTGTGGGATAAATTAGAAAGATTTATTCCTAGTAATTTATTTGGTTCAAGTAATGGTGTGTCCTTTCCCTCTCTCTTCTCTCTCTCTCTCTCTCTCTCTCTCTCTCTCTCTCTCTCTCTCTCTCTCTCTCTCTCTCTCTCTCTCTCTCTCTCTCTCTCTCTCTCTCTGTGTGTGTGTGTTTGTGTGTTTGTCTTACAGTCAGTTGTTTCTGTCAGAGTCTGTGTGTGTAGTTGTGTGTGTTTCTGTCTGACTTTGAGTGTGTGTGTAGTTGTGTGTGTTTCTGTCTGACTTTGAGTGTGTGTGTGTGTGTGTGTGGGTAGGTGTATGTATGTGCGTGTGTGTGTATCTGTGTCTACCCTTTCGTCTTACACACACTCCTCCTCCTCCTAACTTGTTTTAACTTAAAGACAACAACAACAACAACAAAATCCATTAAATTTCACCTTTAAAAAAAAATCCCTAACTTTACCCATCATCATCATCATCATCATCCTCTTCGGTTTTGGGGTCACGCTGGGTTCGGGTTCGTCCGGGATCCCTTATGCATCAGGGGTAACGAGCCTCTAATCCCCGTCCTCGTGTGTACTCTAGTCACTATGGCGAAGGGTGTAAGAGTATGACGGTATAAGGCGAAGGTGTAAGGCAAGGCAAAGTAACTTAAGAACCTCCCTCCGTTTTCTTCATCCACTCCACGTATTTTTTCCCATTTTCTTGATGCTACTCCGATGACGCTTAATATCTCTCTCTCTCTCTCTCTCTCTCTCTCTCTCTCTCTCTCTCTCTCTCTCTCTCTCTCTCTCTCTCTCTCTCTCTCTCTCTCTCTCTCTCTCTCTCTCTCTCTCTCTCATGTATTATCTAACCCCTTCACGCCCAGATCTCTCCTTTGCTATAAAAAACGTATGTTGTTAAGCCATAAAATTACGAAAAGTAACTGAATATACCAACTTAGCTAGTGGACAAGGATACTAAACAGGCCATATCTATAAAATATTGCTAATAGTCACTAAAAATCGTCTTATGGTAGCCAAATTACTATGGAAATTACGTTCTGTGTCTCAAGGGGTTAAGCTCCGCCCTTTGCGCGTGGGTTTACTCTGGCTTAGTTACTCTGAGGTAAGGTAGGGCGGGACTATAAGGTATCGTGAGTGTCCTTGCCTAAATGAATCCAGTATATAGTCCATTTTTTTTAACGAGGCGAAAATTCCATTCTATCTTAAGGTCTCATGCTTAAAATTATGCCTATGTTTACCTGCTGATATGGTTAACTATGATAAAATACAATTGATATTTCGAAGAAGCGTAGTATTCCCTTCTCCTGGCATCAAATATCAGTCGGTAAGCAGCATGGGGTCAGGATTTTTCGCCTCGTTGAAAAGAATAGACTATAGTAGTAGTAGTGGTGGTCAGGGGGGGGGAGGGGTGGGGGCACGTCGGGGGTATATTTTACAGCCTCTTTTTCTTGAGGGTACATAAAATCTCACTCTGAAGGGGGTGCGAGGACGCGTTTCCATCAAGCAGGTAAATTGGAATGACGACTGGTGGGGCTGTGTTGGTCTGACCCTAAACCCCCCCCCCCCCCCCCCCTTTATTTTTTACATCACAAAGGACTGGCCAAGGACAAACCAAAAGAGGTAGCAAGAAGTCCGCTTAGTTACCCGTTCTACAAACTACAACCCCTTCCCTTCCCCTCATCCTCCCCTTCCTAACCACTACCAACTACCCCTCATCCCTCCCTTCAACCACCCTTCACCCCTCTCGTCCCCTCAAACACCCTTCCCTTCCCTTCAACCACCCCTCATTCTCCCCTTCCTAGCCTCTACCAACCACCCTTCACCCCTCACTTCCCCTCAACCACCCCTCATTCTCCCCTTCCTAACCTCTACTAACCACCCCTTCCCTTCCCTTCAACCACCCTTCACCCCTCTCGTCCCCTCAACCACCCTTCCCTTCCCTTCAACCACCCCTCAACCACCCTTCCCTTCCCCTCAACCACCCATCAACCACCCCTCATCCTTCCCCTTCAAGAGGTAACCAGCTGCATGTCTGATCTCGTGAAAGCCCGCGCTAGTTATCGGGTAGTTACGTGTCGTTAGTGCCGAGGGGGAAGCAAGATCACCTCGCCTCACCCCGGCTGATGATCGGTTGAAGGCCTCCGCACCGCCGCTATTCCATGCTTCTGAGGCGGACCAGCGAGGGGTGTTGTGGTGAGAGGCGAAATTAGCACCATAATGTAAGCGTAGTATCACCCTTATGCGAGATTATGCAGACACCCTATCTAAGATTTTTTGTTTAATATCAGGTCTTTGGATGTGAGGTCGCTTCCACAGGCTCAAGATTATAGGATCGACATAACACACACACACACACACACACACGCACATACACACACACGCACACACACACACGCACACACACACGCACGCACACACGCACGCACACACACACACACACACACACACACACACACACACACACACACACACACACACACACACACACACACACACACACACACCACACACACACACACACACACGCACGCACATTGTATTGAGTTAATAAACCTTTAAACCTTAAACCTTAAACACACACACACACACGCACATACACACAACACACACCACGCACGCACGCACGCACGCACGCACACACACCACACACACACACACAACACACACACCACACACCCACACACACACACACACACACACACACCACACACACACACACACACCACACACACAACACGCCACACACACACACACACCACACCACACACACACACACACACACACACACACACACACACCACACACACACACACACACACACACACACACACACACACACACACACACACACCACACACACGCACACACACCACACCACACACACACACACACACACACAACACCACGCACACATACTTTCTCATTAGTGCCAAATACAACCAACAGCAAAAAATATAATTCCAATGCAACCGTCCTACTCTCTCTCTCTCTCTCTCTCTCTCTCTCTCTCTCTCTCTCTCTCCTCTCTCTCTCTCTCTCTTGTTCTGTCTCTCTCTCTCTCTCTCTCTCTCTCTCACTCATATTGACCCAACAAAGACGCAGGATTATTGATAGGCAAGCAGAAAAAAGTAATATTTTCAGCAATGAATGTGTTTGAGTGGTAGTTTTTTTTTTTTTTTTTTTTTGTGTGTGTGTGTGTGTGTGTGTGTGACAAATAACTCGTCATTCCCGCTAATCGCAGGGTACTAACATGTGTCACTCTTCCTCCCCAGGTACGTGTGTGTGGTGGTGTTAGTGCAGGTGTTTACTGACGGCCTATATACCTGGTAGTAGTCCCTTCCACACCTGAATCTGTCTCTGCTGGACCGAAAACAGGTGAGGTAATACGTGTGTGTGTGTGTTGGTGTGGTGTGGGTGGTGTGTGTGTGTGTGTGTGTGGTGGTGTGTGGGTTGTGTGTGTGTGTGTGTGTTCCAACTTAATGATAAAAATATCTAGAAAATAATGGAACAAGAAATACAAAAAGACAGTAAGAAAAAGTAAGAAGATGATGGAAAATAAACATTATATTTGAATTTTCCATAAACATCATTGTCACAGAAATGATAGAAAAACACTGCGATGGGAAGACATGACACAACGTTGACAAAGAAATTCCACCATAATCAATGTTAAAAATGTAACAGAATCAATATTTTTTTACCTTCTAACCCCTTGAGGCCCAGAGCGTAATTTCAATTGTAATTTGACTACCATTAGACGATTTTTTAGTAAATATAAGCATTATGTTATAGATACGACCTGTTTATTGTCCTTCGCCACTAACTAATTTGGTATATTCAGTTACTTTTCGTAATTTTATGGCTCGACAACGTACACTTTTATATAGCAAAGGAAAGATCTGGGTGTGAAGGGGTTAATCTGTCATAACTCATATTCAAAATTTTTCTTTTGATCATGTCCTGCCATGGAATTTGAGGGCATCGAAACAAAAAAATAAATAAATAGAACGAGATGGAGAAGAAAAAAAGCTGAACACATCAATGAGAATCAACAGAAAAGTTCAGGAAAGACCGGAAGCACATTAGTAAGAGTGCAGAAAGAGAGAAGAAAAAAAATCTATGCAAATTCGAGAGGAAGATAAAAAAAAGTTATAGGAGGTAAAGCAGCAAAGAACGAACAAATTAAAGAGCGGGAAATAAGGAAAAAGCGATAGTACGAGATAAAGAAACAAAAAAAAAAGGCTAAACACATTAATAAGAGTGACGAGACTAGAAAAAAAACGTGAAAAAATAAAAAGTAAAAAAAAAAATTCAGAGAGAAAGACAATAAAGAAGAGAGAGAGAGAGAGAGAGAGAGAGAGAGAGAGAGAGAGAGAGAGAGAGAGAGAGAGAGAGAGAGAGAGAGAGAGAGAGAGAGTAGGACGCCTATAATGAATAGTAACAACACTAGGATGATGGCGTAAAAATTACCATCAAGAGTATTAAGGGAGCGACCAGTACAGTGTAGAAACCCAGACCAGCCTCAAAACCAGCCTCACACCCTTCCTGCACGGTACACACAAGCCGCCGCTGGATACCTGCCTCACAGACCTGCCTCACACCTGCCTCACCAACACCCAAACTCTCGTCGCCATGCCCCTGGAGGTTAAAGAGAGGGGACACCAGCCTCACCCCTTCATGCTCGATAGATACCTGCCTCACGCCTGCCTCACCAACACCCAAACTCGCTCTCACGCCCCGGGAGGTTAACTCTCTCTCTTCCCTTCTTCCTTCTCTCTCTCTCTCTCTCTCTCTCTCTCTCTCTCTCTCTCTCTCTCTCTCTCTCTCTCTCTCTCTCTCTCTCTCTCTCTCTCTCTCTCTCTCTCTCTCTCTCTCTCTCTCTCTTCCTTCCTTCTTCCTACACTCTCTCTTCCTCCCTTCTTCCTCCTCTCTCTCTCTTAATTCCTCTCTTCTTCCTCCTCGCTCTTATCAATAATTCCCTCAATAGTAGTAGTAATTAGTTAAGTAGTAGTAGTAGTTAGTTAAGTTAAATGGCTAGTTAGTTATTGTTAGTTAGTTAAATGGCTAGTTAGTTATTGTTAGTTAGTTAATTGGCTAGTTAGTTATTGTTAGTTAGTTAATTGGCTAGTTAGTTATTGCTAGTTAGTTAAATGGCTAGTTAATTATTGTTAGTTAGTTAAATGGCTAGTTAGTTATTGTTAGTTAGTTATTGTTAGTTAGTTAAATGGCTAGTTAGTTATTGTTAGTTAGTTAATTGGCTAGTTAGTTATTGTTAGTTAGTTAATTGGCTATAGTTAGTTAGGTACTTAGTTATCTCGGTAGGTCAGGTAGTTATTTAAGTTATTATATATTTATAGTAATTCTCTCAAAGTAGTACATGTCTTCTTCAGGAATTATCAAGTATTATCATGGGAAATTCAGAAAAATTACGATAAATTGCTAAATTGAAAAACATTATCTTGATTCTTCATGAAAATAAATTTATATTGCATCCTTTTCACTCATAGCTCAACGTCCATTAGAGAGAGAGAGAGAGAGAGAGAGAGAGAGAGAGAGAGAGACTGCAGGTGGCCTATCCATTTTTTGTATATCTCCAGAATGTCACGAAAGGCAATCATGTCCTAATATCAAGACCACATGGTTGCCTGCTGACCTCCCCTCTGCCCTCCCCCCTTCGCCCCTCCTTCCTACCCCCACCCTCGCCCCCTTCTCCCATCCTAGTCCCCCCCCTTGCCCCCACCCACAGTCTGCCGCCCCCACAAAATCAAGTAAAAAATGACATCTCCGAGAAAATACTAGGTTTGCGTTTTATGGATGGAGTCAAAAGAAGATCAGTGCAGGATTCGCCACATATTTTTCTTCCGTGTGTGTGTGTGTGTGTGCGCGTGTGCGTGTGTGTGTGTGTGTGTGTGTGTGTGTGTGTGTGTGTGTGTGTATGTGTAGTGAAAAAACGAACTACTTGTTTGCATATTTTTTTCTTTCAGGTTTTCACACACACACACACACACGCACACCACGCACACGCACACACACGCGCACACACACACACACACACACACACACACACACACACACACACACACACACACACACACACACACACACACACACACACACACACACACACACACACACACACTTTTGCCTTTCCCCCTTCAAAAACTATGACCACACTAGCTTTTTGGGGTGTGAAAAATGCCTTACCATGGGTTGACAATATCCCTCTGTGGTTTTCCTTTTTGTTGTCCGTTCTAACATAGGGAAGGGCAGAGAACAGAGAGAGAACAGGCAGAGAGCAGACAGAGAACAGGCAGAGGCGTAGAGAACAGAGAGGGAACAGGCAGAGAACAGCAGAGGCGTAGAGAACAGAGAGGGAACAGGCAGAGAACAGACAGAGAACAGGCAGAGGCGTAGAGAACAGGCAGAGAACAGACAGAGAACAGGCAGAGGCGTAGAGAACAGAGAGGGAACAGGCAGAGAACAGACAGAGAACAGGCAGAGGCGTAGAGAACAGAGAGGGAACAGGCAGAGGCGTAGAGAACAGAGAGGGAGATATAGAGAGGAAGTATATAAAGAATGAATGGAAGAGGTACCGTGGAAGAGAATGGAATGGTAGGGAAGAGAATGGAAGAGTAGGAAGAGGTAGATGAAGAGGGAAAATAGTGGATATTGGGAAGGGGGAGCAAGAAAAGATGGGAGACTTTACTGTAGGAAGAGCGAGGTGTGTATAAGGAAGAGAAGGAAGAAGGAGGTGGAATGGAAGGAAGAGAGTACCATAAGGAATAAAGAAAGGGAGGAGGAATGGAAGGAAGAAAGGAAGAGAGAACCATAAGGAACTAGGGGGGGGGGCACTCAGTAGAGCGCATACCTCCGCCCGAATATTTCATCACATATATATATATATATATATATATGCACTCAGTATGAGCGCATACCTCCGGCCGAATATTTCATCAATTGGTTGCCATGGCAACAGTTGTCAATAGATTTCATCCAAAATTTAATCAGTTCTTCCTTATACCAAATAGACTTGGTATACCGAGTTTGGTCCAAATCTATTCGTAACGTTTCGAGAAATCCTGTACACTAACAGACAGACAGACAGATCGGGGTGAAAACAGTCCTCCCTCCCTCCCTCCTCCCTCCCAAACCTCCCTCCAACTTCGTTGGCGGAGGTAAAAATCGTTACCCGTCAGGGTGGCTCGGTTGGTAGAGCTGCGGGTTCGCGTGTAGCGTCCCTGCATTCGGTCAGCGGTTCGAGTCCACCAAGTTCGTCTTGGCGTGGTGGCGTTTTTTATAGTCAATAACCTTGTAATTGGTACTTGCAAAGTGTCTAGATATGATCAAAGTATCTTATCTTATCTCTCTCTCTCTCTCTCTCTCATTCATCAACATTGCTATTTTTCCTCTGTTTTATTTCTTTAATTATGCACGCTAATACCGTCTTATTTTTCTTCATCGTTTCTCTTATGCGTGCAGTACAAACAAAAAATATAGGCTAAAAAGAATGATTATATAACAAGACTAACTAATAATCCCAAGCCTTGCTATGCTAGACTATTTATTCCTTCTTAACGCTTAGATACCCTCATGTATGCATAATGAACCCTGTACACTGTTATATAGAGGTAAGATGGACGGGAGGGGAAGGTGGAGGGGGGAGGATAATGATAACTCATTAATAAAATAAGCAAGTTACTCCTATAATCTTTCACTACTCTGCTATTCTTTGTCGTCTTACTCCCACCATTTATTATCTCATTAACATAAATCATTAATCAAGAAACATAGAAAAAAAAGTTAAGGCTTCCTCTTATCCACCTGTTTCCTTCCTTTAGCCAGAGGGAAGGAGGTAGATGGACGGGAGGGGGAGGGGAAGGGGAAGGGGGAAGGGGGAGGTTCCTCTTATCCACCTGTTTCCTTCCTTTAGCCAGAGGGAAGGAGGTAGATGGACGGGAGGGGGAGGGAAGAGGAAGGGGAAGGGGGGAGGTTCCTCTTATCCACCTGTTTCCTTCCTTTAGCCAGAGGGAAGGAGGTAGATGGACGGGAGGGGGAGGGGAAGGGGAAGGGGGAGGTTCCTCTTATCCACCTGTTTCCTTCCTTTAGCCAGAGGGAAGGAGGTAGATGGACGGGAGGGGGAGGGGAAGAGGAAGGGGAAAGGGGAGGTTCCTCTTATCCACCTGTTTCCTTCCTTTAGCCAGAGGGAAGGAGTTAGATGGACGGGAGGGGAAGAGGAAGGGGGAAGGGGGGAGGTTCCTCTTATCCACCTGTTTCCTTCCTTTAGCCAGAGGGAGGGAGTTAGATGGACGGGAGGGAGAGGAGGAATAGTAGTAGGAGGAGAAGGAGAGGATTTTTTATTTTTTATTTTTTTTATTTTTTTTTATTTTTTTTATTAGGAGTATTAAGGCGCTAGGGTGACTCGTCCAAGTGCCACGTGCTGAAGCCTAGCCAGCCGTGACATCTTGTTGCACTGAACCTCTAAACAGTGAACACCGGGAACATGACATTCCCGGCAGTACTTCACGCCTCCTTGGGAACTCTCCCGCACCCAAGGATATTTGTTGGTAAAGGATCTATGAGGGAATCGAACCCACACCTTTTTGCTGATGTATTGAAACACCAACACTTTACCACTGAGCTATGCAGCCCCATCGAAAAATAATAGAGAAGATATATTTAAACACCTCACCCGAAAGAGGGTAGGGTAGCGTAGCTACTAGGCTACTAACTCCTACCTGAGGACAGACACTCAGGCAGTCAGAGAGAGGAATGAGCTAAGAGGATATTTATTTATATAACATACTTACATAATGCTTATGAGGTGAATAAAATAACGATTAAATAATGTCATGTTAACACCAGCCACGGCGGTATGAGGATTTGTTATGATGGTCAGCGGGTCGCACCCAAGCCACCTGAGAGCCTTCGCTTTACTGGTTAATAATGGACGACATATGTACTGCTTCCATGTATTTTGTTGATCATTGCAGTGTATATGTAAATATAGTCACGAGGATTACGGTGCGGCAGAAAGGTTGTATTGTAGATCCAAGGAAGGAGAAAGAGCGGTGCGAGACCCAGACTTTGGCGGTGGCTCAGAGTTGATTCCCGCACTTCGTTGCGGGAAACTGAAGTGTTGGTTGGATTGTGTGTGTACTAATTTTGTGTGCGTGTACTGTGTGTGTGTGTGTGTGTGTGTGTGTGTGTGTGTGTGTGTACTGTTTGTGTGTGTGTGTGTGTGTGTGTGTGTGTGTGTGTGTACTGTGTGTATGTGTGTATGTGTTTTTACTACTTGTGTACTGTGTGTGTGTGTGTGTGTGTGTGTACTGTTTATGTGTTTATTTGTGGCTAAACTATGAGGCAAAAGGGAAAAGATAGATGAGAGAAAGAGAGAAACACACAGACATGCTAACAAATAAAAACATTTAAGAGAGACTGAGGTGTTAAACAGTGGATAAACTATGAGGTCAAAGGGAAAAAGATAGATGAGAGAGAGAGAGAGAGAGAGAGAGAGAGAGAGAGAGAGAGAGAGAGAGAGAGAGAGAGAGAGAGAGAGAGAGAGAAGAGAACAAATACACAGGTAGATAAATAAATAAAATATATACAACCACACCTACATAAAGAGCTGACAGACATACGACACCTGACAGACAGACACAAATACAAACTATGAATACTCCTAAAAAAAAAAAAAACTATAAAATACAAATAACATCTACAACAAAACAACAACAAGAAAAATGACATGACATCCACGCATGACAGGATACATGACAAGATGCATAATAAAAAGTGTTGACTGAGAGGACAATATGTATAAAGAAAAAATAAAAAAATATGAAAAGCCTAAACATTCCAGGCTAACATTTTTTTTTTCTAAGGTGTGTGTGTGTGTGACTGTGTGTGTGTGTGTGTGTGTGTGTGTGTGTGTGTGTGTGTGTGTGTGACTGTGTTGTGTGTGTGGTGTGTGTGAGACTGTGACTGTGTGTGTGTGTGTGTGTGTGTGTGTGTGTGGTGTGTGTGTGTGTGTGTGTGTGGGGGTGTGTGTGTGTGTGTGGTGTGACTGTGTGTGTGATGTGTGGTGTGTGTGTGTGTGTGTGTGTGCGTGTGTGTGTGTGACTGTGGGTGTGTGTGTGTGTGTGACTGTGTGTGTGTGTGTGTGTTCTGTGTGTGATGGGTGTGTGTGTGTTGTGTGTGTGTGTTGTGTGTGTGTGTGTGTGTGTGTGTGTGTGTGTGTGTGTGTGTGTGTGTGTGTGTGTGTGTGTGTGTGTTCTATGCAACAGAAAAGAGTAAATTAAGAAGTTAGTGAGGTGGATAAATATTTGAAAGTAAAAAAAAACTGGAACGAAACGAGAGAGAGAGAGAGAGAGAGAGAGAGAGAGAGAGAGAGAGAGAGAGAGAGAGAGAGAGAGAGAGAGAGAGAGAGAGAGAGAGAGAGAGAGAGAGAGAGGAGAGAGAGGAGAGAGAGAGAGAGAGAGAGAGAGAGAGAGAGAGAGGAGAGGAGAGGAGAGAGAGAGAGAGAGAGAGAGAGAGAGAGAGAGAAGAGAGAGAGAGAAGAGAGAGAGAGAGAGAGAGAGAGAGAGAGAGAGAGAGAGAAGACATGTAAGCATAAGACAAACATCAGAAACGCACAAACAGACATGAACGAACATTGCAGGTATATTAATTGACATGACGCCAGAGACAGTAGAGACACAGGCAGACAGACAGACAGGAAACAGACACAGACAGAGACACATCACGGTAAGGGAACAGGACAGATTGTGAGTTTGTTCCGTGCAATAAAAAACAAACTCGAAAACAAGTTAACAATCTCAATGATTTTTTTATTCACCACTTTTTTTTTTTTTCTATCTGTCTATCTTTTACTATTTCACTATACTATATTTTTTACTATGTCTGTATTTTTCTATTTCTTTTATTATTTTACCATCAAGTTTCAGCTCGGAATAAATGTTTTTGGTCAGCATGCATTTTGTTTCATTATTTTAAAAACGTGGAAGGTCAAAGTCAATGTCTAGGCCATGCGCCCACGGCCCACCCACAGCCGCGTACATTATCGGCACGCAGCCAAAAGTTTCCCCAATATCATATTCCTCCGGTTTCTGGATTCAGTCGGAGCAGTAACCGGGTTTAATAAGACTTTACTCCCCCTTGAATCCGAATCTTCGGTCAAATTCCTCCTGAAAACATTGGATAACTAGGGGGGGGGGGGGGCACTCAGTAGAGCGCATACCTCCGCCCGAATATTTCATCAATTGGTTGCCATGGCAACAGTTGTGATTCGATTTCATCATAAAAAAAAGTAAAAAGAAAAGTAAAATATATATATATATATATATATATATATATATATATATATTATAATATATATTATATATATATATATATATATATATATATATATATATGCTACGACGCCACCCCCGTTCCTGGTGGAACGCCGACGTGAGTTTCGACAGGGGATGCTTGCAGCCTATGTTGATCTCAAGAAGGCGTTTGACTCAGTGCATCGTGAGTCACTTTGGGATCTTCTGCGACTTCGAGGGATTCCTGCAAGGACTATTGGTTTGATAACTGGTCTGTATTCTGGGACTGAGAGTGCTGTGAAGTGTGGGGCAGGTGTATCCAGCTTCTTTCCTGTGAATACAGGAGTGAGGCAGGGGTGCGTCCTTGCCCCATCACTTTTCAACGCTTGTATGGACTGGGTATTGGACAAGGTTGTAGATCAAAGTGATTGTGGAGCATCCGTCGGCAACACCAAGATCACTGATCTTGTTTTTGCCGATGATGCAGTAATCTTTGCTGAGTCGCTG
>JACEEZ010003716.1:102500-122500 GCA_016584305.1 Chionoecetes opilio | reverse complement strand
ACACACCACACACACACACACACACACACACACACACACACACACACACACACACACACACACACCACACACACACACACACACACACACACACACACACACACACACACACACACACACACACACACACACACACACACACACACACACACACACACACACACACACACACACACACACACACACACACACCACACACACACACACACACACACACACACACACACACACACACACACACACACACACACACACACAACACACACACACACACCACACACACACACACAACACACCACACACACCACACACACACACAACACACACACCACCACACACACACACCACCCCCACACACACACACACACACACACACACACACCACACACAAACACACACACACACACACACACACACCACACACAAACACACACACACACAACACCACACACACACACACACACACACACACACACACACACACACACACACACACACACACACACACACCACACACACACAACCACACACACACACACACACACACAACCCACACACACACACACACACACACACACACACACACACACACACACACACACACACACACACACACACACACACACACACACACACACACACACACACACACACACCACACACACACACACCACACACACCCCACACACACACACACAACACACACACACACACACACACACAAAACACACACACACACACACACACACACACACACACACACACACACACACACAACAGGTTTCCCCTCTTCTCCTTTCTCAAACCATCAACTATTCTATCCTAAACTGCCTTAGCGGCTCGTCCCCTCAGCTCATCCAGGATTACGTCTCCATCTGGACCTCTATAGCCACACCCACCACGCCTCCACCATACCCTCCCGCACTCCCACCCGCCGGCCATGGAGGGAGACCTTAGGGTAGACCTCTAGACCACGCCTCCACGCCTCCTTCCCGCACTCCCACCCGCCGGCCATGGAGGGAGACCTTAGGGTAGACTAGAGACGCAAGGACAGGGCTCAAAGAAAGAATATATTGAAGAAGGATGGAAAGAGAAAGGAGTTAAGGAAAGAATATATAAGAAAGGTTGGAAAGAGAAAGGGATGGAAGGGAAGTGAGAGGCGTGTATGTAGCAAAGAGTGGATTTGAGGGAGGTGTATTCTGTCTATATAGTTGGAAATAGAGGAAAGTAGGAGACTGGGGCTTTGGCAGGTGGGAGAATGGTAGTAGGTGGGGGTACCTGGAACTGTCGCCGATAGGAATTCTCGCCGCCGTCGTCGAGTGTTCCAATTCTTGATATTTCCGGACCCAATATATACATTTAATCAAGTTTTACCCGTGTTTCTGCATTCAGGGATGAAATATTATCGTTAGCTTGATCAGTTAGGTTAAGTTAGGTGCCAATGTCCAGGTTAGGTTAACATTTCCACGTCGGCGAGAGTTCTAGTTTGGTGTTTCGGCGAGAATTCCCATCGGCGACAGTTCCATAAACCGTAGGGGGTAGATGTGTTTGAGTTTGGCTAAGTTGATACTGTAATGCAAAGAAATCTGAATATTTCATAAGAATATAGTTCAGAATCGAAATGTTGTATGGTTAGCAATTTAGTCGCTACATCATTTTTTGTGTCCTTATTTATGATAGCAATTTGGTCATTACTGCTTTTTTGTGACCTTATGATTACAATGGCTTCTTAGAAATCATCATGAGCCAACTTAATGATAATGATAATAATGATGATGCAAGATAGGATAAGTATTTAACCCCTTGAGGCCCAGCACGTATTTCCATTGTAATTTGAGTGCCATTAGACGATTTTTTAGGGAATATAAGCATTATTAATAGATATGACCTGTTTAGTATCCTTGTCCACTAGCTAATTTGGTTTATTTAGTCACTTTTCGTAATTTTATGGCTAAGAACAGACGATTTTATATAGGAAAGGAAAGATCTGGGCGTGAAGGGGATATTTACTTCTAAATATTTTGCTCTCTCTCTCTCTCTCTCTCTCTCTCTCTCTCTCTCTCTCTCTCTCTCTCTCTCTCTCTCTCTCTCTCTCTCTCTCTCTCTCTCTCTCTCTCTCTCTCTCTCTCTCTCTCTCTCTCTCTTCCCCCAGCCTGTCACCCAGCTCTCTCTTCCCAACATTAACTTCTAATAGTTGTATACAAGGAGAAAAAAAATCAAATCTCTAGATAGCATACTTTTTGAATGACTTAGGTTAGCATTACACCCCCCCCTCTCTTTCATGTCTCCCCCACACGATTGTCCACACATTCACATTCACATTATAGGGATAAAAAGTTTGGGGGAAAGGAGAACTAGGAAGAAGTTAAAAGAAAAGGAAATAATGAATTGTCCATATCATCCACGCCTTCATCGCTGCCAGGACTACTTAACTACATATTTGACCATAGCGCTTATTAGCAGGCTGGCGTATTCTGTTAACCCCTTCACGCCCAGATCTTTCCTTTACTATAAAAAAAATGTCTTGTTAGCCATAAGATTACGAAAAGTAAATATACCAAATTAGTTAGTGGACAAGGATACTAAACAGGTCATATCTATAAAATATTGCTTATAGTCACTAAAAATTGTCTTATGGTACCCAAATTACAATGATAATGACGTTCTGGGTCTCAAGGGGTTAAGATGATACGATGATGCAAGTTAGTGAATTTTTGTGTTTCTTATATTTTTTTCTATTAACGTCATGAAGGGCAAATAAGTGAAGTAACAAAAAGCCCGCTATTTACCATCTATATTAATAAAAGCGAAAGTGTGTCTGTCTGTCTGTCTGTCTGTCTGTCTGTCTGTCTGTCTGTCTGTCTGTCTGTGTGTGTGTGTGTGTGTGTGTGTATGTGTGTGTGGTATAGGTTCCGCCCCCCGTGGCGCAAACACCTCATATGGCACATTTTTGGAATCGGGTCGACCAGGGGAAGGTCATAAGCCCACTTATGAGATGATCCGATCACTTTTTTTTTCTTTTTTTTAGCAGCCTATTAGCGAGAATTGTGAAAACAAAAGTGGGTTGCGAGAATTGAGGAAGCCTTGATGTAGGGTGATGGGTAATGGGTGAGTGAATGGGTGGGGTGATGGGTAATGGGTGTGGGGTGATGGGTGAGTGAATGGGTGGGGGGTGATGGGTGATGGGTGAGGGAATAGGTGGGGGTGATGGGTAATGGGTGAGTGAATGGGTGTGTGGTGATGGGTAATGGGTGAGTGAATGGGTGGGGGGTGATGGGTAATGTGTGAGTGAATGGGTGGGGGTGATGGGTAATGGGTGAGTGAATGGGTGTGTGGTGATGGGTAATGGGTGAGTGAATGGGTGGGGGTGATGGGTAATGGGTGAGTGAATGGGTGGGGGGTGATGGGTAATGGGTGAGTGAATGGGTGTGTGGTGATGGGTAATGGGGGGGTGATGGGTAATGGGTGAGTGAATGGGTGGGGGGTGATGGGTAATGGGTGAGTGAATGGGTGGGGGGAATACATACATTTCTACATCCATGATTTCAGGAAAGTTAAAAGGGGCTATCTGGAGAGTCCATGTTTGGTGGGCCGAAGGCCCACCAAACACAGGTGGTGGGCCGAAGGCCCACCAATAGCCCTCCGCAGGAGCTAGCCAAAAATCCGCCCGGAGGGCGGCTTTGCGGCTAGTACCCTATAAACTGTATATGTTGTTTGCTCAAAGGCTCACTTCGGGACAAGCTTCTGCGGCCGACCAAACATTTTTATCGAGATGTAAACAACACTAAACATTAACCTTTTTATGCTGCCACAATATCTACCCCCTTTTTTTTTTTTTTTTTTTTTTTTTTTTATATAACCGATACATTTTTCTTAGGTTTTTTTACATCGCAATTGATCTGTAGATAGCTTCCTTATTTTCTTATGTTCTTCTGTTATCTGTTCACTTATCTGTTATCTGTTCTTATCACATTTGTTAATATACGTTTAAATGAGTAAAGAAACATAAATATATATTTCCTTTTTTTTTCTTTATTCTCCTTGTTTTTTACTTTAAAGTAAATAAAGTAAATAAGGATGCTACCTACAGATAAATTGTGATGTAAAAAAAACTATAAATAATGTATCTGATAGAAAAAAAAATTAAGTGCAGATATTGTGGCAGCATAAAAAGGTTCATGATAAGTGTTGTTTACATCTCGATCAAAATGTTTGGTGGGCCGCAGAAGCTTGTCCCGAAGTAAGCATTTGAGCAAACAACGGTGCTGTCAACTCGCCGATGCCCATAACAACTCCACGCTATAGAGTTGTAGTTACCTTTTCCACTCCTCCTACTCCTTTCCCTCCTCCTCTTCCTACCTTTACTCCTTTTCCTCCTGTTTCTACTCATTCTAACTCCAAGCAAGATCAGTTGTTACCTTTTCCACTCCTCCTACTCCTTTTCCTCCTCCTCCTCCTCCTCCTCCTCCTCCTCCTCCTCCTCCTCCTCTCCTCTCCTCCTCTCCTCCTCCTCCTCCTCCTCCTCCTCCTCCTCCTCCTCCTCCTACTACTTTTACTCTTCTTCCTCCTCCTGTTCTACTCATTCTAACTCCAAGCAAGATCCTCCTCCTCCTCCTCCTCCTCCTCCTCCTCCTCCTCCTCCTCCTCCTCCTCCTCCTCCTCCTCCTCCTCCTCCTCCTCATTCTCCTTCTAAGACTTCAAACAAGTTCCGTTTCCTCAAGTTGTAATTAATTAGCGAGCCAATCAAAAGGTGGCGGTGTGCTGGTGGGGCGCCTAACAATGGCTCTTTGAGATACGGGGCCTTCCCTTCCCCTCCCCTCCCCTCTTTTCCCCTCCTTTCCCTTCCCTTCCCCCTGTACTGTCCTTCCTCTTTCCCTCCCTTTCTTCCACTCTTGTCACTTCCTCCCGCTCGCCCACCACTACCCTCTCTCTCCTCTCTCTCTCCTCTCTCTCTCTCTCTCTCTCTCTCTCTCTCTCTCTCTCTCTCTCCTCTCATCTCTCCTCTCTCTCTCTCTCCTCATCAGTTTTTCCCCTCACTTGTCCTTTCATTTTCCCTCCCCTCAACCCCTTTCATCCACCGCTTGATTTTTCCTTGATTTGTTTGCCTCCGATTTGTTATTTTTTCCCCTGGTGGTGGTGGTGGCAGTGGTGGTGGTGGTGATGATGGTGATGATGGTGGTGGCAGTGGTGGTGATGGTGGTGGTGGTGGTGGTGGTGGTGGCGGTGGCGGTGGCGGCGGCGGCGAATGCAGTTGGTAGGGCTTTAAGTGACTTTTGTTTGGGATTTGAGACTCATATACCTGTTTCTTACCGACGCTTTGACAGTTACACTCCTCTCTCTCTCTCTCTCTCTCTCTCTCTCTCTCTCTCTCTCTCTCTCTCTCTCTCTCTCTCTCTCTCTCTCTCTCTCTCTCTCTCTCTCTCTCTCTCTCTCTCTCTCTCTCTCTCTTTCGGCGCCTATATATCTATCAATATGTAATTTGCAACTTATTCATTTTATTTCTTGCACTATTTCAATCGTTCATCCCCCCCCACACACACTTTGCTAACTAACTAACCTAACCTAACCTAACCTAAACTAACCTAACCTAACCTAACCAAGGTAAATAAAAAATTTCCTGTGGAAACACTGAGGCAAAGTGTCCGTAGGCAAATTGTCCGGTAGGCAAAATGTCCGGTAGGCAAACTGTCCGTAGGCAAACTGTCCGGTAGGCAAATTGGCCGTAGGCAAACTGTCCGTAGGCAAACTGTCCGGTAGGCAAATTGGCCGTAGGCAAACTGTCCGGCCACGCAAGGAAATATAAGAAGGAAGGAAGGTGAAGGAATAAGGGTAGAAAGAGTGACCGGGTTAGATAGTGAGATTAATGTAAGGAAGGATGGAAAGCGAAGTAATGGAAAGGGAATGACTTCGATAATGATAATAGCCATCGGAAAAAGGAAGGGGGAAGGAATTGCCAGAGAGAGAGAGAGAGAGAGAGAGTATAAGAGTTTGAACGGAAAGTAGTTAGAGAGAGAGAGAGAGAGAGAGAGAGTCTTTGATAGTATAAGAGTGAACGGAAAGTAGTTAGAGAGAGAGAGAGAGAGAGAGAGAGAGAGAGTCTTTGATAGTATAAGAGTTTGAACGGAAAGTAGTTAGAGAGAGAGAGAAGAGAGAGAGAGAGAGAGAGAGAGAGAAGAGAGAGAGAGAGAAGAGAGAGAGAGAGAGAGAGAGGAGAGAGTCTTTGATAGTATAAGAGTTTGAACGGAAAGTAGTTAGAGAGAGAGAGAGAGAGAGAGTCTTTGAAAGTAGTATAAGAGCTTGAACGGAAAGGAAAGAGAGAGAGAGAGAGAGAGAGAGAGAGAGAGAGAGAGAGAGAGAGAGAGAGAGAGAGAGAGAGAGAGAGAGTCTTGAAGTAGTAAAGACTTGAACGGAAGGAGAGAGAGTTTCCTTGATATTAAGAGCGTGAACGGAAAGAAGTGTAGAGAAAGAATTGGAGTAATAATGAGGAGGAGAGAAGCGGGAAGGGTCTAGAGGGAATGACTTGGTAATGAGAAAGAGGGAGAAAGAGAGAGAGAGAGAGGAAGCTTAAAGAGGAAGGACACAGGAACCCCAAAGACTCCAAATCTGATCCTCTTAATTGCGAGAGAAAAGTGAGAAAAGTAGAAGCGTTAGATTTGTACTTCAAACACGAAAAGGATCGCAATCATGGATGTCGATTTTTTTTCTAGTATGTCAATGTTTACGTGTATAAGTGTTATGTGTATGGACTATGGAGAGAGAGAGAGAGAGAGAGAGAGAGAGAGAGAGAGAGAGAGAGAGAGAGAGAGAGAACTAAAAATTTTCCCCTTCTACGACCTGAATTACATATTTTATTTAATGTTTTAATTTTTTCTTTATTTTTGGCTCACTTTACACACACACATAGGAGAGAGAGAGAGAGAGAGAGAGAGAGAGAGAGGGAGAGAGATTATTTCACCCATTTCATTATACAAGTGACCGAAGTGTACAACCATGACACAGATATATCATTATACAGCCCTTCCTCTCTACACAGCAGCGGCAGAGAGCCATAGATTTACTTCATTTATACACACTGATAATTTCCAGATACATTCCTTTATATATATACCATAACCCTAGCGCCTCAATGGACGAACTATTGAAAAGTAACTATGACAAAAATTTTAATGGAGGAACTATGACAAATGGACTAACTATGGAAGAGTAACTGTGAAATATGGACTAACTAGGGAAGAGTAACTGTGAAAAATGGACTAACTGTGGAAGAGTAACTGAAATATGGACTAACTAGGGAAGAGTAACTGTGAAAAATGGACTAACTATGGAAGAGTAACTGTGAAAAATGGACTAACTAGGGAAGAGTAACTATGAAATATGGACTAACTAGGGAAGAGTAACTGTGAAAAATGGACTAACTAGGGAAGAGTAACTGTGAAAAATGGACTAACTATGGAAGAGTAACTGTGAAAAATGGACTAACTATGGAAGAGTAACTGTGAAAAATGGACTAACTATGGAAGAGTAACTGAAAAATGGACTAATTATATTATCAATTATTTAAGAGTAAATTTTTTGGGGAGGGCATTAGATTTGTTTTTAAACTTAATTATTTATCTATATTTTCTTACCCCAGAGATATCCTTATACAGCCATTAATCTATACACGTTATCTATCTTTTCATATACATTGATCTATACATTTCTACACGGTCATCATTTCCAGATACATTCTTTTAGCTCAGTGGTTCTCAACTCGTTTCAAGCCATGGACCACTTGCCTAATTGAAGAAGAAAAATCATGGACCATCTCCTTTTTGACTTTAAGAGATATGATGAAAAAGGGTAGCTTTTAAAGGTAGGTAAAGGGTTGGTTATAAATATATATCCTATAAATATAAAGTATACAGTTTTTTTTTTTTTATTAAATAATATTAGACGGCTAACATTTGGGTTTCATATATATTTCAGTTCATTTCCAAATATCGTGAACATCCTGTGGACCACTAAAAAAGTTATCAGGGACCACTGGTGTTCCATGGACCACCAGTTGAGAACCACCGTTTTAGACCATGATCATATTTTTTTTTTTTTGCCTGTATGCCTCCGGGTGATATTAAAATTATTATTATTATTATTATTATTATTATTATTATTATTATTATTATAGAGGTATATAGCTATTATCAATTATTTGCCTCAGTACTTAAGTTTATTCCCTCGTCCATGTATTATGTTTTTTTTTCTTGTATGCCT
Organism: Chionoecetes opilio; assembly: GCA_016584305.1. Lineage (NCBI taxonomy): Eukaryota > Metazoa > Arthropoda > Malacostraca > Decapoda > Majidae > Chionoecetes > Chionoecetes opilio. The sequence continues at coordinate 114,247 of JACEEZ010003716.1, read as the reverse complement.
TCGGGTAAGAATAAAATTATTAATATTATTATTATTATATTGCTTCATTTTTTGTGGCATAACTGATTTTTTTTCTTATCTCTTATCTCTTCTTACCCCACGAAGCCGCCCTCCCGCCAGCCTCATCATGACCTCCAATTCCCTGGCTTCCTCTTCCCACTCCCTTATCTCCTGGCGTTATAGTTCCCCTCCCGTCTTCCCCTACCATCTACCTCCCTTCCTCCCCCTTCCCCCAATCACCACAGGGCGCCTTGCTCCATCCCAGTTAGGAGGTCAGACCGGTTCCTGATTCCCTGATTCCCGCTATTAAACACTCATCTCCCTCGTTCCCAGCCTCTAAGCGGGCAATTGGCTTCTGTTGGAGCACGGGGGGAGGCGCGCCGCTCAGCAGGGAGAACCTATACAGGGTTATTCTAGGGCGCGTATTTACCAAGTCTGGAACAGTATGTCGCGCCCACTCTTGCACAGGTCATGTTATATTACGTTAGGTTATGGTAGGTTAGTTACGGTTAGGTTAGGTTATGGTAGGTTAGGTTACGGTAGGTTAGTTACGGTAAGGTTAGGTTATGGTAGGTTAGTTACGGTAAGGTTAGGTTAGGTTATGGTAAGGTTAGGTTAGGTTATGGTAGGTTAGGTTAAGGTAAGTTAGGTTATGGTAGGTTAGGTTACGGTAGGTTAGGTTACGGTAGGTTAGGTTACGGTAGGTTAGGTTACGGTAGGTTAGGTTACGGTAGGTTAGGTTACGGTAGGTTAGGTTATGGTAGGTTAGGTTCCGGTAGGTTAGGTTAGGTTCCATTAGGGTTGTGATGAAAACTGAGTGGGAATCATAATGAGGATATTTTCGACAGTCCAGAATATCCCCATAGAGTTAGGAAATATGCCGGTCGTAGCTCACTAGGGGCGCCGTTATGCAGGTCATCAAAAGGGCTTCCACGCTGACCGACTGCAAATTATGACGACATCAGTTTTTCTCTCTCTGCGTCGTGTTGAATCAGTTACAATTGCGACGCAGTGCTCGTGGTTTCGGTTTTTCCTGGTGATGACGGTGTTGTGCGTGCGGGAGGGAGGATGCGGCCGTTGAAGGGACACTGCCGCTGTTTGCTTCCGTTTGGGTAGGCTGTTGCGGCTTACTGAAGTGCTGAACTGTGTCCCCCTTTTTTTTTTGCTCATTTTACTTTTTTTCATTCTTTTTTTACGTTTGAGCCTATAGCGCCTGTACACTCTCAGAAATAAGGGGTATATTAAGGGTAAAATTGTTACATCGCACCATCACTACCCTTTTTAAACCGTATGTCCAGGCTGGAGGGTAGATGCTGCCGATTATACCCTTTATCTACCCTTTTTAGACGAGAGGGTTGGAAAAGGGTATATTTGCGTCGATCCGAAAGGGTAGAAAAAGGGTAGCAGTATTTCATCACTACAAACACCCTTTTCCTACCCTTTTTTTCTAAGAGTGTAGGCTATTATCTTCCTTCCTTTGGTTTCTTATCTTCTTATCTCAACAGTCTGCTACTTCATGCCTATTGTTATGTGCCCTTCCCCTCCTTTTTGTGTGTGTGTTTGTGTGTGTGTTTGTTTGCGTGTTGGAGGAGGGGAAGGATGTGCTATGTTCCTCTTTTTCCCGCCACTTAGTCCCTCTAGCTGTAAAGTTTCACACGGTATCGTTTGTAATTCCACATAGATTTAGTTATTTATATACAGCAAGAACTGTATATCTCAGACCTTCATCGTATTCATTGTATTATTTCGTAAAGGGAACGATGTCACCTGTGTGTGTGTGTGTGTGTGTGTGATTCCCCGTGCGTGGGTGTTACAGAAAATGTAATAGAAAAACGAACTATATTTATTTTCTCTCTGTCTCCGAGGAGTTTCTTGAATTCTTTATATTATATGTCTGAAAGCGACGGTTCGTTTGTGGAGTGTTAATTAAGAGACGGATCAAAGCACCGCGGACAATAGCCCCTCCACCAGGTAACATCCCCTCCACCTCCTACTCCACACCCTCCATCCATCCATCCATCATCTATCTATCTATCTATATCTATCTATCTATCTATCTGTCTATATCTATCTATTTATCTATATCCATGCATCCATCTAGATATCTGTCTTTCTATCTTTCTATCTATCTATCTATCCATCCATCCAAATGTCAGTCAGTTATCACTCCTAACATATATATTAATTACTGGTGAATTACACCTAATTATCAAACAAGTGTCACACGTATTATAACTTCCGTACAGGATATTTTCCTGTACTTATTTTCAAATGAACCAGTGTATTTTTAGAAACATTATAAACATATAATTAAATAGTATAATGCATTTAGAATATATGTATCTTTTACAAGTTAGCCATGAGAACAAAGGAGTGCTCAACCTTTTGTTAGACCAAGGAAGTGGATCACAAAACAAAAGTACATACGTCAGTTGTTATGGCTAGCATAATTGATTACGTCATCGTGACGAACGCAGGAAACGGAAGGAACGAGTGGACAAAAGCAGGAGAAGGAAGAGAGAAGCCCTCGGACCACACTTACATCAGGATGCACCTATCACTCGATCCGTCCAACACTACCTGGCTGTGTTCACTACATAATTGGTTGTAAATATTCTATGTTCATTGTTGGACTTATAAATAAATGTGTACAAAACTGGACGTACCATTTAACTCAGCCCAGAAAAGTCTCTACAATACACCGACTTATAAATGGTGGCAGCGGTGGGATAAATACACCGCGACTTATATAAATGGTGGCTTACGCGGTGGTAATATAACGACTTATATAAATGGTGGCTTACGCGGTGGTAATATAACGACTTATATAAATAAGAAAATCCATCCATCATCCATCCATCATCCATCTATCTATCTACTTAGCCACCAAACACCACTATGAGAATGGCAACAAAAAATACATAACAAGGAAAAGAAAGTAGGCTAAACAAACCACAGATTTTTTCAAAGTCATCTGAAAAAAGGGAAAAGGGAAAAAAAATCAGAGAAAACACAAGAAAACGAAAACAAAACTTGGAAAATAAAGTAAGCTAAACAAACACTAGATTTTTTTTACATCTGAATAAAAGTAAAAAAAAAAAAAATTTAGAGGAAAAACTAGAAATCAGGAAATAAAGTGAAAAAGCCCCCATTTTTTTTTTATCAGAGTATTCCAACGGGGTAGAAACAGCAAGGCAACTTTTAGCAGTAACAACAACCCACTATTAGTCCATCCCTTGCAACAACCGTGTATGTTGATGCGATGCAAAACATTCACACAAACATTGATGAAGCCGGACGTACGATAGATTACGAAAGACCATTAGTGTGGCGGCCCAGGAACCATACGGGAACGGAACACGTCTGCTCTTAAGTCCTGTTGAATTATACATTTTATCGGCCATTTATAAGCGAGAGAAACGGTGGGATTGTCTACGTGTGTTTGGAAATCCTGCATTGAGGGAAGATTTTGGGAGGCAAGTGTGTGTGTGTGTGTGTGTGTGTGTGTGTGTGTGTATAGTTTGACTGAGTTTTTTTTTTTTTTTTTTTTTTTTTTTTTTTTTTTTTTGTGTGTGACCCGCCCGTTACACACAGAGAAAGATTTATATTGAATGCTTGTGTTTGTGGGGTGCGAACACACACGCACACACACACACGCACACATACACACACACGCACACACACACACACACACACACAGCACACACACACAGAGAGGTCTTCTAAGCGATAATTGGTTCACCTTATTCCCTGTCCAGTCTGTGTAATTGAAGAAGAAAAAAAACATACAGTACTCACCAACAGCAAGAACTGAGCACATATTAAACGAATTTCTTCCATTAAATCAAGCAAAAAATAAATTCCAAACCTCACCGTGTTTTTTGTAAATGTCGCGTCACAGAAACATGTCGGCCAGTATGTTTTTTTTTTACCCCTTTGCATTTTTTCTTTTTGTTTTGCTGTCTTTTTTCCCTTTGCTGGAATTTTTTTGTTTTGCTTCACGTTTATTTTTTTTTTTTTTTTTTTTCTCCCCTTCACATGCATATGGATGGATGATCGTCAGGAGCACCGCAGAAACCAGGCAAAAATAAATGAACACAAAACTGTACTCTCCCTTTTTTCCCCTCCGTTACTTTCACCCTTTAACTAAGTGGTGGTGGTGGTGGTAGTGGTGTGGTGGTGATGGTAATGGTGGTGGTGGTGGTGGTGATGGTTGGTGGTGGTGGTGGTGGTGGTGTCAGTGGTGGTATGGTGGTTGGTGGTGGTGGTGGATGGTGGTGATGGATGTGGTGGTGGTGTGATGGTGGTGGTGGTGGTGGTGGTGATGGTGGTGGTGCGTGGTGGTGGTGGTGGTGATGGTGATGGTGGTGGTGGTGGTGTTAGTGGTAGTGATGGTGGTGGTGGTGGTGGTGGTAGAAGTGGTGATGGTGGTGGTCGGTGTGGTGGTGGTGGTCAGTTATGGTGGCGGTGGTGGTGATGGTGGTGGTGGAAGGGAATACAGTCGTTGAGAGTAAGGGTTGGTTAGTAGTGGAGGAGGTAGGGGAAAGGGGTGTAAGGGTTAGCTAGCAAGGGAAAGGGTGGGGAGCTAACCACTCATTATGCATAGGAGGGTCAGATAGAGAGAGAGAGTTACTGACTGACTGACTTGAGAGAGAGATTGACTGGCTGACTGACTGACTGAGTGAAAGAGAGAGAGAGAGAGAGAGTGACTGGCTGACTGACTGAGAGAGAGAGAGAGAGAGAGAGCGAGCGATATACCTATTCAATAAGGAAATGACGAGGATCCAAATAACACAATTAAAATAAAATGAGATCCCAAATAATCCAATAAAACACAAAACACCGCCACATTTACAGAGATAATGGCGCTAGAGATTATCGATAATAATTTTCCTTTGACTTTGTGTGAAGTTTCATAGAGTTTCGCCTTATCGCTTGGGGGCAGGTGTGTGTGTGTGTGTGTGCGTGCGTGTGTGTGTGGGGGGGGGGGGGGGCATCTACGTATACATAACACCAGGATTGAACACAAAACAAGGTCAGAACTAATATTTGGTACTGACTTACTGTTCTATGTGTTTTTTTATATATTTTGTTTAACCCCTTGAGGCCCAGAACGTAATTTCCATTATAATTTGACTACCATAAGACGATTTTTAGTGAATATAAGCAATATTTTATAGATATGACATGTTTAGTATCCTTGTCCACTAGCTAATTTGATATATTAAGTTACTTTTCGTAATTTTATGGCTCGGCAATATATGATTTTTTTATAGCAAAGGAAAGATCTGGGCGTGAAAGGGTTTTAAGATGGTTAGCTTGTTACGTGACTTTCATTTATTCTTATTGATAGATCTCACTCTTTCTTTTATCTATAGTGTCTGTGTTTATGATGTTATTCCAAAAGTACCAGAAAATCGACCTCTGTGGCGATTCACAATAGTTATAGGTTAGTTTAGGTGTGGTTCAGACTAGGTTAGGCTAGGTTCGGTTAGGTTTAGGTTTAGGTTTAGTTTAAGTTAAGTTTCGGTTATTTATATATTTGTACTGTTTTTAGTGAGGTTTAGGTTAGGTTAATGTTAGGTAAAGGTTAGGTTTAGGTATGGTTAGGTTTAGGATAAGTTAAGGTTCGGTTATTTATATATTTAGCACTGTTTTTAGTGAGGTTTATGTTAGGTTAATGTTAGGTAAAGGTTAGGTTTAGTTTAAGTTATTTATAATTTTGCGTTGTCACTATAGCCATTTCGTCCTGAGGTGATATTTTCATGTCTTTTCTTTTGCCACAACGTCCCCGTGACATTGTTTTGACTGATCGCCTCTAGTCCTTATACTGAATAGCGATCTTTCATACATGCCATAGCGCTATTCACTAAGGCTAGCTCCATAGGTAGAAAATAGACCGTATGTATCGTGTATTAAAGGCGATATTCTATTACCCTTATATGTGAGGTTAATGGAAAGATGACCAGTAAGTATGTAGAGTCTAAGGGTATATTTATTGAGTTTATATTGCATCATTACTGCTCAGTAGTGGCAAAAACAGTGCCTTGAGAATAACCAGAAGTCATGTTGCGTGTTTTTAATGAATCACTGGCATATTAACTTGAATAATTACGTATATCACATGTCCACCCACCTACACACACACACACACTCTCTCTCTCTCTCTCTCTCTCTCTCTCTCTCTCTCTCTCCTCTCTCTCTCTCTCTCTCCTCCTCTCTCTCTCTCTCTCTCTCTCTCTCTCTCTCTCCCTCTCTCTCTCTCTCTCTCGTCCTCTCTCTCTCTCTCTCTCTCTCTCTCTCTCTCTCTCTCTCTCTCTCTCTCTCTCTCTCTCTCTCTCTCTCTCTCTCTCTCTCTCAGATCAATGTGTAGAGTGTGTGGGTTTTCCTTCCATTAAGAGGTCGTCCCATCAAGGTAATGAGGGAGGGAGAGAGAGACGAAGGGAGGGAGGGAGTGAATAGCTCAAGAAAGAGGAACTAGAAAGGCTGGAGGAGGAAGGTGGTGTATATAAAAAGGGGAATGGAAGGGAAAGAAAGAAAGGAGAGTGCGTACCAAGAGTTTATAAAGAAAGAAGATTGACTGGAGAGTGGGAGAAGGGGAAAGTTTTGAAACGTGACTGCAAAGGGAAAGTGGGAAGGAGCAAAGGGAAGCGTGCACGGGTTGGAGGCCGAAAAGTAGCGAGAGAATACAGAATACCCTGGAACTCTCCTCTTGTTTATATTTTTCCTAGACGTTACTACTACTTCTTCTATTGTTGCTTCTTCATCTATTACTACTACTACTACTACTACTACTACTACTGCTACTACTACTGCTACTACTACTGCTACTGCTACTGCTGCTACTACTACTACTACTGCTACTACTACTGCTACTACTACTGCTACTACTACTGCTACTGCTACTGCTGCTACTACTACTACTACTACTACTACTACTACTACTACTACTGCTACTACTACTGCTACTACTACTGCTACTGCTACTGCTGCTACTCTACTACTACTACTACTACTACTACTACTACTACTACTACTACTACTACTCTACTACATACTACTACTACTACTGCTACTACTATACTACTACACTACTACTTCTATACTATAACTACTACTACTATTACTACTCTACTACTACTACTACTACTACTACTACTACTACTACTACTACTACTACTACTACTACTACTACTACTTCTACTACTACTACTACTACTACTACTACTACTACTACTACTATGCTACTACTCCTACTCCTACTACTACTACTTCTACTACTACTACTACTACTACTACTACTACTATGCACTTCATCATCATCTTTTTCTTTTCCATATTTTTTCACTATTCTTTATCAAAATTTCTTCATTCTTCTCCTTTTTACTGTCCCTTCTTACTTTACATATTTTTCTTCTTCATTTACCATTCTTATTCTTCCTTCTTTTTCTCATCTACCTCATTCTCGTCCTAATTCCCATCTTGATTCCCAGTCCTCGTATTCCTTTTGTTTCCTTTATTTGTTGCCTTTATTCAATGTATTCTTCAGGTATCCAGCGGGCTTTGTGTTACCTCTTTTTTGTGTGTCCTAGTCCAGGCCTTTTTTGTGTGTAAAAAAACAACAACAAAAGTTACTATCAAATATCTCGTCACTCCCGCTAATCAACACGGTATTAACTGGTGTCTACTACTACTACTACTACTACTACTACTACTACTACTACTACTTTTTTGTGTTCTAGTCCAGTCCTTTGTGATGTAAAAAAACAACAAAAAAAGTTACTATCAAATAGCTCGTCACTCCCGCTAATCACAGGGTACTAACAGGTGTCACTCTTCCTCCCCAGGTACGTGTGTGTGGTGGTGTTAGTGGCAGGTGTGTACTGACGCCTATATACCTGGTAAGTACTTCCCTTCCACACCTGAATCTGTCTCCTGCTGGACCGAAAACAGGTGAGGTAATACGTGTGTGTGTGTGTGTGTGTGTGTGTGTGTGTGTGTGTGTGTGTGTGTGTGTGTGTGTGTGTGTGTGTGTGTGTGTGTGTGTGTTCTAGATACAATGGGGAAAAAAACGAAATATATCAAGTAATTTCTCGTTAAAGTGAAGCATGTTTATTTTGCTTTTGAAATGGCGAACGAGTGAAGAAGAAAAAAATAGATTCCAAGTACGTATACGAAGTGTGCGTGCGTGTTTGTGCGTTTGTGTGTGTGTGTGTGTGTGCGCGCGTGTGTGTGTTTTCTCATGCATATTCCTGTTATCATACTTTCTTTGAGGTCATAATTTTATTCCTGTATAATATTTCACTTTTTTTTCGCTTCATTGTCATCTTTCTCGACCTGAAAATCCCTTTTAGCCCATAATTTTGTAGCCATTTTTTTCTTCGTTTTCCCTCTTTTTACAATTTATTATTTGATCATTTAGTAGTACATCGGATAATTCGGACTTTCGGCTAATTCGACCCAGTTGTCCCCCCAATTAGTTCGAATTAGAGAGGGTTTACTGTAGTAGTTTTATTTTTACTTATTGTCTTCGTTGTGGATCTGAAAATCATCTCATCCTCCTTCAACTCCACACACCACCAATCAATGTTTTCATGTCTGAGTCGCTGCTGTCATAGCGCGAAAGTCGAGTGTGTGTGATTGCCTGTCGAGCCCCAGACCCTAACCCGCCTCTCTAGTCACGGGGTTATGTCGAGTAGTCTCTCTCTCTCTCTCTCTCTCTCTCTCTCTCTTCTCTCTCTCTCTCTCTCTCTCTCTTCTCTCTCTCTCTCTCTCTCTCTCTCTCTCTCTCTCTCTCTCTCTCTCTCTCTCTCTCTCTCTCTCTCTCTCTCTCTCTCTCTCTCTCTCTCTCTCTCTCTCTCTCTCTCTCTCTCTTCTAAGCCTTATCGCCACGAAGACAAGTCGGCTTCCAGCAAAGTTTTCGTGCGAGGCTGCAAGTTGTAAGTGTGTGTGAGGCGGGGAAGTGCATGTTGACGGAGGTGGTGAGAGAGAGAGAGAGAGAGAGAGAGAGAGAGAGAGGAGAGAGAAGAGAGAGAGAGAGAAAGATGAATAGGGAAAAAAAGTAAAAAAAAAAAAAGAGAATGGAAACAAAAAAATCGAGAAATAGAGAGAGGAAATAAAAGTAAAAATAAAGAGAAAAAAGAGTAAAAGAAAAGTCAGAAAAAAAAAAAAAGAGAAATAAAGTTTTTAAAAATGGAGAAACAGTAAAAGAGAAGAGAAAGAGGTGAAAAAAAGATAGAGAGAGAATCAAAATCAGAATCAGAAACTTTAAAACAAGGAAACAAAGAAACACAGAGGAGAGAGAGAGAGAGAAGAGAGAGAGAGAGAGAGAGAGAGAGAGAGAGAGGAGAGAGAGAGAGAGAGAGAGAGAGAGAGAGAGAGAGAGAGAGAGAGAGAGAGAGAGAGAGAGAGAAGAGATGAGAGAACGAGAGAAAAGAAAAGGAGAGAGGAGAGAGAGATGAAAAAGAGAGAGAGAGAAGAGAATCAAAATCAGAAAATCAAGAAACTTTAAAAACAGAGAAACAAAAAGAAACACAGTGAGAGAGAGAGAGAGAGATCCGTATTTACCCAGAGAGAGAGAGAGAGAGAGAGAGAGAGCACAAAATGAGAGAGATAATCAAAATCTGAAACTTTAAAAAACAAGAACAAAAAAAACCCGTGGAAGGGAGAAAAGGGAGAGAAGGAGAAAAAGGATAAGAAGGAGAGAGAGAAAAGAGAGAAGAAAGAAGAAAGAGAGAAAAAATTTGTGGGAAAGTTTTTATTAAAAATGCTTGAGGCGGTTTCCCTTGCTTACGTTATGCGCTGTGAAATCTGTGCCCGTTTGCTTATTTTTGGTTTAAGCCATTATTGTCATTTCATGCTTGGTATCATTGCAAAAAATGGAAAAATTTTTTTCCTTAACGTCTCTCTCCCCTTTTTCCCCTCTCTCTCTCCCCCTTCTCTCTTCTCTCTCTCTCTCCTCTCTCTCTCCTCCCCTTCTTCTTTTTTTCTCTTTTTTTTTTTTTTTCCCTCTAACTTTTTTTTTTTTTTTTTTTTTCTTTTTATTTTCCATTTTTTTCTTTCTCCTTTATTTCCTTTCTCTTTCATTACTCTCTTTAATTGTGAGTTAATGGCATTTATAGATGATTACAGGATCATCTTTCACGTACGAGAGAGAGAGAGAGAGAGAGAGAGAGAGAGAGAGAGAGAGAGGAATAAGGGAGAAATATATAGAAATAAAGATAAGATACAGAAAAAAGGGGGGGAGGGGGAAACTACTAAGTAACCTGGGTTTTAATATTAAGTTCAAAAGTCGGTATTACAGTATAGATTGTGGCTTGAGCTTCCTTACTTATAACTCTAGTGGCTGTAGAGGCGGTGGTGGTTAAAGGGATTAGTGGTTAGTTAACTTAGCTCAATACATCAACGAGTAATATACAGGAGACTATAGAGAGTCATATATAGAGAGACTATAGTCAAGAAACAATAGTTGAAGGGGATGTATGAATGATTTAATCCTTGAAGGGAAAGAGGGATGTAGAAATCTCTCTCCTCTCTCCTCTCTCTCTCTCTCTCCTCTCTCTCTCCCCTTCTCCCCTCTCCCCTCCCTCTCCTCTCTCTCTCTCTCTCTCTTTCTTTTTTTTCTTTTTTGCTTTTTTTTCTTTTTTTCTTTTCTCCTCTTTTCTCTCTCTCTCCCCCCCCCCCCCCTTCTCTCTCTCTCTTTTCTCTCTCTCTCTCCTCTCTCTCTCTCTCTCTCTCTTCTCTCCCCTCTCTCTCTCTCTCTCTCTCCCCTCTCTCTTCTCTCTCTCTCTCTCTCTCCTTTTCTCATCTCTCTCCTCTTCTCTTCTCTCCTCTCTCTCTCTCTCCTCTCTCTCCTCCCTTTCCTCTCGCTCTCTCTCTCTCTCTCTCTCTTTTTTTTTTTTCCCTCTCTTTTCTCTCTCTCCTCTCCCCCTTTCTCTCCTCTCTTCCTCTCTCTCTCTTCCCTCTCTTCTCTCTCTTCTCTCTCTCTCTCTCTCATTCTAAGGGAGTCATCGGTGCTGTTTATATAAGCGATTGTAGAAACGTGTGGACTAAGAGTAAGAATATGGAAATAGATCAATGGAATTAAATTAATGATATAAATTGGCTCAGTCAGAAACATTTTTGTAAATTTTCATACGCAGGTTTATGATACATATTGACAGTAAGAATAAGTTACAACTAATAGAAATAATTTAAGAATAAGTTTATAAGCTAATGATACATATTGACAGTAAGAATATGTTAGGTAAGATAAGTTAGCAACAGTTAAGAATACAAATACAATACAAAGGGAATACAAATATGATCTCTGTTAGGAAGGAAAATATTTTATGTTTGAGTTATGGCTACAAATATCTATAGAAAACGGATTTTTTATTTTGTTTTAATTAAGTGAATGTATATGAATTGTTTATTTATGTTTATTTATTTATTATTAGTATTATTAGTATTAGTATTAGTATTATTATTAATATTTTTGTTATTATTATTATTGTGTGTGTCTTTTGGATTTAGAATTAAAACCCGCATTTTTATTTTCCCAGCAGGAAATTCGTAATTAAAACATGATTTTTGTAACCGCCACCACACCTGGGGGTCAGAAAAAGTTTTAGGAAAAAGTAATACTTTAATTCAAATATAGTAGTGGGATATGCAAAAGTAGTAGTAGTATTTTTTTGGGAAATGGGGTATATATAATAGTAGTATTGTATAGTAAACGAAGTAAAAAACAGCAATGTTTGTGTTGG
>JACEEZ010003716.1:82500-100000 GCA_016584305.1 Chionoecetes opilio | reverse complement strand
TGCCTGCTGGTATTACTCTTTGCCATAGATATGTTAGAGTGAGACACAGTTAGATCAGAGTTGAAAATTGTAAGAACCGGAATTGCTGGTTATTTGATGGAGTGCCTTATGTATCGCTATTGATGTACGTATATATAGAGAAAGGCAGTGTCATTGTATTTGTAGGGGCATGGTGTAAGTAGACATCGTGGCCTCGTTGCTCATCTCCGTCGCATTAGCCCTTGAGCAAAGTGGGTGAGAAACCGCTACTCCGGGACACAGAGCTAGTGTGACATCTGGATTACCAAAGTTACATTCCCAAGGTTTCCCCAGGTACCCATTTATCAACCCCGAAAGGGAGGAAGAACAGCTGGTTTGGCTGCACGCTGACTGCCCTGACCGGGATTCGAACCAGGGCCCGCAGATTCGTAGCTAGGCGTTCTAGTCACTACACCACGGAGGCGACGATGCTGTGTGTGATGGTGGAGGCTTGGTGTCCTGATGTGTGTGTAGGGGCTTGGTGTGTGAGGCAGGCATGCATGGAAGGCCGTGTAATGATCCGGCACAACGGTCACGGAGGCTTATCTTTCTGGCATCTTTTTATAGGCTCTTGTGTAGCAATACGTGTCTTACTGTCGCCACTTGATCCTTATACTCAATACAAGGGATAAGAATAACGACCTGGCTCCCTTATACATAGCAATAGTCACCAATGTAATATATGTTGTTTGGGTCAATATTATGTTCTCTCTCTCTCTCTCTCTCTCTCTCTCTCTCTCTCTCTCTCTCTCTCTCTCTCTCTCTCTCTCTCTCTCTCTCTCTCTCTCTCTCTCTCTCTCTCTCGTTGGGCATATTGCTGCTTCATTGACCGCTTCCTGTTCTCAGCATCATATACATACATTCACGCCTCGTTGGGCATATTACTGCTTCATTGACCGCTTCCTGTTCTCAGCATCCTATACACACACACACGTACATACACTCATGCCTTGTGTGTATATATTTATTGATTTATAGTTATATATTTTTGTTTTGTTGATTTTTGGGGTGGTGATGTTTTAATGGCAATAAACTTACGTTACTTTAAAAACTTACGTTACTTTACTTTCTTGGTGTTTTGCCTCATTGGTAAAAGACAAAATATCCTCCTTATACATCAAAGCACTAATATCTTGGCAGTATGTCAAATTGCCTAGAACTAAATTGGCCGAGACTCCTTTTATACAATATCTGAAACACTATGCATTTTAGGAACTTGCAGCTAGTGGGGTGTTTTTTTAATTACCATATATTTTTTTTATTATTATTTATTTATTATTTTTTAATTTTTATTATTTTGTTTATATATTGACCAGTCCTTTGTTATGTGAAGGAACATAAATCTTCCTCAAGTTTCTGTCTCCTTGAAATACTATAAGTCTATACTAATACTATACTATACTAATACTATACTATACTAATACTATAATATAAATAAGTCAAGTAGAGTAAATCTTTGTCATATCCAAGCCTGCCATTACATATTTCACACTATGAAATTAATATTATAATACACCTGTAGAACATACTAATGCTTTTCATAGATATAGAGTGACCTTTAATTAATCACCTTATCCTCTGATGGGCGAATATCACTAATATATGATGGTGAGTTAATGACTTAATGACTTATCTACAGTATTATGTCATCCAAATAGTATTTTTTTATAAGCTAATTTTTTGCTCTGTTTTTCATGATTACAGACTAGCTAATATTATTTTTTAGGGTTGGACTTTTTTTTAGGGTGTGTGACTTTTTTTTAGGGTGTAGGATTTTTGTTTAGGGTGCGGGACTTTGTTTAGGGTGTAGGATTTTTTTTTAGGGTGTTTGACTTTTTTTTAGGGTGGGACTTTTTTTAGGGTGTTTGACTTTTTTTTAGGGTGTGGGACTTTTTTTTAGGGTGTTGGATTTTTTTTTAGGGTGTAGGACTTTTTTTTAGGGCGTGGGACTTTTTTAGGGTGTGTCACTTTTGTTTAGGGTGTTGGACTTTTTTTAGGGTGTGTGACTTTTTTTAGGGTGGGCCTTTTTTTTAGGGTGGGACTTTTTTTTAGGGTAGGACTTTTTTTTAGGGTGTGGGACTTGTTTTTTTAGGGTGGGACTTTTTTTTTTTTTAGGGATGTGTATAAAGATTAGTAGGTGGATATAGGTATTTAAATAACTTGTCAACAGTACTATAACATCCAAATAGCCTTCCTTGTACTCCATAAGCTAATTTTTCGCATTACTTTTGATCATAACTGAATTGTATAGTTTTTTCATAATTTTTGTATTCGTCTATATAGTTTTTAGGGTGTAGGACTCTTTTTTGTAGTTTTTTAGGGTGTAGGACTCTTTTTTGTAGTTTTTAGGGTGTAGGACTCTTTTTTGTAGTTTTTTAGGGTGTAGGACTTTTTTTGTAGTTTTTTAGGGTGTAGGACTTTTTTTGTAGTTTTTTAGGGTGTAGGATTTATTTTTGTAGTTTTTTAGGGTGCAGGACTCATTTTTGTAGGGATGTCACCAGTGGGATGTTACTTATCTAGTTTTGTATTGTTTTTGTAGTTTTGTTTTCGCTTCGTATAGTTATATGTATAGGAGGTGGGTCTTTTATGTTTTTTTGTAGGGATGTGTGTAATGTAAACAGGTCCTGCTCTTGACCAAACATTAGCTTATTAGAACTTATGTAGTTATGTAGAGTTTGTGTAGTTATATTTTCACTTTATATAGTTTTGTAGGGTGTGGGACTTGTTATATTTTTCGTAGGGATGTGTTTTAAATGTGGGATGTTACCAGTAAATGTGCTCTCTTTACCAAAACATTAGCTTGATTATGTCTCTTTCATTTTATTCGTATGTATGAGCACAAAGCCTGCAATGAGAGCGTACACGTGTATACATATGTACACCAGTAGGGTACACGTAGGGGCGCCTCGGTATCATACATCACAAGTATCCGAACACATTCACAACGTATGATTTATGGAACGACATGCATTACGGTTTATAGCCAGCCTTTTAATGGTAATGGTAATGATAATAGTAATGGAAAATTATAATTTGAGTGAAATATTGCTTTAGATATTACTAATAAGTGCTACTACTACGACTACGACTACGTACTACTCTTGCAATAACAACTACTACGACTACGAAAACTACTACTACTACTACTACTGCTACTACTACTTCTACTACTACTACTACTACTACTACTACTACTACTACTACTACTACTACTACTACTACTACTACTACTACTACTACTACTTCAACAACAACTACTACAACTACTACTACTACTATTACAACAACTGCTACAACAACTACTGCTACTGCTGCTACTAACTACTATTACTACTACTACTGATACTTCTACTACTACTACTACTACTACTACTACTACTACTACTACTACTACTACTACTACTACTACTACTACTACTACTACCAGTCCACGCTTTGAATTTGACGTGCAAATGGCAATAGGGATGAATAAATTCTGAGAGCAAAGTCTTAATGGTGAGTACATTCGACGTTATAATGATGATGATGATGATGATGATGATTGGGAATTAAGATTTGATATGAATGCTTATTATGACTCCTTATCCTCCTCTTCCATCACTATGTATCACCTTTCCTCCTATGTATCACCTTGCCTCCTCCTCCTCCTCCTCCTCCTTCTCTATAAACGTCAAAACAAGTATTGGGCCACTGAAAGATAAGAATAACATCTTGGTAAATGATAATAAGAGCATGGCATGCGTACTCAATGATTATTTTAATGCGGTATTTATTAAAGAAGACGAAGCTCCATTACCAGAACCAGTAAACATGTTTGCGGGACTCGAAAGTGATAGATTGGAAATAGGAGAGATAACAGTAGACGAAATATCAAAGTATTTGCAGAAACTTGACCCAGCAAAATCCGTGGGGGTGGACGAAATTTCGCCGCGATTACTTCGCGAATGTCACAGTCAACTTTCGCTCCCATTAAAGATTATTCTCAATAAATCGCTAATGGACAAAAATGTTCCTAGTATGTGGAAATTAGCTAATGTGACACCGATATTCAAAAAAGGGAGTAAGAGCCTCGCAAGTAATTATCGCCCAATTAGTCTAACGTCTGTGATTGTTAAACTATTTGAGAAAATATTGCGGGATAAAATAGTGTCTTTTCTCGATGAAAATAACTCAATACTAAACACCCAGCATGGATTTCGAAATAAGAGATCCTGCTTAACAAACCTACTGGATTTTTTTAATGTCATTTATTCAAACTGGGACGCTAAAATTTCCTCGGATGTAATATACCTTGATTTTCAGAAAGCAGATACAGTTCCCCATAAGCGACTGTTGACCAAGCTAAGGGCACATGGCTTAGGAGAGCAATTATGTTCATGGATTGGCGATTGGCTTTCAAATCGTAAACAACGGGTAGTAATAAATGGCGAGGCATCTGATTGGTTAGATGTTACTAGTGGGGTGCCTCAGGGCTCGGTCTTGGGTCCTACTCTTTTTCTGATATATATCAACGATCTGGACTGCGGACTTGTATCTAAAATATCGAAATTTGCAGATGACACCAAATTAGGCGGTAAAGCATATACTAGAGAAAACTGCGAACTCATACAAAGTGATCTCGACAAACTATCAGATTGGAGTGATAAATGGCTATTAAAATTCAATTCCGATAAATGTAAAGTAATGCATATAGGCAACGATAACCTCAAATATAACTATCAAATGCAAAATAAATCGTTAACTGAAGTACAGCAGGAAAAGGATTTAGGTGTCATCATCAGTAATGATCTCAAAACCAGTCCGCATTGCCTAGCTGCCAGTAAAAAGGCAAATATGATGTTGGGCTTTATTAAGCGCAACTTTGAAAATAAAACTCCGAAAGTAATGACACAATTATACACGTCCTTGGTTAGGCTGCACTTGGAATATGCCGTTCAATTCTGGTCGCCCTGTTTCGTAAAAGATCAAGCCAAATTGGAATCAGTGCAAAGAAGAGCAACCAAACATATTCCATCTCTGCGAAATTCATCTTATGAAGAGAGACTGCGGAAACTTAATATGTTTTCCTTAAAGGACCGTAGAATCCGTGGGGACTTGATAGAAACCTTTAAGATCCTAAAAGGATTTGATGTCATTAATCAAGAGAACCTATTCGAGCTTTCAACTCAAGTGACAACAAGAAATAATGGTTTAAAACTAAACGGTCAACGTTGCATCACCGATCTCCGTAAAAAGTATTTCAATGTTAGAGTCGTTGATCGATGGAACAAGTTACCAGCAAATGTTGTCGAAGCCAGCACAATAACTACATTTAAAAACAGACTTGACGCGCACTGTAAAGTAAATGGGTATTGATAGTGCCCTGCGAATTCATATCTAGTCCCCCGTATCGATTAGTTGTAGTGGTAGTGGTAGTTGTAGTTAGTATATTTCATATCCTATCATTCTGCACTACGAAACTTCCATGTTCCTATCTTCTTTAGGGACATGGTATCATTTTCCAACTGTTTTCTTACAAGTAGTTGATAGTTAGTAGTATGTAGTTCAACAGATACCCTCGTCATGGACCAATAGGTCTCCTGGTGTCTGTTATTCCTATGTAATCCTCAGTGAGGATAATTATAATAGTGATGGTAATGATATTGGTGGTAACAACAGTAATTTTAATGTCTATACTAATCGGTAATAAAGGTTAATGTCGTGCCTGTCAACACGTTTACACAATGGTAAATAATAATATTGTAATATAATATACAGTATATAGTAATTTGAGGAGTCAAAAGAAACAGTAGACAGACAGTTGAGATGATGACAGTGTGAGGATCACGGCACTGGCTGTGAAGTGGCGGGTTAAGAAGACCGAACACCTCAGCGGCCGCTAGTGATGGAAGGCAGTGTGGCGAGTGTTGAGTGTGTTGCAGGCAGTGGTATGTGGGGCGTGTGGCCTCACTCTGGTGTACAGCCGCGCCTGGCCACCATGGCGTCCAGCTCCTGCCGCCACGCCTGCCTGTCGTTACTGAGGTCGTGCAGGCGGTTGCCCCACTGCAGCAGCAGGCCCTCGCGGTTGTGACAGTAGTCCTCGTAGCGCAGCTCGCGCTCCTTGACGGGCTGCGGCACGTCGGCCGTGTTGAAGCAAACCTTCCGGCCCTGGCCAGTGGCAGGATCGGGCACGTGCTCGCCCTCGCCGCTGGGCTTCGCTCTGTACTTGTTTCTGGTCGCCTGACGCAAGTCGGCGTCCAACTCGTCGTTGAGTTGCATCACCCTGCCCCGCCGGGCCTCCAGACGCTCGCGGTGCTGCTGCTCAAACGCGCGACACTGCCGCCGAAGCTCTGCGAGACTAGTCGTCTTGCTGCATTCCTCGCAGTCAAACACCAGCAGGCAGTGGTCACACTTGAGGCTGCACACTGCGTCACTCTGCTGCGGCGGGCCGGCACCCTTACTGGCAGGGGCACGCCGCGCCTCGCTCCCGGCGGACACGGTGGTGTTTGCGGCCTGGCTCTCGATCTGAGCGGCTGTCATGTTCTCGGGAACATCTCCGTCACTTGACGGCCTTGGCGGCTGGGAAGCACACGCACGCGCGTGCGCCCGTCCCTTCCTGGCGGCGTCGCTCCTCGCTGAGGCCACGCGGCGTGCCTCAGGGGTTGGGACGGCCCTGCCGAACACCTGGGTCGCGGTGTTGTCGGGGCGTCGGCGGCCGGCACTGGCAGCCTCCCTAGCCAGCTGGCGTTGCGTTGTCGCCGCCTGTTATCTGGCCGCCGCCACTCGCCACTGGCTGCTGGCTAATGCGGCGGTGGCGGTGGTGGTGGTCATGGTGTGTCGGGTGTAATCACTCATGGCTGAGGACCCTTACATTGTTCCTTGAATGAAAGTGTCTGGGCGGCGCTAGCAGGCAAGGAAAAAATGGGATAAGGTGCTTGGATCTAATCGTCCCCCACCTCCAAGCATACCTTGGATCTACGGAGGTACTCCAAGCACCTCCAACCCCTACTTGGATCTTGGCCTATCTACCCCCTACTTGGAGCTTGGATCTAATCGGTGCCCGGGGGTTCCAATCTGTGCATTAGATCCAACCTACCGCAGAGTAGTGAAGTATTACTATACACTCTCCTGATTGGCTGAGCCCTGAGCCATGGCGCTATGTGATTGGCTGCGAGGGTAAGCATTTTTTTTTCCTTCCATATTTGTGGGTACTTTTGTGTGTCACCATGCCTCCTACCTGTGTTTGTTAGCAGCTTTGCGCAAAATGTTACAGACGGATTTGGATGAATATTTTTACGGAGGTGGCCTGGCTTAATGTAGAAGTGATTAATTTTTGGAGCGGAAAACAATGACATGCAAGAATAAAATGCATTTATCCCGCCATCACGCCCTTCATTCTGCCCTTCCCTTCCCTTCCTTTCCCTTTCCTTCCCTTTTCCTCCCTTCCCTTCCCTTCCCTTACATACCCTTCGTCGTTGATCGATGGGACAAGTTACCAGCAAATGTTGTCGAAGCCAGAACAATAACTACATTTAAAAACAGACTTGACGCGCACTGTAAAGTAAATGAGTATTGATAGTGCCCTGCGAATTCATATCTAGTCCCCCGTATCGATTAGTTGTAGTGGTAGTGGTAGTTGTAGTTAGTATATTTCATATCCTATCATTCTTCACTACGAAACTTCCATGTTCCTATCTTCTTTAGGGACATGGTATCATTTTCCAACTGTTTTCTTACATGTAGTTGATAGTTAGTAGTATGTAGTTCAGCAGATACCCTCGTCATGGACCAATAGGTCTCCTGGTGTCTGTTATTCCTATGTAATCCTATGTAATCCTCCTTTTCCTTCTCAAAAACGTCAACAAATACTTAATAATAATGTTAGACGAAAGAGCTTTTCCTGTTTGCTTTTTCCGTTATTTCTTCACCTTATTAATTTATCCTCCTTATCTATCCTTCTTCTTCTTCTTCTTAGTCTCTTCCTCCTCTTCTTACCTCAGAAACTATAGTGGTAGAAAATAGTCACACAGGCAGCATCTTTTGACTCAATAAAGCTGTTGCTATCTATTCCTCCTCCTCCTCCATTACCTTGCCTCCTCCTCTTCCTCCTCCTTGACTTGACTCCCCTCCACAAATGATCTGATCTCCCTCATATAATTAACTCGTCACATTATCCCGTCCGGGCTCTATCAGCGTGGTCCGGAAGCTCGTAATATAGACTCAGAAAACAGTGGGTGGGTCCGTGACTGTCTTACTACTAATAATAATGCTTCAACTACTACTACTACTATTACTACTACTACTACTACTACTACTACTACAACATTTACTACTACTACTACTACTACTACTATTACTACTTCTACAACATTTACTACTACTACTACTACTACTACTTCTACTACTACTACTACTACTACAACAACATTTACTACTACTACTACTACCACAACAACATTTACTACTACTACTACTACTACTACTACAACAACATTTACTACTACTACTACTACAACAACATTTACTACTACTACTACTACCACAACAACATTTACTACTACTACTACTACTACAACAAAATTTACTACTACTACAACATTTACTACTACTACTACTACTACTACTACTACAACATTTACTACTACTACTACTACTACTACAACAACATTTACTACTACTACTACTACAACAATATTTACTACTACTACTACTACTACTACTACTACTACTACTACTACTACAACAACAATATTTACTACTACTACTACAATATTTACTACTACTACTACTACTACTACTACTACTACTACTACTACTACTACTACTACAACAACATTAAATTTTACTACTGCTTATACTTTATAATATGTTTGACTTTTAACTACTACTACTACTATTTTACTACTACTAGTGCTATAACAACAATAACAACTACTACTACAAGGCTATATAGGCTTACCCTTTTTATTACGTGCGCTGTGCTGATGTAATGAGGATGTAATGTGTCTCCTGGTATCTGTTCTTCCTATGTATTCCTATGTATTCCTTCTTATGTATTCCTATGTAAGATGGAGGAGGGGGGGAGGTATAAGGAGAGAAGAGGAGTGTAGGGAAGAGAGGGAGGTGAAGGAGATGAGTGGGGGGAGAGAGAGAGAGAGAAAAAAAAAATCGTGAAACCTAGTCATATAAATTAATACAAACGGTATTTTTTTCTTGTTTACCTAGAAAAATACCATTCAGAGAGAGAGAGAGAGAGAGAGAAAGAGAGGGAGAGAGAGAGAGAGAGAGAGAGAGAGAGAGAGAGAGAGAGAGAGAGAGAGAGAGAAAAAAAAAAAAAAGAGAGCACATAGACTTCAAATTACATAATAATCATCTGTTTATTTTTTATTTTTCCTCAAAGGGAGTCCATGCAAATGTATGCGAACCTGTACCCTACACGTCCACCCAGGAAGCCAGAGTTATAAGGAAACACGACTCTATTATTTCTGATCATAAATTTAGGATTATTCGTCAGATTATTCGAATACTAATCCCGAATACGAATACTCCATCCCTGCTTCCTTCCCCACCTTTCCTCCTCCTCCTCCTCCTCCTCCTCCCCTTCCCTCCCCACCCCCTTCCTCCCCTCCCCAACCCCTTCCTCCCCTCCCCATTCCCTTCCTCCCCTCCCCATTCCCTTCCTCCCCTCCCCACTCCCTTCCTCCCCTCCCCACTCCCTTCCTCCCCTCCCCACCCCCTTCCTCCCCTCCCCACCCCCTTCATCCCCTCCCCAACCCCTTCTTCCCCTCCCCACCTCCTCCCCCTTCCCCTTTCCTACCTGCTCTACTTATCTTCCCCACGTGATAAGATTAAGATGCAAATTGATGACATAAACTTTAATGACCTAGTCTGCCCTAATCCTGATAATAATGATAGTGGTAATGATAATGAAGATAGTGGTGATGATAATGATGGTGGTGGTGTTGGTAATAATGATGATGATGGTGGTGATGGTAATAATGATGATAGTGGTAATGATAGTGATGGTGGGGATGGTAATGATAGTGATGGTGGTGATGATAATAATGATGATAGTGGTAATGATAGTGATGGTGGGGATGGTAATGATAGTGATGGTGGTGATGATAATAATGATGATAGTGGTAATGATGATGGTGGTGAAGGTAATGATAGTGATGGTGGTAATGATGATGATGGTGGTGATGGTAATGATAGTGATGGTGGTGATGGTAATAATGATTATAGTGGTAATGATGATGATGGTGGTGATGGTAATGAAGATAGTGGTGATGATAATGATGGTGATGGTAATGATAGTGATGGTGGTGATGGTAATAATGATGAACATAATGTAGATAAGTAATGTTTTGGACTATTCACACACACACACACACACACACACACACACACACACACACACACACACACACACACACACACACACACACACACACACACACACCGCTAATCCCCAAGCACAAAGGCACTAATAGGAGTAAATCCCCTGCAGCATTTTCAATATATTTTTGTGAGTGTGAGGGCGAGTGACCATAAAACGGGCATTATATCGTAACAGAATACAAGGAGAAACCGAGAGAGGAAATTAACCATTGTAATTACACTAGCGTCCTTTATTTTATACCACTGATACACTACTACTACTACTACTCTACTACTACTACTACTACTACTACTACTACTACTACTACTACTACTACTACTACTCCTTTTACTACTGCTAGGCTACTACTACTACTACTACTACTACTACTACTACTACTACTACTACTACTACTACTACTACTACTCCTTTTACTACTGCTAGGCTACTACTACTACTACTACTACTACTACTACTACTACTACTACTACTACTACTACTACTACTACTACTACTAGGCTACTACTACTTCTACTACTACTACTACTACTACTACTACTACTACTACTACTTACTACTACTACTACTACTACTACCTTTCTACTACTAGGCTTACTACTACTCTACTACTACTACTACACTACTACTTTCTACCTACTACTACTAGGCTACTACTACTTCTACTACTACTACTACTACTATACTACTACTACTACTACTACTACTAACTACTACTACTACTACTTCACTACTACTACTACTACTACTTTCTACTTTCTAGCTACTACTACTAGTACTACTACTACTACTACTACTACTACTACTACTACTACTACTAGGCTACTACTATACTACTACTACTACTACTACTCTAACTACTACTACTACTACTCCTAGGTCTACTACTCTACTACTACACTACTACTATACTACTACTACTACTACTACTACTACTACTACTCCTAGGCTACTACTACTACTACTTCTACTACTACTACTACTACTACTCCTATTACTACTGCTACTACTCCTAGGCTACTACTACTACTACCATTACTACTACTACTAGTACTACTGCTGCTACTACTACTACTACTACTACTACTACTACTACTACTACTACTACTACTACTATTACTAACTACTACTACTAGGCCTACTACTACTACTACTACTACTACTACTACTACTATTACACTACTACTACTATCTCTACTACTACTACTACTGCTACTACTAATACTACTACTACTACTACTACTACTACTACTATACACTACATTTATACTATACTATACTACTACTACTACTACTACTACTACTACTACTACTACTACTACTACTACTACTACTACTACTGTATTATACCTGAGCAACATTATCTCGAGAACTCTTCATTTATTTGCTTTAAACCAATTACGAAAAAAGTACATTTGCTATACTTGTGAGAGAGAGAGAGAGAGAGAGAGAGAGAGAGAGAGAGAGAGAAATCCGTCAACATCAAGAATCTCATTTCATTCCCCACCACCACACCCACCTCCTCCTCCTCCTCCTCCTCCTCCTCCCTCCTCCTCCTCCTCCTCCTCCTCCTCCTCCTCCTCCTCCTCCTCCTCCACGACCCATCAGCATTAATGAGTCTCTTTAGCCCGACGGATCGCCTCCCTATCATGGGTTTATCGAGAGAGAAGAGAGAGAGATTTGCATTATTGAAACGTCAGAAAAAACGGAACATACACCAATGAGTAAAAATAACACGGTTTTGTTTAGAGAGAGAGAGAGAGAGAGAGAGGAGTGTGTGTGTGTCTTGTTACCTCAGTATCGAAAGTTACCTACATTAGTACCAATGAAACACACACACACACACACACACACACACACACACACACACATACTTAACAAAACTGTATTACTTTGACTCATTGGTATGCGTTCCTATTTTTCTGAAGTTTCAATAATGTACATCTCTCTCTCTCTCTCTCTCTCTCTCTCTCCTGTCTCTCTCTCTCTCTCTCTCTCTCTCTTCTCTCTCCATCTCTCTCTCTCCTTCTCCTCTCCTCTCTCTCTCTCTCTAACAGTGCTACAAGGGCTGAGGGTTTCTCGTCGTGCCTTCTAGTAATCCCCTTTTTTGTCCCTCGTGTCTCAGCGGATCACTGTCCAAATCGTCGGATCTTCTTTTCTTGGCAGTTTATTTTTCCTCCACCGTTAATATCGTTCAGTGGAGTCTCTCTTCCTTTCCTACTCCCCTCCTCCTCCTCCTCCCCTCCTCCTCCTCCTCCTCCTCCTCCTCCTCTCTCCTCTCCTCCCCTCCTCACACACCCCCACCAACCCCAGGCACCCCACACACACAACCTCCCAAACACCACCCACCCCCCGGACAACACCCAACACACACACACACACACACACACACCACACACACCACACACCACACACACACACACACACCACACACACACACAAAACCACACACACACACACACACACCACACACACACACACAAAACACACCACACACACCAACACACACACACACACACAACACACACACACACACACACCACCCCACACACACACCACACACACACACACACACACACACACACACACACACACACACACACACACACACACAACATATATTTGATAGATAGATATTTATTAACCACAGCTTTATACATAAATTACACATAATATCATTAATGAATAGACAAAACACATTATGTCCAAAAATTTAACATTCCCACAAATTTTGAGTAACAAACTGTAGTCCAACGAAAAATAACTCCTAAAACTACTACTACTACTACGATAAATTACTAAACACATAAAATTCAACAAGCAGATCTACGTCCCTATGAAAGACAAAACAATTAAATGAATAAACCATCAACGGAGAAGAATATGCATTTCGTAAGTATAAGTATTCAAAACTTCATGAATAATTTTGCATTCATCAGTGAAATTAGAGAAAACGTCATGAACAGTATTAAATATGTAAAGGTTTCTAAAGTGTTGTGTTATGGGGCACACCTCTACCACATGTTGTTCAGTTTGTATGTCACCCACCACATACACACAGGCGCTTCTCGAGAGGAAGGCGACCCGACCACGTCAGCGCCTGTTCCACTAATAGGTTAGGTTAGGTTAGGCGGTAGTGTGTCCTTTCCTCTACTCTACCCACTATATATAATCGCCTCTCCGCTATAACGTCACGCAGAGTTATGTGTTTGTGTAACTTAACCCATAAAGTATTGAGTTGTGTGTGTGTGTTTGTGTGTGTGTGTGTGTGTGTGTGACTGTGTGTGTGTGTTTGGAGTGATAGACAAGATTTATGTATTTATTTCTGGCGTGCACCATTGGGCTTGCCGGGATCGCACACGTGTATATAGTTACCCACAAAAGAGTAATGTCATTTTTGGTGTATACTAGAATACAAACACACACAAAGGTAAAAGTATAAGTAAAATAAGTATCGTCAAGGTAAAAGTCTAATTAAAATAAGTATCGTAAAAGTATAAGTAAAATAAGTATCGTCAAGGTAAAAGTATAAGTAAAATACGTATCGTCAAGGTAAAAGTATAAGTAAAATAAGTATCGTCAAGGTAAAAGTATAAGTATCGTCAAGGTAAAAGTAAAAGTAAAATAAGTATCGTAAAAGTATAAGTAAAATAAGTATCGTCAAGGTTAAAGTAAAAGTAAAATAATTATCGTCAAGGTAAAAGTATAAGTAAAACAAGTATCGTCAAGGTAAAAGTATAAGTAAAATAAGTAGCGTCAAGGTAAAAGTATAAGTATTGTCAAGGTAAAAGTATAAGTAAAATACGTATCGTCAAGGTAAAAGTATAAGTAAAATAAGTATCGTCAAGGTAAAAGTATAAGTAAAATTTTAAATTATCCAAAAGGAAAGTGTAATAAATACAACACAACAAGGTAAAAGTATAAGTAAAATAAGTATCGTCAAGGTAAAAGTATAAGTAAAATAAGTATCGTCAAGGTAAAAGTATAAGTAAAATACGTATCGTCAAGGTAAAAGTAGAAGTAAAATACGTATCGTCAAGGTAAAAGTATAAGTAAAATAAGTAGCGTCAAGGTAAAATTATAAGTAAAATAAGTATCGTCAAGGTAAAAGTATAAGTAAAATAAGTATTGTCAAGGTAAAAGTATAAGTAAAATAAGTATCGTCAATATAGTTTTAATATTGCTTGAGTATTGCTTGAGTGACTTTTTTTTAACAGATCTATAGTTATCCCCAAAAGAGTAATGTCATTTTTGGTTCATACTAGAATACCAACACGCACACACGCACACACGCACACACGCACACACGGACACACGCACACACACAACAATAAAAATGTAAGGAAAACTTTTCGGAACAAATTTTTCGGAACTTTTTGGAACTAATCAGGTTCAAATTCTTTCATAATAAGGTTGAATCACGGGATAAAAAATAGCAAATAGATAAATAGTAAATATAAAATAGTAGTATAATAGTAAATAAATAGTAGTAATAATAATAATAAATAAATAGTAGTAGTAATAATAGTAAATAAATAGTAGTAGTAATAATAGTAGATAAATAGTAGTAATAATAGTAAATAAATAGTAGTAGTAATAATAGTAAATAAATAGTAGTAGTAATAATAGTAGATAAATAGTAGTAATAATAATAATAAATAAATAGTAGTAATAATAATAGTAAATAAATAGTAGTAGTAATAATAGTAAATAAATAGTAGTAGTAATAATAGTAAATAAATAGTAGTATAATAATAGTAAATAAATAGTAGTAGTAATAATAGTAGATAAATAGTAGTAATATAGTAAATAAATAGTAGTAGTAATAATAGTAATAAATAGTAGTAATAATAGTAAATAAATAGTAGTAGTAATAATAGTAAATAAATAGTAGTAATAATATAGTAAATAAATAGTAGTAATAGTAGTAAATAAATAGTAGTAGTAATAATAGTAAATAAATAGTATAGTATATAATAGTAGATAAATAGTAGTAGTAATATAATAGTAGATAAATAGTAATAATAGTAAATAAATAGTAGTAGTAATAATAGTAAGATAATAGTAGTAGTAATAATAGTAAATAAATAGTAATAGTAATAATAGTAAATATATAAATAGTAATAGTAATAATAGTAAATAAATAGTAGTAGTAATAGTAGTAAATATATAAATAGTAGCTATAAAACCTTCGTTATAGTAAAGCTCAGCCTCAGGACCGTATTTAGTGACCATGGTTTCCCCCTTTACTAGGATTTGGGTGA
Source organism: Chionoecetes opilio (assembly GCA_016584305.1). Classification (NCBI taxonomy): domain Eukaryota; kingdom Metazoa; phylum Arthropoda; class Malacostraca; order Decapoda; family Majidae; genus Chionoecetes; species Chionoecetes opilio. Next base: position 84,340 of record JACEEZ010003716.1, on the reverse strand, counting down.
CCCTTTTTCATGACCCCCCCCCCCCCCCCCCCGGCCCCCCCCCCCCCCGTCCTCCCTCTCCCTCTCTTTCCAGTGACTAACAACATGTACATTTAAACTATTTCAGGTTTGGATAATAAAAAAGGCTTGTATTTTGAAAAAATAATGTCAGGGAAGTTTTAAGCGAAATTTTTGTGTTCCTAATTAAAGAGATAAAAGAGGTTTAGTTGTTGAGTTGTAATTAATGAGATATCAGAGGCTGGGAGGGTGAGACCGTTTTTATTTGGTGATTATCATGTTTGTGTTGTTGTATGTGGCATACCTTAATAAATGATGGTATGAGCTAATTAAGGAAATTAGATATGTATATTGTAGAATATAAAGACAGAGAAATGAATAAAAAACTCTTTTGGTGATGTATGCATGTATGAATTGTATTATGTATGTATGTATGAATTAATAATGAATTGTATGCATGTATGAATGAAGAAAAATATAGTTGGATGAATAAAAAACGTCTTGCTGATGTATGTAAGTAGGTTAACTTTTTTTTTATTTACTTGCGTCATAAAAATATATGTTATGTTTGTGTTTAAAAATTATTGGATGAGATTAATAAAATGAGCGTTGAATTAAGAAAAAAATGAGTTAAACGAAAAAATAATGTCTTGGTGTATGGAAGTAGATAAGTTAACAATAATTACTTTCTTCATTAACAAATAATTATGTTTGAATGATTTGATTATAGGATGAGATGAAGACAATTAGCGTTGAAATAAGAACAAATAGAGTTGAATGTATAAAAAATGTCTTGTTGATGTATGAAAGGAGGTTAGTTTTTTATACCAATTTTTCTTCATAAAAATAATGTAAGAGTTTTTTAAATTATATAATGAGATGAACACAGTACCGTAGATAACACTATAGTCGCCACGGTGCACTAATGTCGCCAGGCGCCATATATTACCAATTTTAGCGTCACTACAAACTTGTATGTGTCACTGAAGACAGGTACAAAACATAAACTCCTGTACTTTTTTTTTTTTTTTTTTTTTTTTTTTTTTTTTTTTTTTTTTTTTTTTTTTACATTAGAGCCTATAGCGTCAGTAGGCTATTTATCATATGGAGGGACGTGATGGTTGGCCCTCCGCCCGTTGGTTGGCGCAGGCTGGATTTTTATAGTGACACCTGTGATGTTATAGCTGAAGTTCCGTTGTCTATGATGGTTTACCCTCAGTTTTTAAGGCACACGCTGCTACCTGTTGTCCCATCGCCACACTTGAAGTCGCAGTCGCCAGAACAGAAATGCAGCATGCGGGTTGCTTCGGCCACTCGACGATGGATTCTTACAGTTCCTCCTTGGTGGGACTTGAACTCGGGACCTTGTGCTTACCTCCCAGGCTCTTGTCGACCACGTTAAGATGGCCGAAAGAGTTGTGTCCCCGGCAGGATTCGAACTCGGGACATCGAGCTCACAACTCCGCAAGACGCTAACCACTCGGCCACCGCACCGCCTCCCCAAACATACCTCTTCCGTGACACAAACAAGTCTTTAGTAATGCTTTAGAGGTGAAATTCGTAATACATGGCACCTGGGGACATTAGTGCAGTGGCGACTAAAGTGATATCTACGGTAAGACATAAAAATGATCTTATTGTGTTTGTGGCTGCGTCTATAACGATTTAGCAGCAGCAGCATTTAAGCGGAGCATATTTTCTGCGATACTTTCTTTTTTCCTTCCAGTTTCCGTGTCTCTTTTATCTCTTAATACTTTTTTTTCACAGAAGGCTTAATTGCAGAAGCTGGTATATCCCTTTCCTCCTCCTCCTCCTCCTCCTCCTCCTCCTCCTCCTCCTCTTA
>JACEEZ010003716.1:62500-70000 GCA_016584305.1 Chionoecetes opilio | reverse complement strand
ATAACCACTATAGACCTAATAACCACTATAGACCTAACTAATAAAACCACTACTATAGACCTAATAACCACTATAGACCTAATAACCACTTTAGACCTAATTACCACTATAGACCTAATAACCACTATAGACCTAATAACCATTATAGACCTAATAACCACTATAGACCTAATAACCACTATAGACCTAATAACCAGTATAAACCTAATAACCACTATAGACCTAATAACCACTAAAAACTACTATAGACCTAATAACCACTATAGACCTAATAACCACTAATAACTAATATAGACCTAATAACCACTAGACCTAATAACCACTAATAACTACTATAGACCTAATAACCACTAATAAACACTATAGACCTAATAACTACTATAGACCTAATAATCACTATAGACCTAATAACCACTATAGACCTAATATCCACTATAGACCTAATAACCACTGATAAACACTATAGACCTAATAACTACTATAGACCTAATAATCACGACCTAATAACCACTATAGACCTAATATCCACTATAGACCTAATAACCACTATAGACCTAATAACCACTATAGACCTAATAATCACTAAGACCTAATAATCACTATAGACCTAATAACCACTATAGACCTAGATATAACCTACTATATACTTAATAAACCACTATAGACCTAATAAACCACTATAGACCTAATAACCACTAATAGACTTTAACTAACCACTATAGACCTAATAACCACTATAGACCTAATAATCACTATAGACATAATAACCACTATAGACATAATAACTACTATAGACCTAATAACCACTATAGACCTAATAACCACTATAGACCTAATAACCACCATAGACCTAATAACCACTATAGACATAATAACCACTATAGACATAATAACCACTATAGACATAATAACCACTATAGACCTAATAACCACTAATAACCACTATAGACCTAATAACCACTAATAACTACTATAGACCTAATAACCACTATAGACCTAATAATCACTATAGACCTAATAACCACTATAGACCTAATAACCACTATAGACCTAATAACCACTATAGACCTAATAACCACTATAGACCTAATAACCACTAATAACTACTATATACCTAATAACCACTATAGACCTAATAACCACTATAGACCTAATAATTACTAGACCTAATATCCACTATAGATCTAATAACCACTATAGACCTAATAACCACTAGACCTAATAACCACAATAGACCTAATAACCACTATAGACCTAATAACCACTATAGACCTAATAACCACTAGACCTAATAACCACTAGACCTAATAACCACTATAGACCTAATAACCACTAATAACCACTATAGACCTAATAACCACTATAGACCTAATAACCACTATAGACCTAATAACCACTATAGACCTAATAACCACTATAGACCTAATAACCACTATAGACCTAATAAACACAATAGACCTAATAACCACTATAGACCTAATAACCACTATAGACCTAATATCCACTATAGACCTAATAGCCACTATAGACCTAATAATCACTATAGACCTAATAACCACAATAGACCTAATAACCACTATAGACCTAATAACCACTATAGACCTAATAAACACTATAGACCTAATAACCACTATAGACCTAATAACCACTAATAACCACTATAGACCTAATAAACACTATAGACCTAATAACACTAATAACCACTATAGACCTAATAACCACTAATAACTACTATAGACCTAATAACCACTATAGACCTAATAACCACTATAGACCTAATAACCACTATAGACCTAATAACCACTATAGACCTAATAACCACTATAGACCTAATAACCACTATAGACCTAATAACCACTAATAACTACTATATACCTAATAACCACTATAGACCTAATAACCACTATAGACCTAATAATTACTATAGACCTAATATCCACTATAGATCTAATAACCACTATAGACCTAATAACCACTAGACCTAATAACCACAATAGACCAATAACACTATAGACCTAATAACCACTATAGACCTAATAACCACTAGACCTAATAACCACTAGCCTAATAACCACATAGACCTAATACCCTAATAACCACTATAGACCTATAACTATAGACCTAATAACACTATAGACCTAATAACACTACAGACTAATAACACTATGATAATAACACTATAGACCTATACACATAGACTAATATCCACTATAGACAATAGATATAAACCTAAAACCACTAAGACTAATAACCCTATAGACTAATAACAATAGATAATACCACTATAGACCTATAGCACATATACCTAAAACCATATAACCTAATATCCACTATAGACCTAATAACCACTATAGACCTAATAACCACTATAAACCTAATAACCACTATAGACCTAATAACCACTATAGACCTAATAACCACTATAGACCTAATAACCACTATAGACCTAATATCCACTATAGACCTAATAACCACTATAGACCTAATAATCACTATAGACCTAATATCCACTATAGACCTAAACGTCAATCCGCAACTCATATTTTTCTTGCTCAAACAATAAATAAATAAAAAATTAACGAGTACTAAAAAAACAATCCGCAACCCACTTTTTCTTTCGAGACCACAGCGACAAAATCCCTGTTGGCCCTTAATTAACCCCTTCAGACCCAGAACGTAATTTCCATTGTAATGTTTGGGTACCATTAGACGACTTTTAGTCAGTATAAGCAATGTTTTATAGATATGACCTGTTTAGTACCCTTGTCCACTAGCTAATTTGGTATATTCAGTTACTTTTTCGTAATTTTATGGCTAACAACAGACAATTTTATATAGCAAAGGAAAGCTCTGGGCGTGAAGGGGCTAATATGTACTGTTTCGCAAAAAAATGGGATGATATTCTTCCTACTCAGTCCTTTAAAGTTGATTCATACATGTCACGCTAAACACTGAAAATATAATAGTTGACCTGACCAGTACTTTTTAGAAACCACACTTCACATCTATTTATCTTGCCCGCATAGAAACATGTGAGAGTATAGGGTAAGAAAACTAAATTAAAACACACACACACACACACACACACACACCAACTAAATTAAAACACACACACCACACACACACACACACACACACACACACACACACACACACACACACACACACACACACACACACACCAACTAAATTAAAACACACACACACACACACACACACACACACACACACACCAACTAAATTAAAACACACACACACACACACACACACACCAACTAAATTAAAAACACACACACACACACACACACACACACACACACACACACACACACACACACACACACACACACACACACACACACACACACCAACCTAAATTAAAACACACACACACACACACACACACACACACACACACACACACACACACACACACACACACACACACACACACACACACACACACACACACACCAACTAAATTAAAACACACACACACACCAACTAAATTAAAACACACACACACACACACACACACACACACACACACACACACACACACACACACACACACACACACACACACACACCAACTAAATTAAAACACACACACACACACACACACACACACACACACACACCAACTAAATTAAAACACACACACACACACACACACACACACACACACACACACACACACACACACACACACCAACTAAATTAAAACACACACACACACACACACACACACACACACACACACCACACACACCAACTAAATTAAAACACACACACACACACACACAACACACACACACACACACACACACACACACACACACACACACACACACCAACTAAATTAAACACACACACACACACACACACACACACACACACACACACACAACACACACACACACACACACACACCAACTAAATTAAAACACACACACACACACACATAAATTAAAACACACACACGCACTCACACAGAGGGAGAGAGAGAGAGAGAGAGAGAGAGAGAGAGAGAGAGAGAGGAGAGAGAGAGAGAGAGAGAAATGAGTAAAAAGTAAAGTAAGCAGGTAAAAAAAGAGTTAAGTAAAGTAAATAGATAAAATGAGAGTAATAAGTAAAGTAAAAAGGTAATCAAAGTAAAACGGTAGGAAAGTTAAAAAGAATATAAAGTAAAGTAAAAAGATAAAAAGAATAAGAAGTCAGTTGAAAAGGAAAATAGGGAAATAAGTAAGGCAAAAATGCGCAAAAACATGTAAATAATAAAAATAATGTAAAAAAAACAAGGAAAATGAGTTAAAAAAATAAAGTAAAAAAGTAAATAGTTCAGTAAAAAGAGTGAAAAGTTCAGTAAAAAGAGTGAAAAGTTCAGTAAAAAGTTCAGTAAAAAGAGTGAAAAGTTCAGTAAAAAGTGAAAAGTTCAGTAAAAAGTGAAAAGTTCAGTGAAAAGTTCAGTAAAAAGAGTGAAAAGTTCAGTAAAAAGAGTGAAAAGTTCAGTAAAAAGAGTGAACAGTTCAGTAGAAAGAGTGAACAGTTCAGTAAAAAGAGTGAACAGTTCAGTTAAAAGAGAGAAAAGTTCAGTAAAAATTTAAAAGAACGACAAACAGAGATAAGAAGGATAGATTAGACTTGCCTTCACACCACGGCCATGTCACACGGACACTTTTTCCGGGGGTATAAAGTACTCTGCTTCTACTGGCATCTATAAAATATCCTCCTCTCTTCATATTTCTCTTCATAACCATAAATTAACCTTACTTGAATTCCTAAATCAAATAAAAATAACACACATCATATTATCCCCGTTTCTATCGTAAAAACACACGCAGCCTATTAAATATCAGTTTTTATCAACATTTTCCGTCATAACTTCTCATCAACAACTCAGAACTTAACTATGTATCTAAATCATACGTCATTTTTTTTAATGACACGCATGTACCATATCATACACGTGTCTTGTATATACGTATAGAGAATTAAAAACCTATTTATTTCACCCTTCTATTCCTATCCCACCGCCGCCACGTAAGCTTCGGAAACAGAGCTTAGGAGTTAATTAGGTTCGTTATGGAGAATAGGGAAGCGGCGCCGAGTCTGTGTCATTCAGTGTCTTGCTAGGAGGAGGAAGAGGAGAGATGAGAAAAAAAGCTAGAAAAAAAATTTAATGGTAGGAGGAAAGTAATGGTATAATAGTAATGGTAGGGGAAGATAAAACAATATATAATGAGGTGTGAAAGAGGTGGTAGATGATGATAATGATAAATATATGATAAGAGGATAAGAACACAGGATATGACTAGAGTAAAAGTAGTAAATAGTAGGAAGATTTTTTTTTTTTTTTCTCTGTCTCGCTCTCGCTCTCTTCTCTCTCTCTCTCTCTCTCCTCTCTCTCTCTCTTCTCTTCTCTCTCTCTCTCTCCCTTATAACATTCCTCAGTCTCTGTAAACATTATCGCTATGAATATCTTCTTTCTCCTTCTCTCTCTTTTTCTCTCCTCTCTTCCTCTCTCTCTTCTCTCTCTCTCTCTCTCTCTTCTCTCTCTCCTCTCTCTCTCCTCTTCTCTCTCTCTCATGTCTCTCTCTCTATCTCTTTTCTTATGAATGTTCTCTCTCTCTCTATCTCTTTTCTTATGAATGTTCTCTCTCTCTATCTCTTTTCTTATGATTTCTCTCTCTCTCTCTCTCTCTCTCTCTCTCTCTCTCTCTCTCTCTCTCTCTCTCTCTCTCTCTCTCTCTCTTCTCTTTCTCTCTCTTTCTCTCTCTCTCTCTCTCTCTCTTCTCTCTCTCTCTCTCTCTCTCTCTCTCTTCTCTCTCTTCTCTCTCTTCTCTCTCTCTCTCTCTCTCTCTCTTCTCTCTCTCTCTCTCTCTCTCTCTCTCTCTTTCTTTTCTCTCTCTCCTTCTCTCTCTTCTCTCCTCTCTCTCTTCTCTCTCCTCTCTCTCTCTCTCTCTCTCTCTCTCTCTCTCTCTCTCCTCTCTCTCTCTCTCTCTCTCTCTCTCTCCTCTCTCTCTCTCTCCGCGATTCTGTGCTATTTTTTTTTATTTCTGTAATATTTGTGTAGTCGATTTTTTTCTCTTTTTCCCTAACTTTTGGGTCACTATTATTTTGTATTATTATGTGTATGTATGTATGTATGTATGTATGTGTGTGTGTGTGTGTGTGTGTGTGTGTGTGTGTGTGTCGGCTACTCCATGTATTGATGTACCTCGAGGCATCAACGTTAATGAGAGAGCATTCTTCTCCCTTTCTTTCTTCTTCTTTTTTCCTCCTCCTCCTCCTCCTCCTCCTCCTCCTCCTCCTCCTCCTCCTCCTCCTCCTCCTCCTCCTCCTCTTCCTCCTCCTCCTCCTCCTCCTCCTTGTCGTTAATGGAAGTTGTTGCTTTGATCTTAAAGTGTTGTATGTCACGTTATATGTCGCAGTCGTCTTCATTCTCCCTCTTATTTTCTTCTTTCCTTTCTTCCCCTTCCTTCTCTTCATCATTTTCTTATTCCTACTCCTTCTTTCATTATATTCCTCCTCCTCCTCCTCTTCTATCATTTCTTGTTATGTATTTTTGTTTTGTTCCAACACTAATCTTTTTTCATTTTCATTTCTTTCCTTTTGTTGTTGTTGTTGTCTTTCTCTTCTTTTAATTAATGTATCACTACCACCTCCTCCGCCTCCCTCTTCCTCCACCTCTCCTCCTCCTCCTCCTCCCTCCTCCTCCTCCTCCTCCTCCTCCTCCTCCTCCTCCTTCTTCTCTTCTTCTTCCTCCTCCTTCTCCTCCTTCTTGACCTACTCTAGATATCACCAGACAAAATTCTGAATTCTTATCCCCGTAATCACCACCACCACTATACTACTACTACTACTACTACTACTACTACTACTACTACTACTACTACTACTACTACTACTACTGTTGTTACTACTACTACTCTTACTACTACTACTACTACTACTACTACTACTACTACTACTACTACACTACTACTACTACTACTACTACTACTACTACTACTACTACTACTACTACTACTACTACCACCAGTCCCATAATAGATATCAACGCCAAATGTGTATCAAGTTTATGCACAGTGTCTTCAAAGATCCACTTGAACAGATTGAGGCATTTAAAAGGTCATATTATTTGTCATAAATTAAGAAACAAGTCAATATTTTATCTTCTCACCAGCCTTTTATGTCTTTAAACCCCTTGAGACCCAGAACGTAATTTCCATTGTAATATGACTACCACAAGACGATTTTTAGTGACTATAAGCAATATTTTATAGATATGACCTGTTTAGTATCCTTGTCCACTAGCTAATTTGGTATATTCAGTTATTTTTTGTAATTTTATGGCTAACAACAGACCATTTTTTAAAGTAGAGGAAAGACCTGGGCGTGAAGGCGTTAAGTGAGGCTGTAATTAATGCGTTGGTGTTATATAGACATGACTTTTTCTCTGGTGGAAATTCTTAACATTTCAATTATCTTATTATT
>JACEEZ010003716.1:30000-57500 GCA_016584305.1 Chionoecetes opilio | reverse complement strand
ACTAGCTAACTATAACTAGCTAACAGACTACTGAAATCCATTTTTTACCCACTTTTTTCTCATTCATTTATTTCCACTTGATTTTTTTCACTTCAAGTCATCGTGGTACTTGTTGAAATTTATTAACCCCTTGAGACCCAGAACGTAATTTCCATTGTAATTTGTATACCATTAGACGATTTTTAGTGACTATAAGCAACATTTTATAGATATGACCTGTTTAGTATCCTTGTCCACTAACTAATGTGGTATATTCAGTGACTTTTCGTAATTTTATGGCTCGACAACATACAATTTTTTTATAGCAAAGGAAAGATCTGGGCGTGAAGGGGTTAATGAGGCAAACAATATTAAATTACCCCTGAGTAGATATTATGTTTTATAATGAAATATGGCTTCATGAGTACTCCACTTTTTTACCTCCTTGTCTCATACTTTTATTTCGGTCAAGATTCGTTTTAGTGACCCTGCCTTATCTCGTTTACTACCTTATGAAAAACAAATCTTTTGTTATGCACGTCTTATACTAACCTTCAAACCTCTTGGCAAACTGTTACTTCGGTCAAAATCACGGTTAGTTCGGTTTATTTTCATTTTGTTAGTGACCTTTATTTTTCAGTTAGATTTTGATGTGTTTTGGAATAATTTGAAGTTTATTTTTCTTGGAAATCTCTAGTTTTTCACATGTGGGTTCAAGAGGGTTAAAACATAATCTAGTGATTGCCAAGAAAAACAAAGGTCAGATTCTTTCAAAACATCAAAATCTTTCAGAAAAATATAGTTACGTCTGAAAAAGGAAAGGGTCACTAAAACGAATCTTTGCCTATATTTCAACTTAATTTTTAACTTCAACTTTCGCGGCACAAGTTGAAATAAAATGATAATGACAAATATATTACAGTAATACGGCATTATTTCGGGGAGGCGGTAGCAGAGTGGTTACCGGGTGGTGTTCTCGACGACCCGAGTTCGATCCCGACTGAGACCCATAAATCTACTTAGAATCTTTCTGCACCGTCGAGTGGCCTAAGAACACCCACATGCCCTGCCCATTAACTCTGCCTTTGATTGCGAGTGCATCGGAGGACACAGGGGGGCGGCATGAGTCTCTAATCACAGGAGTCACTATAAAAATCCTGCCTGCGCCACCACGGGCGAGGGCCAACCATCACAGCCCTCAAGTGAACCTCCAGGGCCTACCATTTGAGCCCTGGAGGTCACTGCCTATAGGCGCTATTAGCATAGATGTAAAAAAAACATGTGGATTCTCATTTTTTTACCCCTTTTCTCATACATTTATTAAATTAAATTTATTTAAATTTATTAAGTAAAATTCATAAACCCTAACTAAACGCTATTACCCATATAACCCACAAACGAGTGACTCAAATCCTAAATCCTTGCATTACTAAATCCACAAACGAGTGACTCAAATCCTAAATCCTTGCATTACCAAATCCACAAACGAGTGAATGAATCCTAAATCCTTGCATTACTAAATCCACAAACGAGTGACTCCATCCTAAATCCTTGCATTACCAAATCCACAAACGAATGAATGAATCCTAAACCCTTGCATTACTAAATCCACAAACGAATGAATGAATCCTAAACCCTTGCATTACTAAATCCACAAACGAATGAATGAATCCTAAATCCTTGCATTACTAAATCCACAAACGAATGAATGAATCCTAAACCCTTGCATTACTCTTATGTTTTGGTTCTGGAGACACTATCGGTGTGAGCGCCATCGGTGATGTGGTTATCGGGGTGTTGATAGGGCCTGAGGCGAGGCTGATAAGGGGGAGGGGGTGAGTGACGTGCTGTGTCCACAGGCAAGGGTGGAAGGAGGTCTTTCAATGGGTGGTTATGCTTGAGTGAGGGTAGGGAAGGCAAGACTAAGGGATGGATAGGGAGGAATTGCTTTTTTTATTTAAGGGTGGTTATGCCTTATTGAGTGTAGGGAAGGCTAAGGGATGGATAGAGTTTTTGTTGTTGTTTTCCCATCACAAGGGACTGGCCAAGGGCAAAACATAAAGTTGCTTGTCATCTTGTGTATTCCAAGTGATGTTTTTTAATTTCCACTTAAGATTATTATTGTTATTATTTCAATTTTATTTATGATGATGATGATTATTATTATTATTATTATTATTATTATTATTATTTCGGGATTGATAAAGAGGAGTTGGTTTTTTATATATATTTTTTTTATTTAAACAATGACAACTACGTGGCAAGTGTGTGGACCTTATAGTGCTAACAAAAAGTTCTGTCATAAGAGTATCGCTTCTAAAGCTTAGCCCCTTAAGAAATATTTACAGACATTGTATATACATTTACGTACACAAAATTAATAAAGTAAAATAATGTTATGTATTAATTAAAGTAAATCTAACGCTTCTCTGTTTTGCCATTGGTGTATTCCAAATGACGTTTTTTATTTACACTTATATTGTGATTATTATTACTGTATTTTGTTGTTACTATTTATTTGCCTTTATTAATACTTTATGTTATTTTTTTGTGTTAATTATTACTCTTCTATTACTCACACTGTCTTTTTCTGCACAGGTAAGTTGGCTGTGGCGGAAACCAGTGGCGGGAACCAGAGGAGAGGTAGGTGGCCAAAGGAGGAGGAGGAGGAGGAGGAAAAGGTAGACGAAATTGTTCTTAACAAGGGAAAAGGAGGAGGAGGAGGAAAAAAATTTACAAGGATAATAAAAAGAGATGAAATAATTTGTAACTTGGAGGAGGAGGAAGAGTAAACAGGAATAGTAGAGGAAGGAACACACAATCGTTTTTAACCTGAATATTTTTTTTTTTTTAAACTATGGAGAAGGAGGAAGAAAAGGAAAAAAAACCCAGGGATATGACAAAAAGGAAGACGAAATAATTTATAACCACCTTTCATACTCACGAAACTTTGCTATTAGACTTAACCTTAACAGGCGTGAACGATTCTGCCCCAATCCCATTATATATACACACAAGTACAGTGCAGTCCTTTCCCTTCCTTGTGTACTTCTACTTTTATATACTTTTTTACTTCTATACTTACACAGTTTTTTCTATTAGACTCTGACATACATTATATGTGATATTTATATATATGATACATACTTGTCTCTTAAACTCAGGATGATCGTATGTTGTGTATAACCCGTGTGTGTGTGTGTGTGTGTGTGTGTGTGTGTGTGTGTGTGTGTGTGTGTGTGTGTGTGTGTGTGTGTGTGTGTGTGTGCGTGCGTGTTGCTCGTATGTTGTGGTAAATGAGGTGTTTTGTGATGTGCCTTCAAGATGAGGGTCACGCGACATGGTTTTACTTGAGGCACGCGTGATGGGAACCTAGAAACCGGGTAAAGAAAGTAAAGAGGAGAAGAAATGGTAGAAGACGAAGAAAAAATAAGAGTAATGAAAAATGAAAGGAAAAAAAGTACTAGATGAAAATGAGAAAGTGATAGTGCTGACCCAAAAAAGTGATGAAAGCGAAAAAATATTACTTGATGATAAATTGGGTAGGAGAGTAAAGAGGCGGTGAAGAAAAAGTGTTAGTCATGAAAAATGGAAGGATAAAAAGATGAAAAAAATACTGACATTGATTTAATAATGATAAGAAACGGAGAAGAAAAAGTAGGAGTAATAGAAAATTGGGAGGAAAAGGTATTACATGAAAACTAAAAAGACCGATATTGTCAACGTCTCTCTCTGTCTCTCTGATGTTTGTTCTCATATATATATATATATATATATATATATATATGTGTGTGTGTGCTGTGTGTGCACGTGCGTGTGAGCACAGGCATATAGATTAAGATTGACAGATAGATGGATATATATATATATAGTTAGATAGAGAGATGGACTGATTGATTAATATAAAAATAATATGTATAAACTGAAAATATTTCAATCAAGTTTGCACAAAGTAAATTATTGAATTACATGAAAAAATATTTTACGAGTACGTTGAATTTCATGCCAAGATTGTGATGTTTGTGACAAGATGCCAATCACTGTGACAAGATTAGAACTTGTCATGTGCAGAAGAAAATGAGGAAAAGATCTTGTCAGTGTGACGAGTTTTCTTGTCAAACTATAATGACGAAGGCCGAGCTTGTCACAGTGACAAGATTTCGGCAATTCTGTGTTTACAGTGTACAGTGTACACGTAAAGGAACAGTACAGGTCCAGAAATCAATAAATAAAGAGAGAGAGAGAGAGAGAGAGAGAGAGAGAGAGAGAGAGAGAGAGAGAGAGAGACCGTAAGGAAACTCGCTTCAAAGGTCATATCCTGATCGCTAATTGGTGCCAGCATTGCTAAGGTAGGAGCAGGAATGTTAGTTTAGGACATTAGTGTAGGATATTATAGTCTATTTTCTTTAGCGAGGCGAAAATTCCATTCTATCTTAAGGTCTCATGCTTAAAATTATGCCTATGTTTACCCGATAATATGGTTAACGATGATAAAATACAGCTGAAATTTAGAAGAAGCGTAGTATTCCCTTTTCCTGGCATCAAATATCAGTCATTGATCAGAAAGGTGTCAGGATTTTTCACCTCGTAAAAATAACAGAGTATAGGTATGAGTCTATTTATATGCTATAGGATAATGGGTATAGGATTATTCTATAGGATTATGGGTTCGACTCCCGGTGACCAGCCTGTGATTTGTATGGACAGATTTAAAAGAAGATAAGAAACCTAGGGAAGGAAGATAATAGCCTACAGGCGCTATAGGCTCAAGCGTATAAAAAAAAGGGTAGCTTGGTGGTGTCGATTCTTCATTTAGCTTTGTTACCTCCGGCAACGACGTTGGAGGGGTTATGTTTTCACCCCGGTCTGTCTATCTGTTAGTGTACAGAATTTCTCGATAAGTTACGTATAGATTTGGATCAAACGCGGTATATTTGGTATAAGGAAGAACTAATTTAATTTTGGATGAAATCTATTAACAAATGTTGCCATGGCAACCAATTGATGAAATATTCGGCCGGAGGTATGCGCTCATACTGAGTGCATATATATATATATATATATATATATATATATTTTTTTTTTTTTTTTTTTTTTTTTTTTTTTTTTTTTATATTCGGGCGGAGGTATGCGCTCTACTGAGTGCCCCCCACCCTAGTTTTTTAGGCGACATGGGCGGCTTCAGTGCAATTATAGGGAGATTTTCGCTGATTTTGTTTAGGCGGAGGGTAGTACACACACACACACACACAACACACACACACACACACACACACAGCACACACACACACACACACACACACACACAACACACACACACACCACACACACACACACACACACACAACAAGAGAGAAAGAGAGAGAGAGAGAGAGAGAGAGAGAGACCCTTAACCCCTTAACACCCAAATCTTTCCTTTGCTATTAAAATCTCTGTTAGACATAAATTTACGAAAACTAACTTAATATATCACATTAGCTAGTGGACAAGGATACTAAACAGGTCATCTATATTAAATATTGCTTATATTACTTAAAATCGTCTTATGGTGACCAAATTACCATAGAAACTACGTAATAGGCCTCAAGGGGTTAATATACTAAGCCTATCGTAGTATATATAAGGTCTGTCTCTATCCGACACATTTCTTACAAAACTCTTAATTTTTCCAAAGGATCGTTTATGCAAATTAACCTTCGTACCTTCGCGTTTATGAGTTAGTTAGCAGTTTTGAGATGATTTATGACCCACGGTAAAAACGCAGCAATATTGCAATAATTTACGGTAGGTAGAGTTTTTTACCTCTTTCCCTAATGCCTGTGATGGATTAGGGTGCGTTAGTGAGGTAGGGTGTGTTGTGATGGATTAGGGTGCGTTAGAGAGGTAGGGTGATAGGGAGAGTGTTTTGTAATGGATCAGAGTGCGTTAGAGAGGTAGGGTGTGTTATGATGGATTAGGGTGCGTTAGAGAGAGGGAGGGTGTGTTGTGATGGATTAGGGTGCGTTAGAGAGGGAGGGTGTGTTGTGATGGATTAGGGTGCGTTAGAGAGGTAGGGTGATAGGGAGAGTGTGTTGTGATGGATTAGGGTGGATTTGAGAGGTTGGATTGATTAGGGTGGATAGAGAGAGGTGTGTTGTGATGGATTAGGGTGCGTTAGAGAGGTAGGGTGATAGGGAGAGTGTGTTGTGATGGATTAGGGTGCGTTAGGGAGGGAGGGTGTGTTGTGATGGATCAGAGTGCGTTAGAGAGGTAGGGTGTGTTGTGATGGATCAGAGTGCGTTAGATAGGTAGGGGTGATAGGAGAGTGTGTGAGAGTTAGGGTGGTTAGTGAGGATCAGAGTGTTAAGGGAGGTGAGGGGTGTGTTGTGATGGATCAGAGTGCGTTAGAGGTAGGGTGATAGGGAGAGTGTGTTGTGATGGATTAGGGTGCGTTAGTGAGGCAGGGTGATAGGGAGGGTGTGTTGTGATGGATTAGGGTGCGTTAGTGAGGCAGGGTGATAGGGAGGGTGTGTTTGTGATGGATCAGAGTGCGTTAGGGAGGCAGGGTGATAGGGAGGGTGTGTTGTGACGGATTAGGGTGCGTTTGTGATGGCAGGGTGATAGGGAGGGTGTGTTTTGATGGATTAGGGTGCGTTAGAGAGGTAGGGTGATAGGGAGGGTGTGTTGTGATGGATCAGAGTGCGTTAGGGAGGGAGGGTGTGTTGTGATGGATTAGGATGCGTTAGGGAGGTAGGGTGATAGGGAGGGTGTTTTGTGATGGATCAGAGTGCGTTAGGGAGGGAGGGTGTGTTGTGATGGATTAGGGTGCGTTAGGGAGGTAGGGTGATAGGGAGAGTGTGTTGTGATGGATTAGGGTGCGTTAGGGAGGCAGGGTGATGGAGGGTGTGTTGTGATGGATTAGGGTGCGTTAGGGAGGTAGGGTGATAGGGAGAGTGTGTTGTGATGGATTAGGGTGCGTTAGTGAGGTAGGGTGATGGAGAGTGTGTTGTCTATTGGTACGTCTGGAAATGAAAGGAGTTAATGGTGATTGTGTTTAGATGGAGGTGATTTCTGGGATGGTGATTGGAATGGTGTTGAGGGCGGATGGTGTGTGTGTGTGGTGTTGGTGGTGTTGGTGTTAATGGTGTACAGAACGTCAGTTTTTGCCTAGGAATGGGGGAGGGTGTGAGGCAGAGGAATTGTAGTGATGATAGTGATGGTGGTGATGATGATGGTGGTAGTGATGATGATGGTGGTAGTGATGATGATGGTGGTAGTGGTGATGTTGGTGGTAGTGGTGATGATGGTGGTAGTGATGATGATGGTAGTGATGATGATGGTGGTAGTGGTGATGATGGTGGTAGTGGTGATGTTGGTGGTAGTGGTGATGATGGTGGTAGTGGTGATGATGGTGGTAGTGATGATGATGGTGGTAGTGGTGATGATGGTGGTAGTGGTGATGTTGGTGGTAGTGGTGATGATGGTGGTAGTGGTGATGATGGTGGTAGTGATGATGATGGTGGTAGTGGTGATGATGGTGGTAGTGGTGATGATGGTGGTAGTGATGATGATGGTGGTAGTGGTGATGAGGGTAGTGGTCAACCTGGAGGGATCAATAATTACTGTATATTTTAATGATGATGGTAATGATGGTAGTGGCGTTTAGTTAAGTATAATTTAAAAATTTGACCTGACTACCTACTTCAGTTCATACATTTAGAGGACGGGGATGGGAAAACTACTAAACTACTAACCTAACCCTTTGATTAAGTATTATGATAATTCTTTACCTGACTACTTAAGTTCATACATTTAGAGGGGAGGGGAGGGGAAAACTACTAGGGGAGGCGGTAGCGGAGCGGTTAGAGTCTCCGACTGGCGTTCTCAGTGACCCGAGTTCGATCCCCGAAGAAACCCAAAACCTTTCTGTACCGTCGAGTGGCCTAAGAACACCCACATGCCCTGCCTATCAACTCTACCTTCGACTGCGTGTGCATCGGAGGACACAGGGGGGCGAGGACCAACCATCAGAACCCTCAAGTGAACCTCCAGAGCCTACCATCCGAGCCCTGGGTCACCACTGCCTACAGGCGCTATAGGCACAAATGAAAAAAAAAAAAAAAAAAAAAAAAAAATTCTAACTACTAACTTAACCTAATAGTACGATTATCACATATAGCAAAAAAATATATATTAATGGTGTAGGAAATAGAGGGCAAGAAACAATTTTAGTGATGCAAATAATTACCACCACACTTTATCATTACATTAATCACCTAACTTACCTAGATGACTATAACTTAGATAACTTACTTAGATTATAGTAAATAAGGTAGGTAGGTAGATAAAGTAATGGTCAATAAAGTAAGTAAGGTAAAGTAAATAGAATAAAGTAATAGCACGTATCTCTCCGTACCTATGAGAGACAAGACAAGGTACAGGGCTCGGATAGATAGGATAGATAGTTCAGATAGGGTACAAGGGGGGGGGGGGGTATGATAGGCAGGTACAACAAAGTGACACTAGGGTTTAATTAAGAGCAGGTAGCAAGGTGGTACTACGTTAGGGTGATGAAGGGAGTTTGTGTGTGTGTGTGTGTGTGTGTGTGTGTGTGTGTGTAGCAAGGGGAGAGGGAGTGTGTGTAGTAAACTGTGTATATATCAACAGTGGGTGGTGAGAGAAAAGAGAGAGAAGAGGAGAGAGAGAGAGAAGAGAGAGTAGGGACATGTTGCCTGGATTACTTATTTCTTTTGTTTCAGTCAGGATATTATTTTTTGCTGTGGTTATAATGCCTCTCTCTCTCTCTCTCTCTCCTCTCCTTTTCTCTCTCTCTCTCTCTCTCCTCCCCTCTCTCCTCTCCCCCTTTTCTCTCTTCCCCCTCTCTCACCCCCTCTTACTCTCTCTCCTCTCTCTCTCCTCTCCCCTCTCGTTCCCTCCCCCTTCCTTCACTCCTAAACATTGAAACATTTCCTGGATTTCGTAGTTTTTTTTCAACTTTCTTTCGTATCCACCTTCTCTCTCTCTCTCTCTCTGTCTCTCTCTCTCTCTCCTCTCCCCTCTCTCTCTCCTCTCTCTCCCTCTCTCTCCTCTCTCTCTCTCTCTCCTCCTCTCCCCCTTCTCTCTCCTCTCTCTCTCCCCCCCTCTTCTCTCTCTCTCTCTCTCTCCTCTCATTCTCCTTCTCCTCCCCTCCCCTCCTCTCTCTCTCTCTCTTTCCCCTCTCGCCTGCATGTGGATTAATTGCTCGGAAATTATGGTCTATATGATATTTAGGGCAACCCAGGGTGGTGTGGTGTTGGTGTTTTGTGTGTGGGGTTGTGTGTGGGTGGGGTTGGTGTCTGTCCCGTTGTGTTGGTGTGGTTTTTTTTTTTTTGGGTGGGTTTTTTTTTTTTTTTTTTTTTTTTTGTTGGTGTGTGTTGTGTTCCTATCACCCTTCCTTTATTCCACCATTTATTTATTTATCTATCAATTCTTTCATTTATATACTTCTATCCTTTCTATCTCTTATCTTCTCCTTCTTTCTTCTTGCTTCTTCTATCTTTCTCTTTCCTTCTCTCTCTATCTTCTCTTATGTCTACTTCTTGACTTCTTTTACTCTTTCCTTCTTTCTGTTTTCTGCATTCTTTTTTTCAGTATATTTCATTCATTTTTACTTCCTGCTCTTAACCCTTTTTGTTGCTTTGTTTCTTCTTTCCCTTCATTTAATTCCTTCATCTCCCTCCTATCTACCATCCCTTTCCATCTTTCCTTCCTTCCTTCCTTCCTTCCTTCCTTCCTTCCTTCCTTCCCTTCCTTCCTTCCTTCCTTCCTCCCTCCCTCCCTCCCTCCCTCATCATATCCTTCCTTCCTTCCTCCCTCCCTCATCATATCCTTCCTTCCTCCCTCCCTCCTTCTCGCCTTCCTTCCTTCCTTCCTTCCTTCCTTCCCTCCCTCCCTCCCTCCCTCTTTCCCTCTTTCCTTTCCTTCCTTCCTTCCTTGCCTCCCTGCCTCTTGCTATCCTTCCTTCCTTCTTTCCTTCCTTCCCCTTCCTTCTTCCTTCTCCTTCCTTCCTCCTTTCCTTCTCTTCCTTTCTTCCTTCCTTCTCTCCAAGTTCTTCCTTCCTTTCTTCCTTCCTTCCCCTGTCCTTCCCTTTAAATTTTGGAGGCAGCAGCAGCAGCAGCAGCGGTATATTATGAATTAGATGCCATTTTTTCCTACACGCACGCTCTAATTATCCTCTTTTCTGTGCGTGCTAATTAAAGATTTACGCGGTAGAGAGAGAGAGAGAGAGAGAGATGAAGCAATACTCCTTGTTAAAACTACTGACGAAGGAGTTGGTATGTGTGTATCTCTCTCTCTCTCTCTCTCTCTCTCTCTCTCTCATCTCTCTCTTCTCTCTCTCTCTCTCTCTCTCTCTCTCTCTCTCTCTCTCTCTCCTCTCTATCTCTCTCTCTCTCTAGCTCCTTCTCTCTCTCTACTCTCTCTCTCTCTCCTCTCATCTCTCTCTCCTCTCTCTATCTCCTCTCTCTCTCTCTCTCTCTCCTCTCTCCTCTCTCTCTCTCTCTTCTCTCTCTCTCTCTCTCTCTCTCTCTCTCTCTCTCTCTCTCTCTCTCTCTCTCTCTCTAGCTCTCTCCTCTCTTCTCTCTCTCTCTCTCTCTCTCTCTCTCTCTCTCTCTCTCTCTCTAGCTCTCTCTCGCTTATTGATCCGTATTTTCTTTTGTTCTTTCACTCCAACATTTTTAAAAACCTGCTCGCCCAGCCTCCTTTCCTCCCTCCCTCCCTCTCTTCCTCTTCATCTTACGCTCCTCTTACCTCCTTCCTCCCTTTCCCTCCTCTTCACTCTGTCCTCATTAGTTCATCCATTCCGTCTTTTTTTTTCCTTCGCTCTCTCCACTTTACTTCATTCATTCCATTCTCCTCCCTTCTTCATTCTTCTTCCCTTCTCTCCTTCCCTCCTGTCTCCTTTCTTTACTTCTTTCTCTTCCTCTTCTCTTTATCATTCCTCTCTCCTCTCTTTTTCACCTACTTACTTTTCTTTCCTCATTCCCTTCTCTCTTATCTTCTCTCTCTCTCTCTCTCTCCTCTCTCTCTCTCTCTCTCTCTCTCTCTCTCTCTCTCCTCTCTCTCCCTGCCCAATTACATTTTTCCTTTCCATTCATCCTTCTTCCTTCCTTTCTCTACCCTTTTCTTTCTTACTTGCCCCTTCAATTAGTACTTCCTTTTATCCTGACATATATTTTCCTCTTCCCTCAAATACATTCCTTCTCCCTTACTCCTTCTCTCCCTACCTCCTCCCTCCAATACCCTCCTTCCTTCCCTTACTCCTTCTCTCCCTCCCTCCCTTAAAAACCCTCCTTCCTTCCCTTACTCCTCCTTCAAATACCCTCCTTCCTTCCCTTCCTCCTGCTCTCCTTCCTTTCCCTCCTCCTTCAAATACCTCCTTCCTTCCCTTCCTCCTCCCTCAAATACCCTCCTTCCTTCCCTTCCTCCTTCACTCCCTTCCTCCTTCTCCTTCCTTTCCTTCCTCCTTCAAATACCCTCCTTCCTTCCCTCCCTCCTCCTTCAAATACCCCCCTTCACTCCCTTCCTCCTTCTCTCCTTCCTTCCCTTCCTCCTCCTTCATCCTCCTTCCTTCCCTCCTCCTTCAAAAACCCTCCTTCCTTCCCTTCCTCCTCCTTCCTTCCCTTCCTCCTCCTTCAAATACCTTCCTTCCTTCCTTCCTTTCTTTCCTTCCTTCCCTTCCTCCTCCTTCAAATACCTTCCTTCTCTTCCTCCTGCTCTCCTTCCTTCCCTTCCTCCTTCCTTCCCTCCCTCCTCCTTCAAATACCCTCCTTCCTTCCTTCCTTCCTTTCTTTCCTTCCCATCCTTCTCTCCCTCCCTCCCTTCTTCCTGCATGGATGGATATAAACTTTGCTTTCTTACCATAGGGACAATTAACTGTTAGAAATTGGGTCATACGCCTTGCTAACATTTATTCCCTTCTATTTCTCTTCCTTTAATCCCATTCATTGTAACATTTTCTTCTTTTCATTCGTATTCTCTTAAATTTCTCTTAGTTCCTCATCCCATTATTTCCTTATCTGTTTTTCCCATCTCTGTCTTTTCGTAAACTTTTTCTCTATTTTCTTGTGTTTATTCTCTCTCTCTCTCTCTCTCTCTCTCTCTCTCTCTCTCTCTCTCTCTCTCTCTCTCTCTCTCTCTCTCTCTCTCTCTCTCTCTCTCTCTCTCTCTCTCTCTTCTCTCTCTCTTTTTTTTATCTTTTTTCTTTTTTTATTTAAACAACTGACATGGTATACATGGGGCTACAAATAGCAAAGAGGTTGTTGAAGGCAATGGGTGGCAGAAGCTAAAGATGTCCCCTTTCCCGGGGACATCTATCTGAAAGCTATGCCTTATGGGATAAACTAAATATATAATGTTACAGACTGAGGGTCACTGTCCGTCACAGGCACTTTTCAGGCGTACTATTTACACGTACACTGTGTCACTGTGTCAATGTGTGTCACTATGTATCACTATTGACACGACACTGTGTTACGTCTTAGGGGCACTAAGGCGGATGTAAGTGGCACCATCTGTGGGCCGCCACTTTCACCTGCTGGGTGTTCATGGCCACGACATCCACCTCAACCGTGAAGGTGTTCCACAGTGTCGCGTGGCCCAAGTAAAGGCTCGCTGGCCCATCACGGTGTGGGTCCTCGGGGCCTCGAGGAGATCACCTGACGCTACCGTCCTCGTAGCGCGCTCTGACCTCCTCCACGGGACCCGAAGTCCTGCAAGGTGGGAAGAGTGTTGCACCTGGGCCTTGTGCAACACTGAGGGCACTGACTCTCCTACGGTGCCCCAGGCGCTCTCTCTCTCTCTCTCTCTCTCTCTCTCTCTCTCTCTCTCTCTCTCTCTCTCTCTCTCTCTCTCTCTCTCTCTCTCTCTCTCTCTCTCTCTCTCTCTCTCTCTCTCTCTCTCTCTCTCTCTCTCTCTCTCTCTCTCTCTCCCCTTCTATCGATCCTGAACTCATATATATTTCTTGCGCTAAAATACAATTTTTTTTTTTATCCCACTCCCTTCCTTCGTAGTAATAAATTTTTTGTGTCCATAAATATATATCTCTATACGTTCTTCTCCTGATTCCATTATTTCTTTCCTCTTCTTCCTCTTTCATTTTTTCCCCTTATTCTTGTCCTTTCTTTTTCCTTTTTGTTTGAATCAATTGTTTTATATTTTCTCATTTTTTTAAATTTTGCTTTGCCTTTCTCTATCTTTTTTTTTTTGCTTATTTTTTCTCTCTTTTTTTTCCTTTTCTTATATATATATATATATTATATATATATATATATATATATATATATATATATATATATATATATATATATATATATATATATATATTTTTTCCTTTATTCTTTTGTTAATGTTTGTTCTATTTTGTGTTTATTAATCAATCAATTCATGCAGAGAGAGAGAGAGAGAGAGAGAGAGAGAGAGAGAGAGAGAGAGAGAGACAGACAGACAGACAGACAGACAGACAGACAGAGATTCATGGCTCTTAACTTTAACAGAAAACTTCAATCAAAGCTATAATTTTTACAGGCAATAATATTTCGACGCATTCATAGTATCAAAATCATACGTGTTTTCGTCATGTATTTTCAACACCTTTCATGATCCTGTACCTTAATCTATACAGTATCCTCTCCTGATACATGTACGGTACGAGTAGACTATCTATTCTTATCTATAGTCCGTTTTTTTACGAGGTGAAAAATCCTGACCCCTTGCTGCTTACTGACTGATATTTGATGCCAGGAGAAGGGAATACTACGCTTCTTCTTAATTTCAGCTGTATTTTATCATAGTTAACCATATTATCAGGTAAACATAGGCATAATTTAAGCATGAGATATTAAGATGGAATTGAATTTTTGCCTCGTTAAAAAAAAATAGACTATAGTTATCTTCTCTCTATCCTATCTATTTTCTTTACCCACACCCTCTTAAAGACCCTCTCTCACCTAACTATTATAAACCTTATCTCTTATCTCACCTCTCCTCTCCTACCACTATCACTCTCTTCATACCTTTATCTAACCACTCTTCCCTTTTTCAATCCCTTTTTCAATCTCAATCAATCTCGCATCTTTGTTCTACCTTCAGATTATATATTCATTTTTTAACACCTCTGTCTTTCGATCTTTCAGTCTTCATCAGCTTTCCTTCCTTCCTCCTTCCCCCCTTCTCTCCTTCCTTCCTTCCTTCCTTCCTGCCTTCCCTCCCTGCCTTCCCTCCCTGCCTTCCCTCCCTTCCTCCCTCCCACCCTCCTTCCTTCCTTCCTTTCTGCCTTCCTTCCTTTCTGCCTTCCTTCCTCCCTTCCTTCCTTCCTTCCTTCCTTCCTTCCTCCCTTCATCCCTTCCTTCCTCCCTTCCTTCTTCCTTCCTTCCTTCCTTCCTTCCTTCCCTTCCTCTCTCCTGCTATCCTTCCTTCCTCCCTCCCACCCTCCTTCCTTCTTCCTTCCTTTCTGCCTTCCTTCCTCCCTTCATCCCTTCCTTCCTTCCTTCCCCTGTCCTTCCCTTTAAATATATCTACCACTTTCAAACCTCTATCAAAAATATCTTCCTTTCAATTAACTTATTATTTTCAATCTCAATCAATATTACAGAGTTTTTCTACCTTCAAGCTACATCATCTTTTTTTAACACCTCAGTCTTTCGATCTATCAGTCATCTATCTACCATTTTCATACCTTTAGCAAAATTCTCTTCCATGCTTCAAATAACTTAAGTTCGTCATCACATAGTTTTTCAACCTTCAACTTACATCATCTTTTCTGAACACTATTGTCTATCTCTGTCCTCTCTCTCTCTCTCTGTTTCTACCTCGTCTCCACTACCTACTTCTCTTTCATCCCTTCCTTCATTCCTTCATTCATTTCTTCCTTCTCTCATTCCCTCCTGTCTCCTTTCTTTACTTCTTTCCTTCCATCATTATCTTTATCATTCCTCTCTTCCTTTCTCACCTACTTACTTTTCATTCCTTCAATCCCTTCTCATTATCTCCTTTCCTCTCTCTCTCTCTCTCTCTCTCTCTCTCTCTCTCTCTCTCTCTCTCTCTCTCTCTCTCTCTCTCTCTCTCTCTCTCTCTCTCTCTTCTCTTCTCTTCCTCTTTTCACTAACATCATCGCCTCCTAACACTCCTGTCTCTCTATTGTCTCTGTCTCTGTCGCGTCTCCTCCTCACCCACACACTAAACACCTCTATCTCTCATATCTCTGTCTCTACCTCGTCTCCACTACCTACTTTCTACTTCTCTTCCTCTTTCCACTAACATCATTATCTCTTAACCCCTTGAGACCCAGAACGTATTTTCCATTGTAATTTGGGTACCATTAGACGATTTTTAGTGAATATAAGCAATATTTTATCGATATGACCTGTTTAGTATCCTTGTCGACTAACTAATTTGGTATATTAAGTTACTTTTCGTAATTGTATGGCTAACAACAGACAATTTTTCATAGCAAAGGAAAAATCTGGGCGTGAAGAGGTTAACACTCCTGTCTCTCTATTGTCTCTGTCTCTGTCTCGTCCCCTCACCCACACACATCCTCTCGTACAGTCCACATATTTCCTGTTTCTATTTGTCCACCTTCCTACGACTTAAATTTCTTCAAGACGGGAGTAGCAAGACACCTCCCGAACTAGATTGGCTCAACCATCTTCCTATATTCACCTACTGTCTTCTTTATAGGGACTGGTGACTAAGCGGTGGTTTTTATATGCTTTTGTTTTCCCCTTGGCCAGTCCTTTGTAATGTAAATAAAAAAAAAGAGGGAATAATGGTAGTAGGTGTGTGATCTTTCTTTCCCGCCCTGCACTGGACAGCAAATCTACTTCGTGTTTCTCTGACTCTCACACTCTAACCTGCATTTGCAAGCCACGGTGGGGATAGGAAGAGGAGGAGGGAGATAGGATAGAGGATAGAAGATAGGATAGGATAGAATATATGGATGGGTGGAAGAGGCGAAGGGAGGGAGATTAAAGGAAGGGATGTAGTCAGAGAATGATGGGAATAAGTGTGTAAAAATGTATGTGTGTATTTAAGAGGAAGAGGAGGAGGCAAATGTAAGGAAGGGATGTTGCCAGAGATAGATGGGAATAGGAGTGTAAAATGTATGTGTGTATGTGTGTATTTAAGAGGAAAAGGAGGAGGCAGAAAAATGAGAAAGAGAGGAGAGAGAGAGAAAGGGGAGAAGAGAAAATGCAAGGAAGGGATGTTGCCAGAAAAATGAATGGGGAGGAAAGTATAAAAATGTATGTGTGTATTTAGGTGTCCGTGTATAACAGTCATAAAGAAGGGACAAAATACGTTGGAAGAAAGGTATTTGGGATAAGTGGAAGAAAGGATAACAGATAGAAAGGGGAAGCTGCCATGATAACAAGAAATGAATAAAGATATGTATGAAGAAGAAAAGCGAAGTCACCTTATAATTAAAAGTTGGAAATAGGAAGAGAGGGAAGGGGATACAAATGAGAGGAACAGTAAACAAGGGAGGAATATAGAGAAGGTAAAAAGAAATGTAATACGTAAAGATAGTACCCCATAAAATGTAATACGAGGGAGGAATATGAAAAGAGAGGGCGGGAATATACACAGTTGGAGGATTTATTGGAGCAGAGGTACATAAGATTCGATGAGGAATGACATAGAAGTAATAAATAGTTCATAGAATAGTTAGGCAAGTGTACATAAGATTCGATAAGGATAATTCGATACACACATACATTTTTATACTTTCCTCCCCATCCATTTTTCTGGCTGCATCCCTTCCTTGCATTTTCTCTTCTCCCCTTTCTCTCTCTCTCCTCTCCTTCTCATTTTTCTGCCTCCTCCTCTTCCTCTTAAAAACACACATACACACATACATTTTTACACTCCTATTCCCATCTATCTCTGGCAACATCCCTTCCTTGCATTTGCCTCCTCCTCTTCCTCTTAAATACACACATACATTTTTATACACTTATTCCCATCTTTCTCTGACTACATCCCTTCCTTTAATCTCCCTCCCTTCGCCTCTTCCACCTATCCATATATTCTATCCTATTCTATCTTCTATCTTCTATCATATCTCCCTTCTCCTCTTCCTCCTATCCCTACAGTGGCTTGCAAATGCAGGTTAAGGTTATATAGAAGTAATAAATAGTTCGTAGATTAGTTAGACAAGTGTAGAAAAGAAAAAATAGATTAATATGAAAGATAAAAAATTGAGATAGATTATAGTTATTCTTTTAACGAGGTGAAAAATCGTGACCCCTTGCTGCTTACTGGCTGATATTTGATGCCAGGAGAAGGGAATACTACGCTTGTTTTAAATTTCAGCTGAATTTTTATCATAATTAACCATATTATCAGGTAAACATAGGCATAATTTTAAGCATTTTAAGCATTCCATTCTTAAGATAGAATGGAATTTTGGCCTCGTTAAAAATGTTTACTATAGGAATGAACACTAAACTTAAGATAAGAATGAAAGAAAGTCGTGTAAAGTCAGTAAAACAGAAAGGAAGTAAAGTTGCTTATCAGATTCTTGCATTAGATAGACGAATGTAAAAAACAAGAAATAGATTAATATGAAAATAATAACAAATAGAGAATTAGAGATAGATTAAGAATGAACAATTAACTGAACTTAACCCCTTCACGCCCAGATCTTTCCTTTGCTATATAAAAATGTCTGTTTAGCCATAAAATTACATAAAGTAACTTAATATACCAAATTAGTTAGTGGACAAGGATACGAAACAGGTCATAGCTATAAAATTTTGCTTGTATTCACTAAAAATCGTCTAATGATACCCAAATTACAATGGAAATTACGTTCTGGGTCTCAAGGGGTTAAGATAGAAGTAAATATAGTAGTAAGATATCAAAGTTTGCCGATGATACTAAAATAACTAATAAAGTAATCACAACTGCCGATAAGATGCAATGGCAATCTAACCTTGATCGCTTAGTTAGTTGGGCAAATAAGTGACTGATGAAATTTAATACCGATAAGTGATAACTGGTTTCATAGGAAGAACTTTAGAATGTAAGTCTGAAAAATTCATTCTTACTCTTTGAAAAATAAGAACAGAGGAATTACAACGGGAAATAAATGAATATGCAGGAAAGAATTAGAGGTACAATTATGAGTGACCAATGAATATAACTGTTGTGAAAATAAGGGAAGAATAAATAAGGAAATACAACATGAAACATTTGGTGGACCTTACAGGGATTGGACCAGACCTAAAATTAAATCCCAGAGTGACTGAAAGATATATAGAGCGAGGGGAAAGTGAGGGTAGGAGAGAGAGAGAGAGAGAGAGAGAGAGAGAGAGAGAAGAGAGAGAGAGAGAGAGAGAGAGAGAGAGAGAGAGAGAGAGAGAGAAAATAAACATTGAGATTGAAGTTGAAAGAAAAAGTCACAAGGAAAGGGAGGGCAAAACGTCAACAGAGAGAAGGGGAAAAGGAACAAACAAGTAACAGACAGACAGACAGACAGACAGACAGACAGACAGACGGTCAACAAACACCTGAAGGATTGAGAGAGAGAGAGAGAGAGAGAGAGAGAGAGAGAGAGAGAGAGAGAGAGAGAGAGAGAGAGAGAGAGAGAGAGAGATGAAATAGACACGACACACACCACACACACACCACACACACACCCACCCACCCACCCACCCCCCACCCACCCGCCCACCACCCACCCACCCACCCACCCACCCACACACAAATACCGCTGTAAGGAATGTGGAATTAGAGGAGTTTCTGGGGAAAAGTTTGTGCTCTGAGAAAAGGAGAAAAAAATTTGGTGGTCAATTCAATTACATGCTGATTGAGGAGAGAAACAAGACACAATCAGGGAGACGCTGGAGTGGGGGGGGGAGTGTGGGGGGGGCTGGATGGGGAGAATGGGGAGAGGCTGGATGGCGGTGAATGGGGAGGAGTGGAGTTGGATGGAGGTGAGTGGGAAGGAGTGGGTTGGGGGGAGGGGAGGAGGGGGTGAGTGGGTTGGGGGAGGGAGGAGGGGATGAGTGGGTTGGGGAGGAGGTGAGTGGGGAGAATGGGAGGAGTGGAGTGAGGTGAATGGGGAGGAGTGGAGTGGGTTGGGGGGAAGGGAGGAGTGGAGTGGGTTGGGGGGAAGGGAGGAGTGGGGCGAGAGGTGAGGGAAGGAGTGGGTTGGGAAGGCGGGGAGGAGTGGGCTGGGGAAGGGAGGGAAGAGTGGGTGGGTTGGGGGGAGGGTAAGATAAAAGAAGGGAAGGGGATGAGCTCTTCTCTATACCAATGAGGTTTTCTTTGGGTGTTCAGGTCAGGCTAGGGAAGGGAGACACCCACAAGATCAATAAAAGTAGTAGTAGTAGTAATAGCTGTAGTAACAGAACTAGTGGATGTAGTAGTAATAGAAGTAAAGGGAGATACATCTAGACCAAAAAATTATTATCCATCATAATCTACACATAATATCTAGACAAAACATTAGCTTGTTACAGTTATAAGTGATATCTTGTGTACAGTTATAAGTGATATCTTGTGTACAGTTATAAGTGATATCTTGTGTACAGTTATAAGTGATATCTTGTGTACAGTTATAAGTGATATCTTGTGTACAGTTATAAGTGATATCTTGTGTACAGTTATAAGTGATATCTTGTGTACAGTTATAAGTGATATCTTGTGTACAGTTATAAGTGATATCTTGTGTACAGTTATAAGTGATATCTTGTGTACAGTTATAAGTGATATCTTGTGTACAGTTATAAGTGATATCTTGTGTACAGTTTATAAGTGATATCTTGTGTACAGTTATAAGTGATATCTTGTGTACAGTTATAAGTGATATCTTGTGTACAGTTATAAGTGATATCTTGTGTACAGTTATAAGTGATATCTTGTGTACAGTTATAAGTGATATCTTGTGTACAGTTATAAGTGATGTCTTGTGTACAGTTATAAGTGATATCTTGTGTACAGTTATAAGTGATATCTTGTGTACATTTTATAAGTGATATCTTGTGTACAGTTATAAGTGATATCTTTGTGTACAGTTATAAGTGATATCTTGTGTACAGTTATAAGTGATATCTTGTGTACAGTTATAAGTGATATCTTGTGTACAGTTATAAGTGATATCTTGTGTACAGTTTATAAGTGATATCTTGTGTACAGTTATAAGTGATATCTTGTGTACAGTTATAAGTGATATCTTGTGTACAGTTATAAGTGATATCTGTGTACAGTTATAAGT
Organism: Chionoecetes opilio; assembly: GCA_016584305.1. Lineage (NCBI taxonomy): Eukaryota > Metazoa > Arthropoda > Malacostraca > Decapoda > Majidae > Chionoecetes > Chionoecetes opilio. Next base: position 37,285 of record JACEEZ010003716.1, on the reverse strand, counting down.
GATATCTTGTGTACAGTTATAAGTGATATCTTGTGTACAGTTATAAGTGATATCTTGTGTACAGTTATAAGTGATATCTTGTGGTACAGTTATAAGTGATATCTTGTGTACAGTTATAAGTGATATCTTGTGTACAGTTATAAGTGATATCTTGTGTACAGTTATAAGTGATATCTTGTGTACAGTTATAAGTGATATCTTGTGTACAGTTATAAGTGATATCTTGTGTACAGTTATAAGTGATATCTTGTGTACAGTTATAAGTGATATCTTGTGTACAGTTATAAGGTGATATCTTGTGTACAGTTATAAGTGATTCTTGTGTACAGTTATAAGTGATATGTTGTGTACAGTTATAAGTGATATCTTGTGTACAGTTATAAGTGATGTGCGTTGTGTACGTGTATAAAGTGATATCTTGTGTACAGTTATAAGTGATATCGTGTGTACAGTTATAAGTGTATCTTGTGTACAGTTATAAGTGATATCTTGTGTACAGTTATAAGTGATATCGTGTGTACGTTATAAGTGATATCTTGTGTACAGTTATAAGTGATATCTTGTGTACAGTTATAAGTGATATCTGTGTACAGTTATAAGTGATATCTTGTGTACAGTTATAAGTGATATCTGTGTACAGTTATAAGTGATATCTTGTGTACAGTTATAAGTGATATCTTGTGTACAGTTATAAGTGATATCTGTGTACAGTTATAAGTGGATATCTTGTGTACAGTTATAAGTGATATCTTGTGTACAGTTATAAGTGATATCTTGTGTACAGTTATAAGTGATATCTTGTGTACAGTTATAAGTGATGTCTTGTGTACAGTTATAAGTGATATCTTGTGTACAGTTATAAGTGATATCTTGTGTACAGTTATAAGTGATATCTTGTGTACAGTTATAAGTGATATCTTGTGTACAGTTATAAGTGATATCTTGTGTACAGTTATAAGTGATATCTTGTGTACAGTTATAAGTGATATCTTGTGTACAGTTATAAGTGATATCTTGTGTACAGTTATAAGTGATATCGTGTGTACAGTTATAAGTGATATCGTGTGTACAGTTATAAGTGATATCTTGTGTACAGTTATAAGTGATATCTTGTGTACAGTTATAAGTGATATCTTGTGTACAGTTATAAGTGATATCTTGTGTACAGTTATAAGTGATATCTTGTGTACAGTTATAAGTGATATCTTGTGTACAGTTATAAGTGATATCTTGTGTACAGTTATAAGTGATATCGTGTGTACAGTTATAAGTGATATCGTGTGTACAGTTATAAGTGATATCTTGTGTACAGTTATAAGTGATATCTTGTGTACAGTTATAAGTGATATCTTGTGTACAGTTATAAGTGATATCTTGTGTACAGTTATAAGTGATATCTTGTGTACAGTTATAAGTGATATCTTGTGTACAGTTATAAGTGATGACATGGATATAATGTTGTAGCGTGTAAGCAAGTCGGATTTTCTAGAGTGAATGTCTCCTTTTTTGCCCCTCGGTTTATGTAAGAGTGATATTTAGAAGGCTGGAGTGTTTGATGTTGAATAATTGTTTTGTTGAGCTTGTTATGATAAAAGCAGTGTTCTCAAAGCCGACTTTATACCACAGACGGGAGAAACGTATTGGCTGAGTGGTTAGTATATTGTTTTGTATAATTCTCTCTCTCTCTCTCTCTCTCTCTCTCTCTCTCTCTCTCTCTCTCTCTCTCTCTCTCTCTCTCTCTCAATTAACCACGCACCTACTTACAACTTTACCTCTCCCTTCCTCCCTCCCTCCCTCCCTCCCTCCCTCCCTCCCTCCCTCCCTCCCATATTCCCTCCCTCCCTCCCATATTCCCTCCCTCCCTACCTCCCACCTTACATCCACCATCCCTACCTCCCTCCCTCCCTCCCTCCCTCCCTCTTCTCACTAACCGCCCACCCACCATAACCTCCTTCCCTCCACACACACACACACACACACACACACACACACACACACACTCACACTCACCCACTTCACCTTATTTTCCAACCCACCTGCCTTGCTGCCCTAACCACTCTTATCCTAACCTTCCTCCTTAGCCACCTCAGCCCTCCGTCCTAACTCCGTCCACCCGCCAGGCCCTTCACATTACCAGCCAGATGCCCTTATAACTCAGAACACTCGGGCTTTGCATATCAGGGCCACACGGCGTTGGGGTGAGGAAGGGAGGAAGGAACCCCAACTCTGTGTGTAACGTAGTGTTGGGTCCTCTCTACCAGGGCTCCGGGTCGACTGGGGTGCTGAGCTAGATGGATAGCGGCTGGGGTCGGGCGGGTCGGGTCGCATATTCCTGTTTTCTGGAAGAGTATGTCCCGTTTACTCTTGAACACGTCAGGTTAGGTTACGGTTCGGGAAGGTTAGGTTTCTTGTATTGTTTAGGTAACTTTGTGTGGGAATGACAATGAGCGTACTTTCGAGAAAATCCTATGGTTAGTTTCGGAGCTACAGCCAAGCGTCTTCACTGGGAAACCACATACTAGCTTAGAGATGGGGAATATGCAGGAGGGTCATCTTTACTACGATACTTATAGGATGGGTGTTTGTGACCCATCCTTTGGGTTTGCAGGCTAATAAAAGGTAGTTGTTCCTGCTATTGGATCTATTTGGTTCGGATGCACAGAACGAGAACCGAATCCATAATCATATCTGCAAAAGAAGAGAAATCATAGAAAGAACCATATTGAACAAAGAAAAGAAAAAAATCATACTGCAAAAGAAGGGGATTTGCATGAATAACCATAACAGAGGATGCAGTGTTATGCTTTAAATCCGGAAGTTGGGGATTATGAAAACACACAGTGACATTAAAGAGAAAGTGTCATGAGTGCGTATTTTGTAAGTTTTTTGTATGCATTTATGTTTTGTTTGTAATGTTTATATGCATGGCAGCGGTGGGATGAAGGAGCGCCCGCCCGCTACGTGTCCAAGGGTATTGCTTCGCGCCGCGCTGCAAGGTTGGGCAGCGCGTTAGATATAGCCTGATAACCCTCAGAGATCGCGCAAAAGCTACGTCATCCTCCTCCCGCTGCAACCAATGTAATTATAAACATTACACACAATTTGAAAACTTACAAAAAACGCACTCATGACACATTTGCTCGTATTCGTAGTCACATACCATGATTGCTCGTGGTAATTGCTATGATTTCGTTCCATTTCTACTCAGTCAAAATTATTCACTTGATCTTGTAGCTGCCATGGAAAGTACTAGAGCAATCATACAGTACTCCTATTGCAATCACAACAGAGCTGGCATGACATATTGATTTAATTAGGACAAGACAAAAAGTGAACAATGACCACGTACAATGATGGTATGTGACTACGAATACGGGCAATTATCTTTAATATCACGCCATGACATTAGGCAGTGGAGGCAGTAACAGGGTGGACAGCGGGGACAAGCTGACGATGCAGGCGTGAATACGAACATATAAGCTGTCTTTTGAAACACCCATACACATCACATACTGTACATCTATCTCTATGATATCACCCTGAGTTGAAATTTATTAGTGAATTATCCTCGCTTTGAGTATCTATTTTTCCCCCAATTGTCTAAGCCACAGTAGCCACCAAGAAACACACCCACACACTTGTTTTTGTTTTTATCACTGAGGTCAAATTTATTAGTGAAATATCTTTTGAGTATTTCGTTTATCTATTTTTCCAATTGCCTGACTTTTTACAGTGTTATCCATCAAAATGACCTTAGTCTTTACAACTTAATCCATCAAATAACCTAACCTTAGTTTCTTTCAACTTAATCCATGAAAAGAAAACATCAAGAGATCAAAGCTTTACCCAACTTGTTTTATTACGCTATTGTTAGGGAGCGAAGTTGCCTCGTCTTGTCATGCCGGGTTTTCCCTTGCGTCTCTTTCCTATAGAGGTCTGGGTTCGAATGTCGCTCACGTTATTTAAAGAAAAGCGCAGCGGCCATCACGGGACACACACACGCACACGCACACGCACACACACACACACACACACACACACACACACACACACACACACACACACACACACACACACGTCAGGTTGCGTGCCGTGACCAGAATGTCGTCGGATTCAGTGACATTTATTAGGCAGCTTTGTAAATATCTTCTTTTGGTGGCGTTTCTCCTTCCTTCCCCCTCCCCATCACCCCATCACCCCATCACCCCATCACCCCACCCCTCACTATTCACCCCTCCCTTCTTCTCCACCTCCTGTTATCCATATCATCCCCTCTTCCATCAATTATCCACTACTCTCCTTCTTCTCCTTTTGCAACACTTCTTCCCTTATTCACAGCCCTGCATTTCTCCTCCGATACCGACTTCCCTACTCTTCCTTTGCCTTTATTTCGTCCTTAATCAATCATTTACCTTCCTTCCTTCCTTCCTTCCTTTCCTTCTTCCTTCCTTCCTAACCTACCTACATTCCTTCCTACCTTCCTTCCTTCCTTCCTTCCTTCCTACTTACCTTCCTATCTTCCTTCCTTACTTTCTACAATTATCTAACCTACCTACCTTCCATCCTTACTTCCTTCCTTCATTCCATCCATCCTTCTTTCCTTCCTTCCTTCCTTCCTTCCATCCATCCTGCCTTCATTCCATCCTTCCTTCATTCCATCCTTCCTTCCTTCCTTCCTTCATTCCTTCCTTCCTTCCTTCCTTCCTACCACAACTCGCCCCTTCACCGTCACACTGTCCAAAACCCTCCCTCCCTCCTGTCCCGTCACTTCACAGCATGAGAAGGTTGAGCGCTCTCGTGATAAGCCTGACACTTCGGATACACGCGATGCTCTCTCTGCTCAGGGGGACGTGTGTGTGTGTGTGTGTGTGTGTGTGTGTGTGTGTGTGTGTGTGTTTTAGTGTGTGTGTGTATGTGTGTGTGTGGTGTGTGTGTGTGTGTGTGTGTGTGTGTGTGTGTGTGTGTGTGAGGGACGTACTCACTCACATCGCCACGCACGAAGACACTTGGCTCACACACCACACGCGCGTGCATATGCCAGACTGTCACAACCACCTACCTACACGCACACTCACTACCCCTCCTGCCCCTCCTTCCCCAACCTCCCACCAAACACATACCTAGGATAGATAGATAGATAGATAGATAGATAAATTTAATTGATAGATAGATTGATAAATAGATCGAATTTAAGGATAATCTAGATCAATATAGACAAGGGAGACAGGACCACACTAGTATTGGTTAAGCCTTGTATGCTGCTACTAGGTAAACACACACACACACACACACACACACACACACACACACACACACACACACACACACAAGCCTCGTGCCAAGCTAGTGTCGCAGAGGTGCCAGCCAGGTTGGAGTCAAAATATTTGGCAGCAGGAATCTGTGAACAGGCAAGTGTTTGTGTAGTGTGGTGGTGTTCGTGAGTCACTCGTTAGTACCCACCTCTCTGACCCCAACACTACTACTAGGAACAAATACAGGAACTACTACTACTACTACTACTTCTACTACTACTACCAGGAACTTCCACGTATAGGTCTCACGGCATTTTGTAGCTTCCTTATTTTCTTCTTATGTTCTTATGTTCTTAACTCCTTGAGACCCAGACCGTAATTTCCATTGTAGTTTGGGTACCATTAGACGATTTTTAGTGAATATAAGCAATATTTTATAGATATGACCTGTTTAGTATTCTTGTCCACTAGCTAATTTGGTTTATTTAGTTACTTTTTGTAATTTCATGGCTACCAACAGACAATTTTATATAGCAAAGTAAGGTGTGATCTGGGTGTGAAAGGGTTACCACACCTCGCGCAATCTGTCTATAACCACCTCAATATTTTGTTCATAGGTGACTGTCGTGTGTCGTGAGGATACTTTTATTGTATTATATTATGGTTCATATTGAATAGGGCCATTTTTTTATTTGTTTATGTTTAACAGTATCAAAATATAAAAGTCAATTAAAACTGATTGCATTAAGGCAGTAAAGTGTTCATTCGTGAAATAAAGTATTAGAGAGTTTCAAGCCACAAAAACTCGTCTTATTTCACGCTGAGCTTCACTGCTGCACTCAGAAAGGAGGTACGACGGTCATTCTCTCACTGAGCTTCACTGCTGCACTCAGAAAGGAGATGCGACGGTCATTCTCTCATTGAGCTTCACTGCTGCACTCAGAAAGGAGATGCGACGGTCATTCTCTCACTGAGCTTCACTGCTGCACTCAGAAAGGAGATGCGACGGTCATTCTCTCACTGAGCTTCACTGCTGCACTCAGAAAGGAGATGCGACGGTCATTCTCTCACTGAGCTTCACTGCTGCACTCAGAAAGGAGATGCGACGGTCATTCTCTCACTGAGCTTCACTGCTGCACTCAGAAAGGAGATGCGACGGTCATTCTCTCACTGAGCTTCACTGCTGCACTCAGAAAGGAGATGCGACGGTCATTCTCTCACTGAGCTTCACTGCTGCTCTCAGGAACGAAGCATTGTACCCCTTTCTTTACACCAAGCTTCACCACTGTCCTGATAAAGGAGACACGACGCCCTTTACAACATAAGAACATAAGGAATCTACAAGAGACCGTGAGACCTACACGTGGTAGATCCTGTTAACCTGGTAGTTTCCTGTGTCCATTACTCCTCACTGACCTGTGCTGGTGCCCTCAGGAGAAATATCTGGCGCAGTTACCATCAGTCTTAACTATCGTGTTGCCCGCAGGAGGGAGCGCCGCGCCCCTCCTGGTCCGGGTATAATAAGTGCCGTGGGACAGGGAATGTTGACTCGGCGTCCTGGGCATCGTTTACTTGTGATGGATGGCCAAGGTTATGGTTGTTTATGGTTGGATTTCCCTTGAGGGGTCGACAGGGAGGAGCCAGGACAAGGGACCAGGACCAAGGGTGGGTGGTCCAGGGCCAAGGGTAGGTGGGTCCAGGCTAAGGGTGGGTGGGACCAGGGTCAAGGGTGGGTGGTCCAGGGCTAAGGGTGGGTGGGTCCAGGGCTAAGGGTGGGTGGGTCCAGGGCTAAGGGTGGGTGGGACCAGGGCCAAGGGTGGTGGGTCCAGGGCCAAGGGTGGGTGGGTCCAGGGCCAAGGGTGGGTGGGTCCAGGGCCAAGGGTGGGTGGGTCCAGGGCCAAGGGTGGGTGGGTCTGTGGGTCCGGTTTGAATGGATAAATTGTGTGGGTGAGATAGCCCGGTGTCACGTTTTGGGTGTCTTGTTGTGTAATTCTCTTGATCTTTTCTCGGTGGATCTCACTTTGTGCCCCGCC